>CM046806.1:2571922-2589227 GCA_025617405.1 Perca schrenkii
TCCTTCCTTTATTTAGTGGTGCACGGTGGTTTATGGGATGAGTAGTTCCTTCACTCGATAATGAAACTATGTACACAGTCTTATACCTTTGACTTTTTGGGGATTTTCTGTTTGTTTTTTCACTCTAAATGATATGTTGTATGCTTATGGGTCACGTTTGGCATGGTCTAAAACTCTTTATGTACGGATTATGTACAGACCCAACTTCCCACATGTTACAAATCTGAAAATAAGTCACAGATAGGAGAAAGGTGCAGGTACCTTCTGCACTATGATTATCCAATAACAAACTAACCATGAGTGATCTATTGCATTTACACAATAGTACGCAAGTGTAAAAGAGAGCAATTTCTGAATATCACTACTGTTGGAATGCATCTTGGTCAATCATATTACTTGGTTGGATTTCACAGTTTTATAATATTAACATACAGTATGTGCCATTATAGATTTTATCCCCTTTGGTTGATTGCATGCGTGGCGAGGAGTGGAATATTTTAATATATAAACTGGGAGGGGGAACTAAAGATAACAAAGGGAAGGAAACTTAGGGACCAACAACGCCAAGTGTGGCGAGGAGTGGAATATTTACATATATATACTGGGAGGGGGAACTAAAGATAAGGGGAGGAAACTTAGGGACCGACAACGCCACCTGGGGACTTGCACCCCAAGATATGAAAACCAAATTCTAATGGACACAGGGTCGAAACTGATGAGGCAGAGACAGTAGGTAAAACGGAACAAATGTTTTTATAAACAAAAATGATCTAAAAGCTGACAACTACAACAATACTAAAAAAATCTAATAAAATGCATATAATAAACTCAAATCAGTGGGCTGGGGCTTCAGTGGGGGCAGATTACTGGAAAGGATACCCCGTCTCCCTAGTCTGGGAGGGAAACACTACAACAAAACATGCACTAAAATAGTCCCAGTGCCTACTTGCATGCAACGGGAGCGAGGTTCCACTGCGGTGCCCAGGCCACACCAAAAAAGTAAGTGAACAAAAGAAAGACACTCCTGACACAAAGAATCAAAAACTAATAAAATCCAACAACCCCATTGGTAACTAAACAATCTCAGAACATATACTCAAGCGAAATAACAGAAATATATTCAAAGTAAACAAACTTTATAAATAAACTAAAAAAAAGAAAAGGCAAACCTAACGAAAACAAGTAAAGCAAGAACAGCAACAGGTGAACCTAAAACAGAAAAAGCACATGTTAGTTAGTGGGACAACTTTAAATCCCCAGGAAAGACTAAAAAGTGGGACCCTACTGACCACCTTCAGCAGGCAACCACCACCAGGGACCAGCAAAAGGCTAAGCTGAGCCAGCTGAGGCCTTTTATACTGCGCCTGGGAGGGGAAGGAGCTAAGGGAGGAGTTTTGCTGGACTACCGGAGTTACGTTCACAACACCTTACTGTGGTTCACTACACATGCATGTAATTTTGATACTTTTTGCTCTTATCTTATATTGTATTACAATGCAGTAATATTCAGCCTTTCTCTTAGACCTTCAGCTACTTTTTTCAGATCAATAGGCCAGTGCGTAAGGAGGTTGGTAGGTCAAGTCAGGTAACGGGGCTTGTGTAACATGCTAATAAATAATTTACTAATGTTGCTGTTCTGAACAGCAACATCAACGGTAGTAGTGTACCGCTACTAGAAAGTTACCGAGATACTCCGCCTTTAAATACACAGTTCTAATTCATGCTTTATTAGCAATGGTACTTAAAAAAAGAGTGTTTAAATAAAAGCTAAATTCATGAGTTACGATGATGTGTAACAGCGAGCAGCGTGTGTGCAGAGCAGGAACTGTGGTTTTAATTCTCTTTCGTACGCTGCAGCTCACACGGTGACCGAGAGATGTGGATAAAGGTAACGTTAATGCTGCTAAGCTTGTTGACAAAGCAGACGCATGGAACCAAATATGAAGTTATTTCTTTATCATAGCCGACAGTCAGGGCGAGCCCACGGATCCCACAAAGCCCGCCTGTAAAAGATGTTTAAATCTCCGCTGACCAAGGAGCCGACAGACCTGTTCAAAGTATTAAAAGAGCGACAGGTTAGAAGTGTAAATTCTGTCAAATATAAATCAAATGCAAGCTTATTTTGGAACAAGATAATTTTTTTCACCTTCAGTGTTTGACAAGGCAAAGCTAACAGCTAAATTTGGCTTTAGCTTTTTAGCTAACTTCCCAATGACAAACGTAGCGTTTACCCTGCTAAAGCTAACGTTAGCACAACATGCAAGCTAGCGAAAGCTCTGCGTGGAGCCTCCGCACAACAATAAAACAAGACTTAGTGCAGCTTCACAGTTACACTGCAAAAAAAATGTCCCACGTACCGTCCCGGTCGGGATCGGACAAGTGGGGCGGAGTGCACCGTGTGCAAAGCTGGCACATATGGTTCAGTGTCTTTATTATTTATCGTATTACATTGAAAAGATATTAAGAGATATTTGTTGAAGCTGGATTTTCTAACACAGAAGAGGTCATATTTAGAACATTATTTCATATGAGAGCTATTATTTTGTTACAGGTTGTTACATATTTTATTTTATTATAAGTTATTTTTGCACCATTGAGGCATAATAAAGCATGTTCATTAACCTCTGAGAAGCCTGTGTGGATTTGTGTCTCGAGGCCGGGCCGAGTGTCCTCTTTTTGGAAATCAAAATATGATCACCCTATTTAACATTAGGCTCTAACTTTTGCACCTTGTAGGCCTATGTTAAGTTGGAGGCAGGTAATTACTGGCGGACACTGATGGCCGCTGCTGAACGGCGAATGTGGCCGTGGATTATGGCAGCATGTATCCCTTTGAAATGATGCACACGTGGCTGCAGATGGTTGAGGCTAGAAGGAATCTACTGTCTATGAGTCGGAGCGGCTTCGCTGACGGCGCAATAATCATTTAAATGTGAGTATCTTTAGTGTTTGCCGTACATTTGTTATCACTGTTAATGTGTTACATCAATGTAAAGCTTAGCATAATTGTGTGTATATAATATAAACTGTTTTTCAATGTCTATTTTTCCATCAAATTATGACCTGGACACAGGAAACTTCTAACTGAATAATTATATTCAGATGCTACCTGTTTTAATAACTCGTTAGGTATTTAAAACAGACAGCTTTAAAAAGACACTAACAAAACGTGTATCTTTATTATAACATTTATTCAAACATTACTATATACTGTACACAAGTATATTCAACATGAAGTGGTGATCAGACTCAGCTGCCGATGATGGGGTTGCTTCAAGACTGCAGACAGAAGGAGAAAGCTTTAGGTTAGTCCAGTTATCCAACCTGTCCTGGTAAGATTAGAATTTTATCTGTATATATATATATATATATATATATATATATATATATATATATATATATATAACTATAACTGTGTGGGAAAGGCATATCATACACCATTTGTCACGTACACAAGAGACACTGGATGAGGAACAAAACAGTTTGAAGGAACTGCAGGCGCAATTGTTAAAAATGCAACTTGCCGAGGCCAGACAGAAAGTCAATGAGAAAAAGAAAACTGATAAACCACAAAAAGTAATGGTAGCAGCCACAGGACAGGGAGACACCCCAGATCTGTTCCCAGTGCCGCCCTGTATACCGCCACCTCCACATAATCCTCCACCTTATGGCTATACGCCTCCACCTGTCTCTTTTGGTAACAGTAGGGGAAGTGGGAGGGGTAGACCAATGTGGGGAAATGGGCGTGGAAAGTGTCTGTCACTTGTGTGGAAGAACCGGCCATTGGGCCCGAGACTGCATTCACAGGGGCAGCCCGCGCAGAGGGGGCAGGGGACCGGGGAATCCACTTCCTTTTCCCTGCGGCACAGATTCAGGGACAGTGCCATGTCCCATTCCTGGTCAATGCACCACCCATAAATTAAAGCGCCAACTGCCAGTTACTGAGTGGGACCAGTAGGAGGGCTGGGGACCACACCAGCAACAATGACACGCCCCACAGAGAAGCCAGGACAGCAATAACACGGCAGATCCAATGCTGTCCATGAAGGTTGGCAATACAACACTGCCATTTCTAGTAGATACGGGGGCAACCTGTTCTAATCTAAGGTCAACTCCTGCTAGCACACTGTCTAAAGACGCTATCACGGTTGTGGGTTTCTCTGGGGAAAAACAGACTCTGCCACGCACTCGTCCGTTGCTCACTCAATGTGGGGGACAAAAGATCATGCACTCGTATGTGGTGTCACCTACAGTACCGCTCAACTTGCTAGGGAGAGACTTGCTCATTAAGTTGGGGGCTTCTATTTTATGTTCCCCTGATGGACTAATTGTGACTTTCCCAGATGGCACTGTTGTACATTGCAGTGCTGGAGGCCCAGGATCACAGGGGCAGTACCTTCTCTCTCCAGCGGAGGATACCTATGCAGACATCTATTGGGCCCTCTTGCAACCAGAGACAGAACAAACACAGGGCATTCTCTCTGCCTACCTGCAGTGGAAGCCCTGGATAGCCCAGCTAGAACCATATGTCTCACCACCCGATCCCCCACATGTTACCCTATTTTATGATATATTACAAACTGAGTGGTACCAAGATCTGTTTCAGGATCAATTACAGGATCACACATGGGGCATAGATTCAAAATATATCTATGTGGCCCCGGAGGGAGTGGCTGCAGGGGTGGAACTGACAACAGATCAGCAAACATGGTATATGATGAGTGACGAGGCAGTGCCTCATGTTTCCCTAGCATTACACCCACAACACCAAGCAAAAGAATTAGGGGGCATGGTCAAAAGGTCCATGGCCCAAAACGATTGGCAAGACACAAAACTACCAGGAGCCCTCACACTCGTTTTGGAACACGCCTATTCTTCCTGTAGAAAAGAAAGGGACAGGTAAATACCGTATGGCACATGACCTCAGAGCTATTAATGACATTCTGCTTACCAAAACTATACCTGTCCCCAATCCTTATGTCGCCCTTGCCAATCTAGATCCTTCACACAGCTGGTTCACCTGTATTGACTTGGCCAACGCATTCTACTGTCTTCCTCTGGACCCCGCATGCAGAGACATTTTTTCTTTTACGTTCAGAGGTCAACAACTAAGATACACCAGATTGCCACAAGGTTTTGCACTATCCCCAGGACTGTTTAACCAGGTATTGAAACAAGCGTTGAGTGACTGCCAACTACCTGACAACACGACACTCGTTCAATATGTAGTGACGACTTACTGATAGCTGCTCCCACAGCTGAAACCTGCCTGACTGCCACTAAATCAGTGCTTCAACAGATTGCTGACAAAGGCTTTAAAGTTAGCAAATCCAAACTGCAGATAGCCAGAAAACGAGTGTCATTCTTGGGGCGCGTCATCTCTCAAAAGGGGGTCAGCATGTCACCCTCACACCGATCCGCCATCTTACACCACGCTAAGCCTGACAAGGTCAAGGACATGCTCTCGTTTCTCGGTCTCACAGGCTATAGCCGAAATTATGTGGCCAATTACGCCGGCCTCACGCAGCCACTACGCGACATGGTCAGACAACAGGGCATGCGTAATCTCTCCGCCTGTTTGGTCTGGACAGTAGAGGCTGAAAAAGCCTTCATCGAGTTGAAACAATCATTGGCGACTGCGTCTGAACTTGCCACGCCAGACTACCGCCTGCCATTCCACTTAGATGTCTCTGGAACAGAATCTTGCGTAAACGGCATTCTGTTCCAGAGAAAAGGGGGAGACAGAGTAGTACTAATGTACATAAGCGTCATGTTAGACACAATGGAAAAACGACACCCTCAGTGTACACAACATGCAGCAGGAATTGCAAAACTCATTCAGAAAACAGCACATATAGTGATGGGACACCAACTAAGCATTCTAACCACGCACGGGGTGGTGGCATATGTAAATTCAGAGGCATTCACACTTACTACACTGAGGCAACAGAGGCTGAGCAAAATTTTGGAAGCACGTAACATTTCATTCACACACGAAGGCATCAACATGGCAGACCAGATAGGGCCAGGGGAACCACACACATGCGCTGAGAGAGTAGAAAAGGAAGAAAAAGTCAGAATGGACTTACAGGCTACACCGTTGGTGGGAGCCAGAGAGCTGTACACAGATGGTTGTTGTATCAGACATGAGACAGATGGTCTCAGGGCGGCCTATGCAGTAGTGGAAGAAAAGCAGGGGGTGTGGGTAACACAGAAAGCTGAGAGGTTGGTGGGACCACAGTCAGCGCAGCGAGCAGAGGTGATAGCGGTAATAGAGGCACTAAAGCTAGGGAAAGGACAGTCAGTCATTATTTACTCAGACTCAGCATACGCAGTAGGAGCAGTGCATGTGGAGCTAGGCCAGTGGTTGAGAGCAGGATTCCTCACAGCAGGGAGCAAACCCATCAAACATGAAACAGAGATGAAAGAACTGGCAGAAGCTCTGCTACTCCCAGAAAAAGTAGCAGTAATCAAATGCAAGGGACATGACAAAGGAAACAGCAAGGTAAGCCAGGGAAATCAAGCAGCCGATCAGGCGGCAAAACAAGCTGCAGGGTACCAAAATAACATGATGATGATAAATGCGGAAACAGAAACTCAGGTCAGGGTCAGCACAGAAAGACTGATAGACATGCAGGGAAAAGCATCTCCACAGGAAAAAACTATGTGGAAAGCTAGGGGGGCCACTGAAACTGACGGACTATGGAGGGGGCCTGATGGTAGACCCATCCTGCCCCCCGGAATGAGACAGACTGCTATGGAAGAAGCACACGGGGTAGGACATGTGGGCGTGGCACACATAATGCGAAATCTTGAGCACTGGTGTCACCCATATCTTAAAGATATGGCCCAACATTTGACGAAAACTTGTCCACAGTGTATTAAATTCAATCCCCGACCCACTGTCAGACCAGAGCCAGGAAAGTATCCCTTAGAAACCAAACCAGGCAAGGAAATCATCATAGACTATACGGACATGATAGATTCAGTCAAAGGGTACAGATACATACTGATGTGTGTGGATGCATACACAGGTTGGCCAGAAGCATGGCCCACAAGAAGGGAGGACAGCAAATCAGTCATAAAATGCTTGGTAAATCATTACATATCTGCACATGGGTTTCCTGAAAAAATCAGGTGAGATAACGGAACTCATTTCAAAAACCGAGATTTACAGCAGGTGGAAGTAATGCTGGGGTTGAAAAGAGGGAAATGAAATTTTCTTTCCGATGCTCGCTTTTTATTACCCGTGCTTTGCTAATATATAGTTAATCAT
Organism: Perca schrenkii; assembly: GCA_025617405.1. NCBI lineage: Eukaryota > Metazoa > Chordata > Actinopteri > Perciformes > Percidae > Perca > Perca schrenkii. The sequence continues at coordinate 2,579,199 of CM046806.1, forward strand.
TTGTTACCTTCCAGATCAGTCTATATATTGAACTCTGAGTAGAGTTCAAAAGGGGGAATTGTGGGATTATAAGGTCAATCATGCATTATCAGAGGTATAAGAACCATAATAAAGTATCATATTGAAATTTGTGCGATGTATGAGCAATAATTGCAGCAGCATATGGAGAAGTTGGAAAGTATGACACACGCTCTTGACTGAATGTTGAACCCAAAAAACAGGAAACAGATGCACAAGACAAACCAGATTCTTAGAATGAGAACGAAGGGTAAAAATAACAAAGTATTGTTAGTCTGATAACACCCAGGCAAAGGATAGTAGCAACTAATCAGAAACTAGACATGAGCTGTATAGGAGATAGACATGCATCCGCTGTGTAAAGGGTGTCGCATGAGTCATGAGATGGATATGTCATTGTATTGATGTGTATGTGAATTGAGCCTAATAAAAGCTGGCCGAAAGAGGAAGGAGGCAGAACTCACTTTGCCAGGGTAGACTGAGGAGTCTGCAGGGAAGTGTTGTTCTCCTTCTGCAGAAGCCATTTGAGTGTATTATGTCTCTGTGTGTTCATTGCATATTTACAGGTGGGGGGCTGAAGTGACCTGAATTCGGGGTGCACCTTTGAGCACAACAGGGCTTAGAACTCTCCCCCTGCCGGATCGGGCTTGGCTGGCCTGCCTCCCTCTACTTTGTTATGTATTATTAATCTAACAATTATGAAGAGAAGCAGTTGGGCCAGTTAGGTGAACACTGCAACTCCTCACTCCCTAACTACAAGCTTTATCAAATAGAAGAGTTTTAAGTTTATTCTTGAAAGCGATTACAGTTTCTGCCCCCCGAACCCAGATCGGGAGCTGGTTCCATAGGAGAGGAGCCTGATAACTGAAGGCTCTGGCTCCCATTCTACTTTTAGAGACTCTAGGTACCACAAGTAACTCTGCATTCTGGGAACGCAGTGCTCTAGTGGGACAATAGGGTATTAGGAGCTCTTCTAGATATGATGGTGCTAGACCATTTAGAGCTTTGTAGGTCAAGAGAAGGATTTTAAACTCAATCCTGTATTTTACAGGAAGCCAGTGCAGAGAAGCTAATACAGGAAAGATATGATCTCTTTTCTTAGTTCTTGTGAGAACACGCGCTGCAGCATTCTGGATCAGCTGGAGAGTCTTAAGGGACTTATTTGAGCAACCTGACAGTAGGGAATTACAATAGTCCAGCCTAGATGTAACAAAAGCATGAACTAGTTTTTCAGCGTCGTTTTGAGACAGGATATTCCTAATTTTGGCAATGTTACGAAGATGAAAAAATGCTGTTCTTGAGGTTTGTTTTAGATTGGCATTAAAGGATATATCCTGATCAAAAATAACTCCTAAATTTCTGACAGTAGTGCTAGAAGGCCAGGGCAATACCATCCAGAGTAGCTATGTCTTTAGATAAGGAGGTTCTGAGGTGTTTAGGTCCCAGTACAATAACTTCAGTTTTGTTAGGGTTTAACATCAGAAAATTATAGGTCATCCAGGATTTTATATCTTTAATGCACGCTTGAAATTTAGCTAGCTGACTGGTTTCGTCTGGCTTGATTGACAAGTATAATAGGGTGTCATCTGCATAACAGTGAAAGTTAATTGAGTGTTTCCTAATAATATTGCCTAGAGGAAGCATATATAGGGAGAAAAGAATTGGTCCAAGCACTGAGCTTTGAGGAACCCCATGGCTAACTTTAACGTACTTGGAGGATTTATCATTAACATTAACAAATTGAGATCGATCAGAGAAATAAGACTTAAACCAGCTTAGTGCGATTCCTTTAATGCCAACCAAGTGTTCCAATCTCTGTAACAGGATTGAATGGTCAATAGTGTCAAATGCAGCACTAAGATCTAGTAAAACAAGAATGGAGAGTCCTTTGTCTGCAGCAGTTAAAAGGTCGTTAGTAATTTTCACCAGTGCCGTTTCTGTGCTATGATGCTTTCTGAATCCTGATTGAAAGTCATCAAATAAACTATTGCTATGCAGAAAACCACATAACTGATTAGCAACCACCTTCTCAAGGATCTTGGATAGAAAGGGAAGGTTAGATATAGGTCTATAGTTTGCTAAGACCTCAGGATCTAGGGTGGGTTTTTTCAGAAGAGGTTTTATCACAGCTACTTTAAATGACTGCGGTACATAACCTGTTAATAAGGACATATTGATCATATCTAGTAATGAAGTGTTTACCACATGGGTGGGTGGGAGGGATGGAGATGGGAGGTCGCCTCTATACTTTATTTATTTTTTTTTTTCTCTTTTCTTTTTGCTTTTGTTTACTACTTGCCTGTTCTGCTTTTTGAAGGATATATATGTTTACTTTAAAAATAATAAAAACTTGTTCACAAAAAAAAGATGGTACAGACCGAGTTTGAAGTTGATCGGATGAAATCTCTAGGAGGAGTTCGTTAAAGTACGACGTGGAATTGGCCAAAATCGCACTAATTTCGAACTTTGAAATAAAAATGGCGGACTTCCTGTTGGGTTTAGGGTATGGCTCTAATGAAGTTTTTTGTACATCTTGACATGTTACATATGTATACCACGTTTCTTGAGTCTACGTTAAACGCACTGCAGGGGCTCAATTATCTTAACTTTCTAGGGGGCGCTAGCGAGCCATTTTTGTGCACCTATTCCCGAAACCCTTAAAATACGTAAATTTTCACCAGACTTGATGCGACCGCCAAATTTGGTGAGTTTTTGAATATATTAAGCCCCTCAAAAAGCCAATTCATTTGACGGGAAAAGAATAGAAAGAAAGAAAGAAAGAAAGAAAGAAAGAAAGAAAGAAAGAAAGAAAGAAACAATAATTCCTTCAGTTTCAGTAGGGCCTTAGGGTCTTCGCTGCTGTTGACGCTCGGGCCCTAATAATTCCTTCAGTTTCAATAGGACCTTAGGGCCTTCGCCGCTGTCGGCGCTCGGGCCCTAATAATCAGTAGAAAAACAATAGGGTTCCACAGCCCTGCTGTGCGAACGGCATAGCTATTACTACCGCCGGTTCTTGCAGACTCGGGCTTTGCCCCCTAATAATAAGAAACCTTAGGAAAGCAATAGGGTTCCACAGCCCTGCTGTGCGAACGGCGTAGCTTCGCTACCGCTGATTCTTCCAGCCTCGGGCTTGGCCCCCTAATTATTCTCGAATTTTGCCACGACATGAACAAAGGAACCTGTGCAACCTCAATGATCATATCGTAGCTTATGATGATATCATTCCCCAGCTTTCCTTAGATGCTTTCTCCACAGGAAGCGACCTAGTACACTGGTCTGAGAGTACGGCGGAACAAATGCTGGACCATTGGCTTCATTATTTAAATGAACCAGCCCTTTAAAGGCCGTAGAGGACACAGGGCTTAAAACTGTACCCAAATGTATCTAAATTTGAAATTGAAGCCTTGGACCAACTCAGTAACAATAACACCATTGTTCTCAAGCCAGCTGACAAGGGCAGTGCGGTTGTGATTATGGATATGCAGGACTAGGTTCTGGAGGGTCACAGGCAGCAACGTCCAATTTGTTCAGAAACTGAAGAACAATTTCTCTTCCTCAGGAGGTAGTACTCTTCTCTCAGATCACAAACTTATCGCGGCATATAGGAGAAACAAAAACTTACATGACCTCCTGGTTAGGTCAAAACTAAAACCTTTAAATCCACCCAAAAACAGGAGGTTAGACAATTTTTTCAGATATTATAGAACTGTCCAAAACCAAACCACGAAAGTGGTTTTTTTAAAACACAGGGAGGACTAGATGCTAATACCAAAAACTGCATCTATTTGATTAGATGCCACCAATGTTCTCTTCAATATGTGGGGGAGACAGGCAACAGCCTTCTCACCTGCTTTACTCAACATAGATATAACATCACGAAACATAAAAATCTCCATAGCCTATTAGTCAGACATTTCATACATCATACCTGGTCCAATCTTAGGGCTGTTATCCTGGAAGCCCACTCAACGTGACTGGCCTTTCGACCTTACACTTACATATGTGACTGTCAAAACACATTACAGACTTGAACTTTTAATACTGAACTCATTAACACACTGTCAGAAAAAACAACTGGCCTACTGGAAGGCCACATGCACAATGGAGGCCTAAACACTGCACAGCAGCCAGCTGTCTGACACTGGTGAAACTGCTCACCATACCAGCAAGGGAACCAAGGGGATTGAAAGCCCCTCAGTTGGATTATAATCCCTCATTTGGAGGCGTTTTTTGTTCTGTTTTTTTCTACAGACAGGAACTATATGAACATTTCTGTCACCAGGAAATACTTATTCCCCTCCCTCACATGAGGACACTTTAAGGTTTTCGTTTTTATGCTGACAGACTTTGAGTACTATGCAACTATACTGTTCTATTGTTGAAATGTTAATGTGATGGTTTATATTGATTTTGATGCCCACAATGAGGTAAGTCCATGAATGAGGTGTCCTGTACAAGAGTGGGTACTGTAATCCATACTGAGGTCTTTAGGTGAGGGAGATAATGAATGAGAGAGACCATTCCTGTGCACAGTAGGCTAAAGAACACATAACAACGTCAACGTCATCCACAAGCGACAGCAGCCGGCGGGAAACAGAGAGCCGGCCGCTGCCTTCACTCTCCTACCCATCGGCTTTACAGCCTAGTTTCTATAACATTAATATAGTGTTTTTAAAAACAAAACAAAAAACAAAGATACAATTGTAAGCATTTAGCTTCATGCTAATCTACTTAAACTAGACCAACCTGCTAAACCAACGCTAGCCCCATGGCTGCCTCTACACTTAGCAAGTCACCAATCCCCCACAGAATTTCCTCATTTTTTAAGAACGCAAACAAAGAAATTGCTGACCTCAAAATATAAACTTATATGACACACATTGGCCAACTTTTAACAACATACCTGCCTATCATACGGTTGACTTCAGCCTGTGTTTTTGTTGTGAGGCAGAAAGATCTAACTTTTGCTGCTTGGAGGACTTTGCTCCGAGTCCTTCTTTGCTAGAGGATGGCGAGCTATCATCTGTGGTGGAGGTATCGGTGTTTTGGCCACTAGCTTTGTAGATGCGTGTCGTTGTGAGATGCTTCATTAAATTAGAGTTGCTTACAACGGATGTCGACAAAGTCTTCGTTCCTGGACATAATGTACAGATTACATGCACGTTCTTGCCTTTGACCACAATGAATTTGAAGTAGTGCTTATATCTCCACTTTGAAAACGCCAACTTTTCATCGAATTGCTCCTGACTCGCCATCTCTGCTGCTTCATTGAATCTCTGTTTAGCTTGCGTGTGTGCTGCTGTGTGTTTAAAAACACTGGCTCTGATTGGCTACCATGAAACATGACTCTGTCTTAGCCAATCATAATCGCTTACCTCGTTATTAACCCACCTCCTCACTAGCTGCGAGCCAGGGGTGCGTTCGGATTACACAGTTTATTCAATCAGTGCATAGTAACGCGCCGCATTTAACGTCCAGTAACGTTATCGGCGTTGTAACGACGGGAAAAGTAATTAGTTAGATTACCCCGTTACTGAAAAAATAATATCGTTACCTAACCCTGTTCTTTTAAACGGCGTTATTCCAAACACTGGACGTGGCACATAACCAGTCGCTCCGGATCTCATCGCTCATGGCGGCCTTTCAGGATACCGCGCTATGGGACCCAACCGCCAGCCAACACCTATCTCCCTGCTCGACACTGATCATTAAGCCACCCTGGACTGACGTGGTTCGCGGCCAAAAGAGAGCCTCGAGTAGGGCTCCATCGCCTCCTGCCCCCAGCCTCTCCAACCGTTTCAGTGCCCTGTCTGAGTCGGACCTAGCTGTGGCCGACGCGGTTCACCGGCCTCGCCCCGCTTCAAAGCAGACTGACCAGCCAACGCCACAGAAGAGGACCGCTACCCCATGGCTACAGCTTCTGATGGACGCGGTAGCCAAACGATCTGGTGGTCTACACTGCATGGACCGGCCAAACGACAACGTTCCTCAAAAACAACCTCCCCAACCAAACGGTAAGCAATCGTCCTCTTCTTTCTCTTGTCAAGTTCTAACCGACACTGACTGTTTTTCTCCCATCACCGGCCATCCACACCCCCTTACCCCTCGCCTGCTCTTCCCCCCCCCCAACCACAGTAATTATTGGTGACCAGAGATGTAACGTTTCATAATGCTGTCACACACTGCTTTCCTGGAGCCAAAGTTGCAGACATCCTGGCTAAAGTTGTGGATCTGACACCCTCATTCCCAGAGGTGGAAAGTAACGAAATACATTTACTCACGTTACTGTATTGAGTAGTTTTTTTGTGTATTTTGTATTTTTTAAGTAGTTTTTAAAATCGGTATTTTAAAATGTACATGATTACATTTTGAGTGAAGGATTGTATTTCGCTACATTATAAATCCCATCCGTTACTGAGTAAAAAAAAAAGACGAAAGGAAGAAAAAACTTCGAGCCCTGAATGACTACACCAGACCATAGACTGTAATGCAACCTGAATGCACGCACCGGCATTCTTTATTTTGCGCGAACCTAAGCAGCTTCTTCTTCTCTGGTTGTAAGTCGCAATTAAAAAGAAGTAGAAGAAGAACTGCACCGTCGGACCAAAGCCGGTCTACGATATATTAGAAGTTCTTTGGTCGTCGGACCCATGGATGTCAAACCTGGAACTGAGAGGGAGACGTTAGCATGGACGTAAATCAGCTGTTATCCCTAAAAAAATGACTTGACTGAAGCAGAGTGCGCACCGACATCTGAAGTTTGGCTAGATAATTATGCTCCAAAGCAACAATGATCCAGTGATGCAGCAGTCAGGACCAGCTTTGTGATAAACTACAAAGTCGCCAAAACAGTAAGCCATTTTCTGAAGGGGAGTTTATTAAAGAGTGTTTGGTGGACTCTGCTGCGCTAATATTCCCAGAGGAAAAAAGAGACGTTTGAGAACGTGTCGCCTGACATAAAATTAATATTGAGCAGAATTACAGTCCCTGTTTCTCATGTGGCCCATTGGGAAAATGAAGAATTGCCTACTCCTGCCAGGACAAGGTATGTAGGAGACTTTAGGAGACTGAATTTATTCACATACATCTAATTAGCTCATACGGGCTACTTAGGTGTGTAGAAGCTAGCTAGTCTGGGCTGTAACATTAGGGTCTGTTTATAATATACAGTATCTCACAAAAGTGGGTACACCCCTCACATTTTAGTAACTATTTCATTATATATTTTAATGGGACAACACTAAATAAATTACACTTAGCTATAATGTAAAGTATTAAGTTTACAGCTTGTATAACACTGTAAACGTGCTGTCCCCCTCAAAATAACTCAACACCCAGCCATTAATGTCTAAACCGCTGGCAACTAAAGTCAGTACACCCCTATGTTAAATTCCCATAGAGGCAGGCAGATGTTTATTATTAAAGGCCAGTTATTTCATAGATCCAGGATACTATGCATCCCCCCCCCCACATCATCACATACCCTTCACCATACCTAGAGATTGCCATGGTTTTATGTCGGTTAGCCTAATAGCTGGTTTGATTTGCATTGAGAGATGATTTTATGGAAAGTACCCCATGCCAATCTCTAGGTATGGTGAAGGGTATGTGATGATGGGGGGGTATTTTAATTCCAAAGGCCAAGGGAACTTTATCAGGATGCATAGTATCCTGGATCCATGAAATAACTGGCCTTTATAATAAACATCTTCCTGCCTCTATGGGAATCTAACCTAGGGGTGTACTGACTTTAGTTGCCAGCAGTTTAGACATTAATGGCTGTGTGTGTTGAGTTATTTTGAGGGGACAGCACATTTACACTGTTATACAAGCTGTACACTTAATACTCTACATTGGAGCAAAGTGGAATTTCTTCTGTGTTAAAAGATATAATGAAATATTTACTAAAATGTGAGGGGTGTACTCACTTTTGTGAGATACTGTAATTAACAGTCTATGGGTCTAACCCATTTATGGCGAAAAACACGTGATTTGGCCTTGATTTGCATTATAACTGTTGTTTGTTTGTGAAGAAAAGAAGGATGGCCCTCAGAACTAACAATGTATGGTACTTTTACTTTCAATTGATTGTTTGAAAACATTTTATGGGATGGTCCGAACTAAAATTGCACATTATATCTTTCTAAGGGTGTTAAATAACGTGTGACATGGGTTATGTTGTTATTACATGTGTATACATTTGTATAGATGTTTCTACCCTTGTATAGATTTTACTTAACTAGTTAAAATCAAAAATAGTTTTGGATTTATGACCCCTTGTCCTATTTTCTCTACATGGGAGAGATCGCCCCCCCCGTTTTACATTTAAAAAAAGAAAAATGTAACTAAGTAACTTTTACTTAAAGTACATTTTAAATGAGTTACTTATTACTTTTACTTGAGTATTTTTTCAGATAGGTATTTTTACTTGTACTTGAGTAATGTTTAATCAAAGTATTTGTACTTTTACTTGAGTACAATATTTTAGTACTTTTTCCACCTCTGCTCATTCCCGACCTCTATTAAACGCATTGTGGTCCACTGTGGACACAACGACATGTCCTATCAGGAATCACGACGCACAAAGAAAGAGTTTACCACTCTCATTGAGGCTTTAAAAAGCACTGGGAAGTCGGTTTTTATCTCTGGCCCACTTCCATCTCTAGGTCGCGGATCATGCCTTTTTAGCAGGCTACTCTCCCTTAACACCTGGCTCCAGCTTACATGCAGCATTCACAAGCTAGGTTTTATTGACAATTTTAATCTGTTTTGGAAACATGGCTCCCTGTACAGCAGGGATGGTACCCATCCCAATACACGTGGAAACCAGGTGCTCCGTGAGAATTTGCACCACACCTTGCACACTCAGAACTATGAGTGACTGTGCTCCTCTGTGCTTGCTCCTTTGGAACAACCACCCGTTCATAATCCCATAACCACGGTGTCTGTTCCCCGACTGAGATCGATTAACATAATCAAAAGAGGTGCTATACTCAACAACCTAATTGGAATTAAAACAACCACTGCACTGACAGAACAGAATAGGAAAATCAAATGTGGACTATTGAACATTAGATCTCTGTCTTCTAAAGCAATATTGGTAAACAAATTTATATCAGATAACCAAATTGATTTATTTTTTCTCACCGAAACATGGCTGAGCCACAATGAATATGTTAGTCCAAATGAAGCCACTCCTCCCAGTCATAATAATACTCAAATTCCACGAGGCTCAGGCCAAGGAGGGGGAGTTGCAGCCATATTCGAATCAAGCCTGTTAATTAATCCTAAACCTAAACTAAATTATAACTCGTTTGAAAGCCTTGTTCTTGATCTTCAACACCCAACGTGGAAAACGGTACAGCAAATTATATTTGTTGTTGTTTACCACCCACCAGGTCCGTATTCTGAATTTTTATCTGAATTCTCTGAGTTCTTATCAAGCATAGTCCTTCAATCAGACAAAGTACTTATTGTAGGTGATTTTAACCCTTGTGTTGTCCTTCGGGTCTCTGTGACCCTGGCCAGTGTTCAGTGTTATTTCCCCAATACAGCGGCCCTGGCCTTCGGGTCTCTGTGACCCATACGTTATTACATGGTATTTCCCTGCTACCGTGGCTCTGGCCTTCGGGTCTCTGAGACCCATATGTTATTCCGTGGTATTTCCCTGCTACCGCAGATCTGGCCTTCGGGTCTCTGAGACCCAAACGTTATTCCGTGGTATTTCCCTGCTACCGCGGCTCTCGCCTTCGGGTCTCTGAGACCCATACGTTATTCCGTGGTATTTCCCTGCTACCGTGGCTCTCGCCTCCAGGTCTCTGTGACCCATACGTTATTCCGTGGTATTTCTCCAATACAGCGGCTCTGGCCTTCGGGTCTCTGTGACCCATACGTTATTCCGTGGTATTTCTCCAATACAGCGGCTCTGGCCTTCGGGTCTCTGAGACCCATACGTTATTCCGTGGTATTTCCCTGCTACCGTGGCTCTCGCCTCCGGGTCTCTGAGACCCA
>CM046806.1:2639227-2703829 GCA_025617405.1 Perca schrenkii
TGTGTCTGACCATTGTGACTCAGACACACGTTTGTCCAATAATGTAAGGCAGGAAATAAAAGAGCAGCCTTAAGTTCAGGAAGTAGTGGAGCTGTGCATAGAGCCTATTCTATTATCATAGATTGGATAACAAAGTTATCCTAATGCTGTTTTTTTGGTTTTGAACTTTGCCAAATCTGATCGGATAATGATTAAAAGTTTTGAACTCATGGGACCAGGCGATTATGTAATAATTATGACAAACCTACCCATAGGGTGGTGGTCCAGCTGTGTTGTGGCCTGTTGCATGTCCCCCGTCAGGTGATGGATTCAGCGATGGGATTTTCTCGCCATGCTCAGACAGTGGGCTCCTATCTATTATAATGGTGTCAGACCCTGACGTTGAGTCTGATGGCTCATCGCCTTTTAACATATTTAAAAAGGACTCCTGTGGAGTTGGGTGGCCTTTTGGCGGCTTAGCCTGATCTTCCCTTGAAATATATTCAACAGTGGCCCTATAAAAGTTACCATCTGACCACTTTGCTAAAACAGGATCTCCTGATCTAAGATCTTGCAGCTGCACAGGAGCCTCATCTCTTGCCAAAATGTCAGATCCTTTAAAGATTTTGCCGGTATAACCATCCTCCCATCTGACGAATGCAACACACCCTGAGAGAGAGAGAGAGAGAGAGAGAGAGAGAGAGAGAGAGAGAATGTTTAATTTATATTTCTATTTGGCCACAACAATTTAGACATCATTTGGACCATAATGTTATGATTATTACCCCCCGTATATAACAGAAACTATTACCTTAATACTTACCAGATTGCTCATTTGGGGGAGGGGAGCTCAGGTCCTTCATTTTCTGAGTGAGAACCCGTAACCTCTTTTTTGTCGGCACTTTGTTTTTCTCCATCCTGTTAATGAAAAAAAATACATTTTAGATCATTAACGCTAAGTATAATATAAATAGACACTATTTTAACCTAATTCACTTCATATTTTTGAGGCAAGAATGGTATCAAAATGAGCAAAAATCAAATCAAATTATTTTCTTAATTGATTGTTAGTTTTATAACCTATATAACCACCAAGATTAAAATAATTTAAAGATCGTGAACCATGATAGCATCCCTATTCTTGGGTGAGCTTTTGCAGAAAATCTCCTCACAACATACGGACTCGTGACACAATATGTTAGTGTAGAGCAAAAATAGGAGGGCGAATCGTGACCTTCATTTTTTTAAATCAAAAGTCAAATCAAATCATGGTTTTCAAGAATTGCCACACCCTAGAATTTCACAGTCAAAGAAACTGAATAAATAAATGAACATCTGGTAACATGTAGGCTAATCAATATTTCAATTAGATATTTCACAAGTGTAACTTAACGTTACTGTACATCAGTGGTTCTTAAACTGTTTTCATTTCAAGGACCCCCAGTTTGATATGCAACGTAGAACCTAACATTAGCCGTTAGCTAACGTTAACGTGAACCAACCATCCCATTTTCCAACGGTCTGAATAAAAATAACGTTACAGTTCGGAGTTTCTTTGTCAATTACTTGTTGGACAGACACCTAATTACCTAATCCCCACCTTCCAGTGGACCACTCCGTCACCACAACTGTTAATATTTCACCTTATGATAATGTCAAAAGAATTTCATTCTTACCTCTTCGGCGTGGCAGGGGCAAAAGCCAACAGGTGCAGCAGCAGTGACCAACGGACACTACTCCCCCCGCGAAATTACGAATCCCACAATGGTAGCGCCAAGACCCGCCCTCCAATCACTACTATTGGCCATTATTTGTTCAGGTCCTATCCCCTGACCAATCCACTATCCTAACCTTAACCACTCGAGGTGAAAAGCCTAATCCCAACCAATCGAGCTGCTTCGTAGGGCGGGTTAGAAGTTAACGGTCACGTCTCCCGCGTGTGCAACGTTCAGCTTCTTCTTCTTCATTGACATATATAAAAGTTCTTCTTCTTCTTTTTTCGGCGGTTACTGCACTGCCCGTTGTGCAGTGTGGGGCAGAAATGGCTCGAGTTTGGAAGAAACAGCAAAGCTCTCTGTAAAGGTTAACGACTAACGGTAAGTAATAGTAGTGATAATAGTAATAACGGACTCTTTTATCACACATGAGGTAGGATTCTTGGAGTAACGTCACCGCATTGCGAATAAGTTAAGTTTTGGAACTCAAAATTGTAATTAATGAATTGTATGGCTTGTGTCAGAACTCAACACATTTTGTAAGTTGAACATTATGTAAATAAACCATATATCTCAAATTATTTGCCTGAATTGATTACTTCTTTTCTCAAATTTTGCGATGAGATAAACTGAGATATAATTGAGGTATAATATTAAATAATGTCTCATATTGAGACTAATTTGAGAGCTTGCACTACTCTCATTTTTTCTTTTTGCTGAAACACTAGAAAAGAGACAACCGTAAGAGAATCTGAGAACTCAAATAGTGAGCAGTGAGAGACAGAACCATGTATATTGCTCACTGAGATATAACTGAGATCAAATTGAGACATATTTTAAAGCGGCACAGTATGTCTCATTTTTCTCTTAGTTGAGATCAGGAAAAGAGACAGCTGTGAGAGAATTTAGAGAACTTGCACAGTGCTCAATGTGAGACTTAATTCTCAGGAGAGACATTTGAGAAGAATGAGAAAACCACTTTTGTCTCGATTAGTGCTCATTTATATCTAGGAGATGTAAATGTGACATAAAGGAGATCTCATCTTCAATTTTGCTTTGCTATGGGAATGACGCCATTGTGTGTAAGTAACTTTTACTCTTTTGTCCTTCCTTGTTTAATTTGACTGACTTGTGTGACGTGTTTTATTCATACCACTCTCGTTTACTTCTTTTCCAGCTGCCTGTAAGACATACTATGAAACCGTACGCAGGAGCTTCAGGTACAACCAGCATGATCTGGCATCGCGGGCGAAAGCTATGAAGAGTGCATCTCGGAGTGGGTCGAGAAAAAAAAGGGTAAGATTGTGAATATTTTTCTGGTACATCAGATGTGTTGTGTCCATATGCAGTGCACCGCGCAGTACTGATTGTCTTTATTGATTGATGTTACAGCTGCTGGAAGCGAGACGGAGTGTGCTAGCTGAGGATGAGGTGGACATCTGGAAGTGCGCCACCATAGACCTGATGTCTGATGAGGAAGACGGCATCGTTGACGGGGTGTCGGGATGGATTGTGCGCCCTCCGTCCCAAATTCGCAGCCAGGAGCTGACAGAGTTATGTGCCACGCTGCAGTCGAGATTAGAGGCGACTCCGAAATACAGATCAACGCACCACCGACGGCTGTGAAATGGACAGAATTAATATAACACAGAATGCCGCTTTGTACATAGTTGTGTTTTCTAATGAAAGCTCTTTTTTTAAATATAAATAGCACGTTCCTGGCAAATGTTCTTTCCTCATTAAATTAATGCATGTCCTTGATGGTAATAATAGTGTAGTCCATAGCATAACAATGACATGAATAAAACATAATAGCCTATCATATGATAAATAAATATGATACATATATATATATAAATATATATATATATATATATATATATATATATATATCTATATATATATAAATATATATAATTTTTTTATTGCGGTTTTACATTTATAATGGCCCAGGGTAACCAATAGTGATTGGTTGGCAGTGATCTGCCAACCAATCACAAGTGATTTTTCTTGTTTGAAAAGTAGTGGCTTCAGCCAATCCTGAGTGAGGAAATTCAAGCCAGGCCAGACGTTCTCTGACCAGGCGCGGTGTCGGCTCTATTCATATTTTAATTAGATCCATTAACACCTCCGCGGGGGCTCTCCACATACGTCATGGTTCGTTTCCGACAATATGTGGCACAGACGAACGTGACGTTCACAGCCTGTAAATTGTCGATAACTGCCGAAAATTAGGGGGATTTCCGGGCGTTTACAGGTGGGACGGAAATCCCACTTTTCATGCAGTGTCAGGACAGCGCCACTTCTCACAAATACAGATAGGATTGGAGATGAGAAGTTAAACTGACACCTAACCGCGATCAGCTTCGTGGGAAATTAAGAATCGATGCCACCGACATGACCAATCACACTATGACAGACTCTCCACTTAGCACCAACTGCAATGTTTAATTGCACGGTATCAGCGCATATGAATGGTGTTGATTTTGGATTGAAAAAGTGGGTGAAAAGAGTTACATTTGTCCACTGTGAAGGTTGTAGAAACTTTGTCAGGTGGGTTAAGAAGTTTGTTTATTGTAGAACACCAGGGGAGCATGTGAAAGCGAAAGCGAAAACCAAAACGTAACGCTAGAAAATAAACATCAGTAAATATTGAGAAGCTTGAGCTGCCAGGTCTGTGATACATTCCCATTACAAATATTCCATTAACATTGATTAACAGGGCAAAACTCTTATATGTTGATTATAGCGCCCACTAATGGACAATCTTTGCCAAATTTGGTACAAATCCTCAGAGCAGCATGCCCAAGTAGCAACACATCTACAGTTCTATATATTTGGAGTCATCCAGTGCAAAAATAAACATATTGAACATTTTAACTCATAAAGGACAAACTATTAACATGTCTTACACACAGTGTATCAATCTTGGATGTAACAGTATGGAATAATTTCACAAAGACCCGAAAAAACTCTGGACTTAGGCTTGATGCAAAAACTTCTATAAGGGCTAGGAAGACAACAAAAAAAACATCAGCAAAAAGGGTCAACGGTCCAAAAGACCCTAAGTTTTGACTATTTATAATTATTAAGTTATAAAGTTATGAATCAGAAATGCCGTTTCGTGTTGTATACAACATGCTCGACCTCAAAAGGGGTTAAAAGGTCCAAACTGGTGTATGTTGACTATAGCGCCCCCTAATGGCCGATCTTCGCCATATTTGGTACAGAGCCTCAGAGCGGCATGTTTCATGTTTCATTTAAGACATACTGTTCAGCTTTTCTTTTCAGTACCTCATGTTTCTAAATATAGATCAAAAAATGCTTTTATGTTTAAAGCACCTTCAGATTGGAATAACTTATCAGTAAATATTCGTTCCATTTCATCTTTCAGACATGCCTTGGCAACTCACTTTCATACTAACTGTACATGTAGACTTTAATTCTCTCCAGTTTTATTTCATTCTTCACTCTTCTTTTCTTATTGAACAACTTAATTTTACTGTCTTTCTACAGTAATGTTTGACTATAGTTTGATTGATCATTTTTCCTTATTTATTATGTTGTAATTGTAGTCTTTGTTTTTTGTTGTTGTTATTGTTGTGATACTGTATTTGTTTCTGTTGTGTTTTGTTTATCATGTTTGTATGTCTGTAATGTCCAATCCCGGTCTCACTCAAAAGCGTACAAATATCACGGGTTTACAATCGTGCAATGTGTACGCTAAAGTAAAATTTTGCATACAGTAGATACGTGGAGCGCTCCAATTACAGTAAGGGAGACCGGTGCGTTTTATATGCACGCGCCCGGTGCGTTTTATATGCACGCGGCTCGGTGCGTTTTATATGCACGCGCCCGGTGCGTTTTGTAGGCACGCGCCCGGTGCGTTTTATATGCACGCGCCCGGTGCGTTTTATATGCACGCGACTCGGTGCGTTTTATATGCACGCGCCCCGTGCGTTTTATATGCACGCGCCCCGTGCGTTTTATATGCACGCGCCCGGTGCGTTTTATATGCACGCGGCTCGGTGCGTTTTATATGCACGCGCCCCGTGCGTTTTATATGCACGCGCCCGTGCGTTTTATATGCACGCGCCCGTGCGTTTTATATCCACGCGCCCCGTGCGTTTTATATGCACGCGCCCCGTGCGTTTTATATTAGTGTGAGGATATCAAGTGTTTCTGGGATCCACTTCTCCAGAAAATTACATATCCCCCCCCCCCCCTCTGCCTTCTCCGGTAGACCTACTAACCTCAGGTTATTTTGCCTGGACCTTGTCTCATGATCCCAGGCTCTATCTTGCAGCTCACTCTGCTCATTTTCAAGTTTAAGGACCTTAGCTTGGAGGGTAGCTACCTCGTCCTTGGCATTGGAAATGCGAACCTCCGCTCTCCTAACCGCTCTGTACAAGCTTTTCTCTCTTTTTTTACTCCGTCAATAATTCAATTCAATTCAATTTTATTTATAGTATCAAATCATAACAAGAGTTATCTCGATACACTTTACAGATAGAGTAGGTCTAGACCACACTCTATAATTTACAAAGCCCAACAATGTTAATAATTCCCCCAAGAGCAAGCAATGTGACAGTGGCGAGGAAAAACTCCCTATTAGGAAGAAACCTCGGACAGACCCAGGCTCTTGGTAGGTGGTGTCTGACGGTGCCAGTTGGGGATGTGATGAACAGTGGCAATAATAGTCACTTTAAAGATAATGTAATAGTGACTTAAAATGTTAGTCGCAGTAGTTCATGTCATATCAGGGCGCTGCAGGGCGTTACAGGATGTAGCGTGGCCCAGCAGAGCATGGATGGACGTAGCAGGAAGCAGCAGGGTTCAGCAGGAAGCAGCATGACATTGCAGGGCACCGCACAGCTTGGTCTCTGTGTTTAAAGGTAAACCGTAAAGCTTTTGTCTAATTTAGTATAGTCAGGTAGTAAGAATTCGAAAGTAATTAAAGAATTGTCTGATAATACCGGATTTTGCGGGAAATATTATTAAATCCTGAATTTCAATACCATATGCCAGCACAAGGTCGAGGTTGTGGTTAAAACAGTGCGTCGCCTTGTGCACATTCTGACTGAAACCGACTGAATCCAATAATGAGTTGAAAGCAGTACTAAGGCTATCATTGTCAACGTCCACATGGATATTAAAATCACCTACAATAAGTACTTTGTCTGATTTAAGGACTAAACATAATAAAAAACTCTGAGAATTCAGATAAAAATTCAGAATACGGGTTTGTTGGGGGAGTTTCCGGCAAGATGGCGACCGCGTAGGCAGCACGGCCAAGAGCTCTGAGACTTTTTCCAACTAATTTAGTCTTTCGTGTGGTCTCAAAAGACTAAAGAGTGCTTGATATGAACATCGATGACTATTTCAAAAAACCTACTGCCAACACGCCAAAACCGAAGGGAAAGAAAACCGAAGGAGGTGGTGAAATCCTCGTCAACCAGGAAATTAGCAGCGAAGATGCTAATATTAGCTCTGGCCCTACGGCAGTGACATCTGATGCTAACACCATCATACTCACTCTCACAGCGGTCATAGACAGCAAATTAGCCGGAGTCACGGAACAGATTGAGAAATTGGAGGCGTCTGTGACACAGACGATGGATTAAAAAATAGCTGATGTAACGAAAATGATTGAAACAAGACTGGCCTCTGTGTTGGAAGCTGTCGCTGATCGAGGCACTGAGATACAGGCCCTGAATGCGAGAATGGACACCGTAGACAAGCAAATGGAGGTCATAGACCAGACTGCAGCTGCATCTGAAGCCAAAATCATAAATTTTGAAAAAAAAATCAACCAATTAAAAGAGCGCACTGATCAGCTGGAGAATCACTCCCGGGAGATGTAACGTCAGAATACTGGGAATAACAGAGCGCGAAGAGGGGACAAACGCGGTGAAACATCTTGAGAGTTGGATCCCCGAGTATCTTCATCTTGACACCGCAGACGGCAGGATCATCCTGGATCGTGCCCATCGGACGCTGGGCCCGATGCCGCCAATCGGACAGAGGCCACGTCCCCTCATTGTCAAATTCCACTATTACTCCGATAAAGTCCGGGTAATGGGAAGCCGCACGCAGACTCCACCAGAACGAGACCCCGCGTCATCAGAGGATCCTCTTCTTTAACGACTATTCAGCGGAGATCGTCCGTAAACGTAAAGCTTACGACGGTGTGAAAGCCCAACTCCGGGAGTTGAAAGGGGAATACGCGTTGTTGTATCCAGACATCTTGAGGGTGAACACCGACGGAGGTGGGTACCGGCGCTTCTCAACTCCGAGTGAGGCTAAGGTGTATGTTCGCACTTTGGAGCTGGCGCGTGCCCCACCTTCACCACAAAATGTTTGACGAGCAGCTGATAACTGGATGAAAGGTTAAATCTCTTTAATACGTGTTTACAAGTTGTTATCTTATAGTTCGGGGCTCTTTTAGAAGGAAGAATATGTTTCTAGACCACACAAAATATATATATACATATATTTATATTTTTTATTTTATTTATTCTTTTTATTTACTTTTTGTGATAGAGCTCTAGTGTAGACCATAGATAGTGGAAGCAGTCCTCTGCGGGACTCAGTTTACTTTGAGCACAGCTCCGCTTTGGCACTGCCAGTT
This sequence comes from Perca schrenkii, assembly GCA_025617405.1. NCBI lineage: Eukaryota > Metazoa > Chordata > Actinopteri > Perciformes > Percidae > Perca > Perca schrenkii. Next base: position 2,647,553 of record CM046806.1, read on the forward strand.
CTTTTTTCGCGCATTGCTTTGCCTTTCTTTCTTTTTGTGGATGTTTTGAATTTGTTCTCTCCACATTGTTTTGAATTTGTTTTTGAGCTGTTTGTAGCTCAGCTCCCCTCTCTCTCCATACAAATGCTAACCCAATGTTGACAAAGATATTACTTGCTCAGCTTAATTGTTTTAAGTGAATGATGGCCAAAACAGGAACTATAAACTGCATATCACTAAATGTGAAAGGAATTAATAATCCAACTAAAAGGAAAAAAATTATAACTTACTTAAAAAAAACAGAAGACAGATATTGCATTCATCCAAGAAACGCATCTTACTGATATTGAGCATACAAAATTGAAACGCGACTGGATTGGTAAAAGTTTATTACTCCTCGTTTTCATCAAGTGCTAGAGGTGTAGCGTTGCTCATAAACAAAAATCTTAGATTTCAATTAAATACAGTACAAAAAGGATACCTCAGGTAGATTTATATTAGTTGACTGTATGATTAACAGTTGACACTGGCATCAATATACAGTCCTAATATAGATGATCCAATTTTCTTTAACAAATTAATCATGAAACTGGCATCCGCAGGGAGTCAATGTATTTTGGGAGGAGATTTCAATCTTGTGTTGAACCCGTCATTAGATCGCTCAGCCCCTAAGAACACTACTCTGTCAAAATCTGCAACAGCATTGTATCAAGGCATGAATGATCTTGGGTTGAAAGATGTGTGGAGACTGAAAAACCCTGGGTAAAAAGGAATTCTCTTTCTACTCTAATGCCCACAATACATACTCTAGAATTGACCTGTTTTTGACTTCACAAACACTACTGCCTCACATTAAAACATGTCTTTATTTGGCTGCAACCTTATCAGACCACAATGCTCTAATGATGGAAGTGTCTATGCCACAGGAAGGTCCTGCCTCCCATAGATGGAGATTTAAAACATTCCTACTTAAAGACCCCGATTTTGTAAAATAACGACAAGTTAGATATATATTTGGAGACTAGCTTAAATACTGCTTCTCACTCAGTTATTTGGGAAACCCTTAAGGCATATATGAGAGGTCACATTATTTCATATTTATCCCATAAAAATAAACAAAAGAGAGACCAATTATCGCAACTAGAACATGAAATAAAAACACTTGAAATCCAACATGCCCAAACCAATCAATCCGCAACCCTTAGTGCATTAAAACAAAAGAGGACTTTGTATGATAATCTTTGCACTAGTAAGGCTGAAGCAGCCATGGCGAGAACTAAATATCATTACTATGAGTTTGGTAATAAAACTAGCAAGATGCTTGCCTGGCAGCTAAAACAAGAAGATACAGAAAAATACATACAATGCATCAAAACTGATGATGACCAGTATTTAGAAGGCTCTAAGGACATAAACTTGGAATTCAAAAAATATAATGAAACGTTATATAAAACCGAGCAGTCAACGGAAACTGAAATCAAAGACTTCCACTGCATGAAAAGTGGGATTTCCGTCCCCGTAAATGCCTGTAAACGCCCGGAAATCCCCCTAATTTTCGGCAGTTATCGACAATTTACAGGCTGCGAACGTCACGTTCGTCTGTGCCACATATTGTCGGAAACGAACCATGACGTATGTGGAGAGCCCCCGCGGAGGTGTTAATGGATCTAATTAGAATATGAATAGACGCCTGGCCAGAGAACGTCTGGCCTGGCTGGAATTTCCTCACTCACTATTGGCTGAAACCACTACTTTTAAACAAGAAAAATCTCTCGTGATTGGTTCACAGGTCTGTCACGGATGAGCCTATTGGTCAACCTGGGCCATTATTATAATAAAATTATATATATATAATATATATATTTCATATATTTATGTATTATATATTTATTTATTTATTTCATATATGCTATGTTGTATATTCATGTCATGGTTATCCTAATTAAAATGATTTGCCAGGAACGTGCTGTTTATTCAAAGATAGAGCTTTATTGACACAAAACACAAACGCAATCAGAAAAAAACTATGTACAAAGCGGAGACACAGCACACACAACAAATATCCCTCGCTCACGAGAAACAGCACCGTCAGGTAACCAGCAGCAATCTGTCCATTTAGCAGACGTCTGTGGTGCGTTTTCCTGGATGTGTATGTGGCGCACTTCCAAATGACCACCTCACCCGCAGCCAGCACACTCTGTCTCGCTTCCAGCAGCTGTAAAATCAATCAATAAAGACAGTCAGTACTGCGCAATGCACTGCGTATGGACATAACACACCAATGAATGCACCTGAAAAATATTCACATTAACCAAACGGATCTAATCTTACCCTCTTTTCTTCTCGACCGACTCCGAGCTGAGCTCTTCACAGCTTCTGCCGGCGATGCCACATCTGGTTGTTTCTAGCTGAAGCTCCTGCGTTCTGTCTCGTAATATGTCTTACAGGCAGCTGGAAAACAATTAAATGACAGTGGTATGAATAAAAAACATAAGTCACAGTAAAATTAAACAAGGAAAGATGAAAAAGTAAAAATTACTTACACACAATGGCGTCATTATCAGCGTCATGTAAATCTGGACTTGCAGACAGCTCCAAGCAAATATAGGTCACGGCCTCGTTATGAGGCGAGGTTAGTCTGTAAAAGTACGGTTAAGATCGGTATCTATTAACGTCTATGTCCTTATACAAAAAAAATAATGAAGTTCAGTCAATGAAAGCATATTCTTTAAATACTACCCTTGCTCCGGTTCGTAGCGCCTGCTACAGTTTGTCTCAGAGTTGTGAAGACGGCGACTGCTTTCTGTAAATTACGAGATAAAAAAATACACTTTTATAAAACAACTCACCCGCTCAGCTCTGTAATGAATGGCGCTGAAAGCAGCCAGGCTGCCCGCGTTTAAACTTGGTGGGGTTTAAAACATTACTGCCAAGTCTAAGTAGCCTGTATAACATCCAAAGAAAGTCATTGTACGATCAAGAGTTAATAAACAGTACAGACTAGCTCGCCGTTTCATTAATAATCATATACTTACGTTGACTTTTCCTTTTCTGTGAGCGCATCTTTGGAGCCCACGGAGGTGATATGGAGGAGAGAAAAACCCGCTCCAAACGTCTTGAACAACTCCTGTGTGTTTCCAAGTGAAGTTTGACAGAGTGTACAGACAACTCTTTTACCAGTTGGCATGAAATATTCCCATATTTCGGAAGTTTTTGCTCTAACTCTCAGACTCATCTCCCGCAATCTCCCGCCGCTATTTTCAAATGGTAGCAGTGAAGGCGGGGGTAGGGGGCGGGGCAGAGTGACAGAGAGAGACAAAGAGGGGCAGATTAACCAGCAGGGCGCGAACAGCGCACACACTGGTGTGGAGGTGAATTACAGTTTTAATGGAATACTGGGAAAGTTTAATAACAATAGGACAATTGAAGTCTAGATCATGAGGCCATTTCAGCAGAGCCAACAGCTTCATATGCCATGGACATGTGAATATGGTGCTGAATTTGCCAGTATTTTAAGAAGACAAATGGTTGGGACCTTGTCATGCAATGACAAAGCTGATATGCTTTATGTGAAGCACAGTGTTTTGGTGTCAGCAGAAAGACTTCTCTTAGAAAACTGTACAGTGGAGCCTCTGTCTCCATTCCACCAGACAATGTTGGATGAGCAAGACCAAAGAAAGGTCACTGTAGTCATGTCACTATGCACAGTGGTTGAGACTGTGAATGAATCATGGATTGCACATTTTACCTTTGTGGCAAAGCCTGATTAAAACTAATTGTTGAAATAAATTATTTTGTGTATCTTTTTTTTTACATCTAATTAGTCATTACTAATGACATACACAGTAATTAATCTAGCATACTTTCATCAAATAAATCTACTAAAGAGTCTACAATTAGGCTATACTGAGTCTGATCTATTTTAAGAGATTTTCTTAAAATTAAGTTAATACCTTTTAGAAAAATGTCACCTGGGGTAAAACTCCCCCTGCTTTGCTGCTTTCCCTGATTTGCATTTGTATAGCTCACAGCATTTTCATTTACATGTGAAAGCCTCACCTAGAATTAGAGGGAGGGGGGGTCATGGGGGGACAACTGCCAAGCAAGGCCCACGTCAATTTCTGACAATTCACGGCAGTTTTCGGTGTTGCCTGTAAATTGTCGTATACAGCCGTAAACCTGAAGTTCCACGACAATCTACAGTGCCGCATACTGACGAAAATCCCACTTTTCATGCAGTGTTCCTTAATAAATTAGCAATGCCTAAACTCACAGTTACAGACAGGAATCTATTAGATGAAGCGCTATTAGAAGAAGAGGTTCAGCGAGCGATGATGGGTATCCAATTGAATACTTCAAAACTTTCTTAGAAAAAATATTAACACTGCTAACAAACATGATTAGAGAAGCATTCCAAAAAGAAACACTCCCAAAAACATTGGAGTTAGCAACTATTACGCTACTTCCAAAACCTGGAAAGGATCCACAAAAGTGCGGCAATTATAGACCCCTTCAGCCTCCTTAACTCTGATTATAAAATTTTATGAAAATCATTGTACAATGCTTAGAGAAAGTTGTTCCAAAAATCATTAATACAGACCAAACGGGTTTTATCAAGAACAGACAAGGTGCTGATAATGTTAGGCGATTATTTTATATCATAGAGCACACAAAAAAACATGACCACCCTGCCGTGATTGTCTCTATGGAAGCCGAGAAGGCGTTCGACAGGATAGGACCAAGCTTTCTTCTTCAGACCATGAGGGCCATGAATTTTGGTGAAAATTCTCTGTGTTTCATTAGGACCCTATTCAACTCCCCCAGATCGCAGATCCTAACAAATGGGGTTCTGTCGGACGCCTTCTCCTTATCACGTTGCTGTCGTCAGGGCTGCCCTTCACTGCATGAAAAGTGGGATTTTCGTCAGTATGCGGCACTGTAGATTGTCGTGGAACTTCAGGTTTACGGCTGTACACGGCAATTTACAGGCAACACCGAAAACTGCCGTAAATTGTCGGAAATTGACGTGGGCCTTGCTTGGCAGTTGTCCCCCCATGACCCCCCCTCCCTCTAATTCTAGGGGAGGCTTTCACATGTAAATGAAAATGCTGTGAGCTATACAAATGCAAATCAGGGTAGCAGCAGGGGGAGTTTTACCCCAGGTGACATTTTTCTAAAAGGTATTAACTTAATTTTAAGAAAATCTCTTAAAATAGATCAGACTCAGTATAGCCTAATTGTAGACTCTTCAATTTTAGCTTGAATTGATTTATTTAATGAAAGTATGCTAGATTAATTACTTTGTATGTCATTAGCAATGACCAATGTTATGTAAAAAAGATACACAAAATAATTTATTTCAACAATTAGTTTTACAGGCTTTGCCACAAAGGTAAAATGTGCATTCCATGATTCATTCACAGTCTCCTAGAGCTAAACCACTGTACATAGTGACATGACTACAGTCTTTGGTCTTGCTCATCCAACATTGTCTGGTGGAATGGAGACAGAGGCTCCACTGGACAGTTTTCTAAGAGAAGTCTTTCTGCTGACACCAAAACACTGGGCTTCACATAAAGCATATCAGCTTTGTCATTGCATGACAAGGTCCCAACCATTTGTCTTCTTAAAATACTGGCAAATTCAGCACCATATTCACATGTCCATGGCATATGAAGCTGTTAGCTCTGCTGAAATGGCCTCATAATCCAGACTTCAATTGTCCTATTATTAAGCTTTCCCAGTAATCCATTATAACTCACTGTAATTCACCTCCACACCAGTGTGTGCGCTGTTCGCGCCCTGCTGGTTAATCTGCTCCATGGTCTCTCTCTATCACTCTGCCCCGTCCCCTAACCCCGCCCTCACTGCTTCCATTTGAAAAACAATCGGCGGGACTCGGGAGATGAGTCTGAGAGTTGGAGCAAAAACTTCCGAAATATGGGAATATTTCAGGCGAAATGGTAAAAGAGTTGTCTGTACACTCTGTCAAACTTCACTCGGAAACACACAGGAGTTGTTCATGATGTTTGGAGCGTTTTTTTCTCTCCTCCATATCACCTCCGGGGCTCCAAAGATGCGCTCACAGAAAAGAACAACATAAGTATATGATTATTAATGAAACGGCGAGCTAGTCTGTACTGTTTATTAACTCTTGATCGTACAATGACTGTCTTTGGATGTTAAACAGGCTACTTAGACTTGGCAGTAATGTTTTAAACCCCACCAAGTTTAAACGCGAGCAGCACAGAGCTGTGGCTGCTTTCAGCGCCATTCATTACAGAGCCGAGTGGGTGAGTTGTTTTATAAAAGTATATTTTTTTTATCTCGTAATTTACAGGAAGCAGTCCGCCGTCTTCACAACTCTGAGACAAACTGTAGCAGGCGCTGCGAACTGGAGCAAGGGTAAGATTTAAAGAATATGCTTTCATTGAATGAATTTCATTAACTCTTCTGTATAAAGACATAGATACGTTAATAGATACCGATCTTTTTTACAGACTAACCTCGCCTCATAACGAGGCTGAGACCTATATTTGCTCGGAGCTGTCTGCAAGTCCAGATTTACATGACGCTGATAATGACGCCATTGTGTGTAAGTAATTTTTACTTTTTCATCTTTCCTTGTTTAGTTTTACTGTGACTTGTGTTTTTTATTCATACCACTCTCATTTAATTGTTTTCCAGCTGTCTGTAAGACATATTACGAGACAGCACGCAGGAGCTTCAGCTAGAAACAACCAGATGTGGCATCGCGGGCAGAAGCTGTGAAGAGTTCAGCTCGGAGTCGGTCGAGAAGAAAAGAGGGTAAGATTAGATCCGTTTGGTTAATGTGAATATTTTTCAGGTGCATTCATAGGTGTGTTGTGGCCATAAATAAATATCACGCAGTACTGATTGTCTTTATTGATTGATTTTACAGCTGCTGGAAGCGAGACAGTGCTGGCTGCGGGTGAGGTGGACATTTGGAAGTGCTCCACCATAGACCTACAGGACAACGCACCACAGACGTCTGCTACATGGACCGAATCAGACCGAATGCTGCCGGTTACCTACAGCTCCGAGGCGGCCGTGAGCGAGGGATATTTGTTGTGTGTGCTGTATGTCTCCGATGCTTTGTACATAGTTTTTTTTTCTGATTGCGTTTGTGTTTTGTGTCAATAAAGCTCTATCTTTGAATAAACAGCACGTTCCTGGCAAATCATTTTAACTATGATAATCATGACATGAATAAACAACATAGCATATATGAAATAAATATATATTTATATATTTATTTAATTTTATTATTATAATAATAATGGCCCAGGTTGACCAATAGCCTAACCCGTGACAGACCTGTCAACCAATCACTAGAGATTTTTCTTGTTTAAAAGTAGTGGTTTCAGCCAATAGTGAGTGAGGAAATTCCAGCCAGGCCAGACGTTCTCTGGCCAGGTGCCTATTCATATTCTAATTAGATCCATTAACACCTCCGCGGGGGCTCTCCACATATGTCATGGTTCGTTTCCGACAATATGTGGCACAGACGAACGTGACGTTCACAGCCTGTAAATTGTCGATAACTGCCGAAAATTAGGGGGATTTCCGGGCGTTTACAGGCATTTACGGGGACGGAAATCCCACTTTTCATGCAGTGCTTCCTCTCCCGCGCTCTTCTCAATTGCAATAGAACCACTGGCTATTGCCCTGCGATCAGACAAATCCATCACCGGCATAAAAATTGGAACGGAAGAGCATAAACTCGCACTCTATGCAGACGACTTATTAGTATTTATATCTCAACCTATCACATCATTTCCCTCGTTATTGATTAATCTTAAAAAATACAGTGCTATATCGGGATACAAAATTAATTACTCTAAAAGTGAAGCTTTTCCAATCAACATGACAAACCATTACATTAGTCTGCTTCCAGTTCAATTTAAATGGTGTATGGAGAGCTTCAAATACCTGGGAATCACTATCTGTAGCATTTATGACAAAATATATGAAGAAAATTATGCCTCTTTGCTTACTAAATCTAAAAAAGAGTTACTGAGATGGATGGACCTCCCCCTATCACTGATTGGCAGGATTAATACAATAAAAATGAATCTATTACCCAAATTTATTTATTTATTGCAGTGTATACCACTGAAGGTTCCTATATCCTTTTTCAATGGATTAGATAAAACACTTACTTCCTTCCTGTGGCACAACAAAACTCAGAGAGTCAAACTCCTCACATTACAGGCACCTTATTCCAAAGGTGGCTTGAATCTCCCAAATTGTATTGTATTATTTGGCTGCACAACTTCGCGCTCTGTGGATGTGGTTTCACTGCAGAGCAGATGAGGTAAAATGGATGTCAATAGAACGACATGAATTACAGAATAACCTTTTAACAATCGTACCATTCTTGGAATCTTAAAAGAAACTAAAAACAATCACTCAAAACCCAATAATTTCTGCTAAATTTAACGCCTGGCAGCAATTACACGCATCAGTTGGACAAAACATAAAATTATTGGTAAATTCACCTCTTACGAACAATCCCAACATCCCAGCAGCCTTAGTGGATGGAATTTTACAAAACTGGGAGAGAAAAGGAGTAAAAATTGTTAGTGAGCTTTATACTAATAATGTCTTCTTAAGTTTCAGTCAAATGTCAGAAATGTATGATATAGATAAACGTAACTTTTTCAAATACTTACAAATTAGAAGCTGGATCAAGAATCAAAGCAAAGATAGTTTCCCACACAGACCCGAGTAATCTTTACTTGAAAAATGTATTTTTAACTCCAAACATAACAGAACTAAAGGTTTAATATCTACAGTGTATAAAACCATAATTGGCAACTTACCGGCTTATGCCAGATATACAAACAAAACAAGGTGGGAGTCGGATCTTGGGTGTACTTACACAGAGGAGAATTGGAACAGATTATTGGAATTGGCACAAACAAAATTGGTGTCTTCTAATCACAGACAAATTAAATTCAATATTTACCATAGAACATATTTTACTCCGTATAGGTTAAGTAAATTAGGAAATGACATCTCTGATCAATGTCAAAGATGCACTATCTCTGTTGGAATTCTTGTGCACATGCTATGGAGTTGTACCCGTTTGAAGACATACTGGACTCACATCATCGCAGTAACCTCTCGGGTTTGTGGACAGGCTCTGGACACCGACCCTAGGATTTGGTTACTGGGGGACGTAACCTTACTGAAGGTGAACTCAAATAAGAAGCATTTTGTGTTACTAGCAGCAACGGGTGCCAAGAAGTGTATCCTGAAGGATTGGAAGAGTGTCATCCCCCCCAGCCAAAAACACTGGGCTAATGAACTCCTGTCGTACTGCACACCAGAAAGAATTCTACATTCTATCCGAGGGAAAATAAATGACTTTGAACTGATTTGGACTCCTTTTTTGAACATCCTGACCCAACTTGACATGACCTCAGACTAGATGTAAACCTATGCTTATTACTGTTTATTTTTATGATTATTTAATATCTTGTCTTGCGGAGAGAGGGTTTTTATTGTTTTCTTTTTTTTTTTTGTAAAAAAAAAAATTAAAACTATAAATAAAATATATAAAAAAAAAGAATTCTGAATACGGACCTGGAGCTCCGTAGATAATGACGAATATAATTGGCTGTAATGTTTTCCATTTTCGATGTTGAACAAGACTTTCAAACGAGTTATAATTTAGTTCAGGTTTAGGATTAATTAACAGGCTTAAATCAAAGATGGCTGCAACTCCCCCTCCTCGGCCTGAGCCTCTAGGAATTTGAGAATTAATATGACTGGGAGGAGTGGCTTCATTCAGACTAACAAATTCTTCATGGCCCAGCCAGGTTTCAGTAAGACAAAATAAATCAATGTTATTATCTGATATCAAATTGTTTACCAATACTGCTTTAGAAGACAGAGATCTAATATTTAATAGTCCACATCTAATTTTCCTATTTTGTTCTATCGTTGCAGTCGTTTTAATTCCAGTTAGGTTGTTAAGTATAGCGCATCTTTTGTTTACCTTTGATTTAACCGATCTGATCCGGGGGACAGACACCGTGCTTATTAGACTATGAGTGGGTGACTGCTCCAACGGAAGCACAGAGGGGCGCGTAGTACTGCACCTCTGATTACTAATATCAAGCTTTGTTTGTATCAAACACAAATGTGACGGTTGTCATGGTTTATCACCAATAATAAACTTGGTCAGATTTTTTGATATGAGAGCGGCTCCGTCCCAGGTGGGATGTATGCCGTCTCTCTCCATCAGACCAGGCTTTCCCCAGAACGCCCCCCAGTTATTCACATAGCCCACATCATTAGCTGGGCACCACCCCGACAACCAGCGGTGGAAGGATTGTGGTGGCAAATTTTATTTTAACCATTTGTTTAATGATATTGACCATTTATTTAAAGATTATTTTAAACCTCCACATAATCCTGTTCCTTCCTGTAGACTTAAAGGCACCAGTGAGAGAGCTGGCCTTGTAGACTGTGAGCAATAGCATAAGTTATTTTCACTAAAGAAATTGCAGCTCCTCGTTTGTTTATTTCTCGCAGATAAAGTGAAGAAGGCTATAACACTGTCTGAACCGTATCTCTTTCTGTCTCCTGAGATAAGTAGGTGTTTAGTCTAATGTAGGAGACACTGGAGCAGAATGGAAGGTTGTAAAATCATCTGACTGTCTATGGTATTTTTTAGAAAAGTGGCAGCATGCTAAAGATATTTGAAGAGGGGTGGCTTAATGGAGTTTCTTCACTATAAGATGTTTTGATTTTTAAGTTTCTAGTTAGGAAAAACATTTTCAGTTGTGTACCTTTGAAACTGTGTTTTCTCCATTTGCAAATGTAAATAAATACTCAAAGACCAAACTTTGGTTTAATTCTTAAACAGTCGTTATTCGTTTTGATTTCATCATGAATATCACTAACTCTGCTGCTTCAAGGAAAACTTCCACAACAGGATGATGTACGGCTGTACATTTCATCATTGGTCAGGTTTGGCAGGGGTCCAGAGAAAACTACTGAGTCCGACATTGTCTTTGCATATGCACAAAGTGACTTAACATTAATTTTAGTGATCTCCGATGTACGTAATCGGGTATCATTACCATTATCAAGTATGATCTTACTGTATTTACTGTATTTTAGCCAGCAGCTTTATATGGGTTTCTATATCGCCCGCTCTGGCCCCGGGGACGCATATGACCGTAGCCGCTGGGGCCGCCGGCTTCACATATCGCAGTATAGAGCTCCCAGTAACCAGAGTTGGCTTCTCAGCAGGTGTATCACTCAGCCCTGTTGTCACAGACGACGGTGATCCGTCACATGACACTAGAAGTGGCCTGTTAGCCAACATATTTAAAAAAAAAAAAATTCACATTCGAATAGTAATTTCAGCATTCAAATAGTATTGATTTTTTTTACTATTCGAATTATATTCGAATTTTGGTATTCGTTCCAACAGCCCTAGTTCTGACTCCAACAGGGCAGTAAAACGGTTGGAGAGGCTGAGGGCAGGAGGCGATGGAGCCCTACTCGAGGCTCTCTTTTGGCCGCAAACCACCTCAGTCCAGGATGGCTTGGTGACCGGTGTCGAAGAAGATGGGCGTGAGCATGCGGAACACTCCCATGGCACAGTATCATGGAGGGCCGCCGTGAGAGATGAGATCCGGAACGATTGATTATGAGCCACGTCCAGGCAGGCGGATAACAAAAGCATCTTTGGTTTTGTAAGTCCATAGAAAGCCGACGAAAATCTTTCCTAAGGTCAGCAATTTCTTTGTTTGTATTCTTAAACAACGAGGAAATCCTGTGGGGAAGTGGGGACTCGCTAGGTGTAGAGGTAGTTGATCCGGTAGGCCTAGTCTTGATGAATTAGCGTGAGGCTAATACTTACTACACAAAATAATGTAACTTTGGTTATTTTAAAACACTATATAAGTATAAAAAAGACTAGGCTATAGATCTGATTGTTGGTTAGGAGATTGAAGGCAGCTACCGGCTGCCTCTTTCCCGTCGTTGCTGTCGCTTGTGGATGACGTTGGCGTTGTGGTGCGTTAAATTGTTCCACAGCTTTAGACTGTCTTTAAGCACTCATTAGCACTCAATACCCCGTCAAATCTGCTGGAGAAATCATCCTTCAGATGTCTTATAGCCTCCAGAATTAGTCCTCCTTAGTCAAGCCAAAGTCCGAAATTTTTGCTTGCAGATTTTTGTTGCGAAGTTTGCTCAGTTTAGTTCCTGTAGACGACATCAGGATCCCTTGCCAAACACGTTTACTTACTTTCTCGTAGTTGTATGTTGTAATTCGAACATTCTTTACTCAAGTGTGGTGGAGGGTCGGAATATCACGACTGCCTAGCTTGCCGCCGTTACCGGAAGTCAGAATCAAGCATTCCTAAATTAAGTAGAATAACTGGTATTTCAGACTGGACGACGTGCTGCGATGATAGCTCAGTTCACAACCACAAAACACACACATCACTTTAGTCCTGTGTATGGAACCATTTGTCAACTTTTTAAAAGTAATCTTTCCATTCATAATATTATTGGTATCCGTTTCAGCGTCTCACGCTCACCATCCACTCAAAACGTAACATTAGCCTACTACTCTTTGGCCGGCTCCAAGCCCAAACCAGTGTGTGCGGCGTGCCTGTTGTTGTGTTTCCAGGCAAGCATCACCTGGTGTGGTGATGTAGTTTTTCTAACATTACTAGTTGTTGCAACAACATGTAAAAAAAAAGATTTTTTTGTGACGTTTGCGATAAGGCCATTAACGCGTTTAACTGACAGCACTAATTCTAATGCCTCTAGATCTTTCAACAGCTTTTGATCCAGTAGACCACAACATCGTGATGGCTCGCCTGGAGCACTGTGTCGGTTGTAAAGGTACTGCCCTGGAATGGTTCAGATCCTACTTGTCTGACAGATGTTTTTCTGTCAGCATTGGTCACTCTTCACCTTCACCCTCCTCCTCCTCCTCCTCCTCGTCCGTCCCTTCCTTCACTGGCTCCTTGTACGTTTCAGAATTGATGTCAAGATACTATTGTTTACAGACAAAGCATTTACTGGGTTAGCTCAGGTCAGCTGACCAGTTGCTCCTTGTGGTCCCAAGAACAAGGTTGAAGAACAGGGGAGACGGTGCCTTTGCAGTAGTAGCCCCTAAACTCTGGAATCAATTGCTTCTACATATCAGGCTGGCTCCTACCCTGTCTGTTGAATCTTATCTAAAAACATGTTTTTATTCTCAGGGGTGTTAACACATTACAATAGTTGCCTTTCATTATTACTATCATTTTGCTGTTAAACTGTTCATTGTCTTCTTTCTATGTTTTTGTTTTTCTGATTGTACAGCACTTTGGTCAACTGCTTTTAAATGTGCTCTATAAATAATTTTGATTGGAAATAAGATTCAATTGAATTGAATCATGGGCTTTGTAATGTAGCCTGACTACTGAGGTATTATTTTGCATCCAGAAATCATTCAAAAAATGTTGCAAGTTGATTCAATTCAATATAACCATGCAGTAGAAAACTACAATATTGACTTTAGATTTACTGCCCACTCATTTAGGAATGAAAAGTTGCCCTTGGCCTCAATAGCTTCAAAATCCAGGAACTAAAACCGTGTATGTGGAGGTGGGCGTGGTCTGCAATCAGCTGCAGTGGAGATAGATCAGGAGAGCAGTGCCAGGTGAGTTATTTGTCCCAGCTGATTGGTGTTGGCCTAATTACACTATCCCTTTATCTGCAGTAGTGTGCTGGAGCTTCAGATGACTGCCACACACCTCAGAGACAGGACTGGGCTGTGAGACATTGTTTTGGTGGTCCTTTGTTCAAAAGTTGGGAGTAACGGGCTGCATGGCTGTCTGTACCCGGGCAGACAGAGGCACACAGGTTATGGTTGGAAAGTTATGTTAAAAGTGTGTGAACGGTTGAAATAAATACTGTTGCTTGAAAACAGGATGGCAGCGAGACCACATCACCATGTGCGCATGTGTGTTAGTTACTTTATTAATCATTACCCATTTCTAGCCACTGGGGGACCATAGACAGGATGGGGGAACGCATATTAATGTTAAAAAACCTCATAAAGTGAAATTTTCATGCCATGGGACCTTTAAGACCTTTTTTATTTTCTCAATCACAGATTCCCAGGTCATGTCTGTAGCAGCCTGCACATGTTGTCCTACAAATACTCCTAATATCTTCCTAGGTGCATTCACATTTTTAAAACCCCACTTTGGTATACATTTTTGATCCAAATTAAAAGGAGTGCACTCTGATTTTCCAATGTTAATCATTGCACCTGAAGCTAATTGATAGCTCATCATGTGTGTCAGAAATAAATCTATTTCTTTACACGTACGAGCAAAAAAAATTTTTCTGCCACAATACTGTACAGGAGTGAAGACCATGGGACAACCCTGCCTGATTGATCTCGTGATTGGGAAAGACTCCGTATAGTCTCCATTACATTTGACTTTACTATATGCATTATTATATAGCAATTTAATCCATGCAATCACTTTATCCCCCAATCCCATCGTGTGTAAGGTGTTAAACAAAAAGGAATGTTCCACTCTATCAAATGCTTTCTGCATGTCAACTCCCAGCCACACTCCAGACTCTGCTACCATGTTTTTAACGGTTTCTTTAACGGTCAGTATTGAATCAGATATATCTTTCCCTGGTACACTATAAGACTGTGTCTCTCCAACCACAGAGGATACTACATGCTTTATTTTATTTGCAATAATTTTGGTAAGAATTTTATAATCATTGTTCAACAGGCTGATTGGTCTATAATTATCTAAGTTGGTTTTTTCTTCTTTATTTAAAAAAAAGATATTGATTATGCCACTTGCAAAGCCCTCAGGCACTCTCTCAGAGACCTGCATCTCTGATACTGATAAATCAAGTTAGAAATATCTGTTTTGTTTGGAAAATTAGATGTGGACTATTAAATATTAGATCTTTGTCTTCTAAAGCAATATTGGTAAATGATTTGATATCAGATAGTAACATTGTAACACTCCCAGTCATATTAATACTCAAATTCCTGGAGGCTCAGGCCGAGGAGGGGGAGTTGCAGCCATCTTTGATTCAAGCCTGTTAATTAATCCTAAACCTAAACTAAATTATAACTCATTTGAAAGTCTTGTTCTTAATCTTCAACATCCAACATCTGAATTTTTATCGGAATTCTCAGAGTTTTTATCATGTTTAGTCCTTAAATCAGACAAAGTACTTATTGTAGGTGATTTTAATATCCATGTGGACGTTGACAATGATAGCCTTAGTACTGCTTTCAACTCATTCCTGGATTCAATCGGTTTCAGTCAGTGTGCACAAGGCGACGCACTGTTTTAACCACACCCTCGACCTTGTGCTGGTATATGGTAAATTGAGGATTTAATATTTCCGCAGAATTCGGTATTATCAGATCATTTCTTTAATTACTTTCGAATTCTTACTACCTGACTATATTAAATTAGATAAAAGTTTCTACACTAGATGCCTGACAGTGCAATAGCTAAATTTAAGGAAGATATTCCAATAGCATTTCGACTCTTTGTCATGCCTTAACATAACAGAGGACCTCTATGTTAACCTCAGTCCCTCTCAAATTTGATACATTTGTAGACTGTACTACGACCTGCCTACGGACAACCTTAGGCTCTGTTGCTCCCCTAAAAAAGAAGATGATGAAGCAAAGGAAACTAGCACCTTGGTATAACTCCCAAACTCAAAACAAATCTCGCGAAACCTTGAAGTAAGTGGCATTCCACCAAAGTGGAAGAATCCCGTTTGGATTGGCAAGAAAGTCTCAAAACCTATAGGAAGGCCCTAAGAAAGGCCAGATCAGACTATTACTCTTCACTAATAGAAGAAAATAAGAACAACCCAAGGTTTCTTTTCAGCACTGTAGCCAGGCTGACAGATAGCCACAGCTCTACTGAGCCACCTATTCCTCTAGCTCTAAGTAGTGATGACTTCATGAGCTTCTTTTAATGATAAAATTATAACAATAAGAGATAAAATTCATCACCTTTTGCCCTCAACTTCTAACAGTTCACCTTTAAATGCAGGACCGCTAGAAGGAACGACTAGTCCTTTCTATCCAAGATCCTTGAGAAGGTGGTTGCTAATCAGTTATGTGATTTTTTTTTACATAGCAATAGTTTATTTGATGACTTTCAATCAGGATTTAGAAAAATTCATAGCACAGAGACGGCACTGGTGAAAATTACTAATGACCTTCTAACTGCTGCAGACAAACGACGCGTCTCCATTCTTGTTTTACTAGATCTTAGTGCTGCATTTGACACTATTGACCATACAATCCTGTTGCAGAGATTGGAACACTTAGTTGGCATTAAAGGAATTGCTCTAAGCTGGTTTAAGTCCTATTTCTCTGATCGATCTCAATTTGTTAATGTTAATGATTAAATTCTCCAAGTACGCTAAAGTTAGCCGTGGCGTTCCACAAGGCTCAGTGCTTGGACCAATTCTATTCGCCTTATATATGCTTCCTCTTGGTAATATTATTAGGAAACACTCACATTAACTTTCACTGTTATGCGGATGACACCCAATTATACTTGTCAATCAAACCAGACGAAACTAGTCAGCTAGCTAATCATCAAGCGTGCATTAAAGATATAAAAT
Organism: Perca schrenkii; assembly: GCA_025617405.1. Classification (NCBI taxonomy): domain Eukaryota; kingdom Metazoa; phylum Chordata; class Actinopteri; order Perciformes; family Percidae; genus Perca; species Perca schrenkii. Next base: position 2,664,212 of record CM046806.1, read on the forward strand.
CCTGGATGACCTATAATTTTCTGATGTTAAACCCTAACAAAACTGAAGTTATTGTACTGGGACCTAAACACCTCAGGACCTCATTATCTAAAGATATAGCTACTCTGGATGGTATTGCCTTGGCCTCCAGCACTACTGTCAGAAATCTAGGGGTTATTTTTGATCAGGATATATCCTTTAACACCCATCTAAAACAAACCTCAAGAACAGCCTTTTTTCATCTTCGTAACATTGCCAAAATTAGGAATATCCTGTCTCAAAACAATGCTGAAAAACTAGTCCATGCATTTGTTACTTCCAGGCTGGACTATTGTAATTCCCTACTGTCAGGTTGCTCAAAGTAAGTCCCTTAAGAACTAAGAAAAGAGATCATATTTCTCCTGTATTAGCTTCTCTGCATTGGCTTCCTGTAAAATACAGGATTGATTTTAAAATCCTTCTCCTGACCTACAAAGCTCCTAAATGGTCAAGCACCATCATATCTAAAAGGGCTCCTAATACCTTATTGTCCCACTAGAGCAGGGGTCATCAACTAGATTTTTCCAAGGGGCCAGAATTTTTCTACACAGACACTCTGGGGGCCGGACTTTCAAATAAAGAAAATAAAATTAATTTAATACGCCTATTTTTGTTCGCAATTTTCACTTTCTTACTGAATTAATGCTACTATTTTTTAACATGTATTAGTGTGAGCAAACTCCTAAAAAACATGGAAACTCCATAATGATAACTGTCTCTTTAACTAGAAAATGATCTCAGACTAGGAGGCAGTTCACTGAGGGAGTGATGGTTAAAGTCTGTGATTATGGAAACATTGTTGTAGTAAGCAGCGTCCTGATTGGTGGAAAATGCTTGCGGAAAGAAACAGTGCTTGTCAGGTTGCAAAATAATACAACCAGCATCATCATTCACGTGCATATTAAGTAGCCACATGTATTTGTTTTGGTCTTATAATACCTCCATAGATTTACCGCTCCAGCGGAGAGTTTGGTTTGTTCAGCCTCCAGTGAGGTTTACAAGACGTTGTCCAAATTTCCAGATTCCCGGCAAACTAAGATAAACAGTTAGACTAAAAACAGACAGCTTTTGTTTTAGCTTGTTTGTAAAAATTCGTTATTTGCAGAGTAGAGCTGTGTTTGCGTAAAACAGCGCGGTGGACAAGAGTGGACTGAGCAGATTGAAATATCGCTTTCTACATGTTTATGCCGGTCTACACAGGTGAATGTATTGATAAGTATTGACTTTCTACTCACGAAGGTTTTATTGTAGCCTACTTACAGTAACGAGACTAGCGTGAGTTCATCTGCCCCAGCGGCAGTTGGTAGCCTAATCCTCTTTGTATCGTTCCCAGTCAGGTGCTGCGTGTTTCAACGCACACACGTCTCTGATCAGCGGTGTGTGTGTTTTAACGCACACACATCCCGGCTCAGCGGTGTGTGTGTGTTTTAACGCACACACATCTCTGAGCCGTGTGTGTGGAGCTCGGGCATCGCTGTACAAAATCCCAGCATGTGAATAGAGATGCAAATACAGGGGGCTGGGTTTTTGCTCTAAATGTTTGAAATGATAAATAACAGAACGCATTTTTTCCTCTTTACATTTTCTGAATTCATGATTATTCTGCGGGCCAGACTAAAAGCTTTGGCGGGCCGCCAGTTGACGTTGGCTGCACTAGAGCACTGTGCTCCCAGAATGCAGAGTTACTTGTGGTTACCTAGAGTCTCTAAAAGTAGAATGGGAGCCAGAGCCTTCAGTTATCAGGCTCCTCTCCTATGGAACCAGCTTCCAATCTGGGTTCGGGGGGCAGAAACTGGATTTTATCAATGACTTTTCTCAGTTTTTGTCTGAGTTAGTGCCAATGTATGACTGTCTCCTTATAGTAGGAGATTTTAATATCCATGTGTGCTGTCCTGAAAAAGTCAATGGCAAGAACCTTTTTGGATGTTACTGAGTGTTTTAATCTTGTACAGTGTGTATCTGGTCCCACGCAGGAACGTGGGAACACTCTTGACTTGGTTTTAATTCATGGCTTAACTGTTTCAAATCTTGAAGTCAGTGATGCTTTTTTTCAGACCATATGCCTGTGGTATTGAAATTTCTCTTTCTTGTGTTGTAGTTAAACCGTGTGTTTCTGTGCGCCGTGGTCGGATGGTTATCCCTTCCACCGCTGCTCATTTTTCCTCTGTTTTTAATTTTAATTGTGTCTCTCCGTGTTCATATTCAGCTGTTGAAGATCTGTGCAGCATTAGATACGGTAGCCCCCGTAAAAACCAGGCAGTCTAAATCTAGATCTGATATTTGGCTGAATGGTGTCACTCGAGCTGCCAGACATGAGTGCAGAAGGTCAGAAAGAAAGTGGAAGAGGGATAAATTACAAGTGTCATTTCAGCTAGTTTGCTAGATAGTTGGTGTTCTTATCAAAAAATTGTAAAAGCTGAAAAGACAAAGCATTTTTCTAACATTATTTCTTCTAATGGTCATAATCCGCGAGTTCTTTTTAATACTCATAAAAACTATTCTTAATGTTTCACGACTCCAGTGTTTGGAGAATCCATCAACAGTGTGCAAGGAGTTCCTTAATTTTTTTTATCCACAAGGTGGAGAACATTAGGGCCCTTATTGGGCCACCTCTGTATGACCCTGGTACTTTTGTAACCTGTTCTGCTGTTTTGAATCAGTTTGAGCCCGTTAGTTTGTCTATTTTGGAAAAAACTATTGGTCAAATGAAGATTACTGGCTCTCCCAATGATGTGATCCCCCCCATGTCTATTTAAACATACAATATGTAACTTTCTGCTGCTAGGGGTCTCTCAACCAAAACAATGGACGGTAAAACTGGATTTTTGATGACGTTGGGAAGTTGCGTGGAATTATGGGAGTTTTTAGTGTTAAACACCTTCGCTGCCGGATAGAATGCATTCAGTTCACGGACGAGTTTACCCATTTAAGTGTATTCACGTTACTTTTAGTAACGTGTATTCATGTTATTGTAATAAAATAGCTGCAGTTTCCCCAACATAATTACGTTTTTCTTGATTAGATTTTTATTTGTAGCTGACCAGTTAGCTAGTGAGCCAGCAAGCTAACAGTAGCCAGCAGCTAAAACACAAAATATTTCACATATCAATGTCACCTTTTGGATGGTTTCAACACCAGGGCGGACAGGGTTTGTTGTAACGCTAGCTAGCTACTAAACGAGGCTGAGAGACGGGTGTGGGTGGGGGATTGTCGGGGACAATCGACAGCGAGGACGTTCGGTACCTGTTGTGCAGCAGCAGAACATCTCCCAGCTGCCCGGAATTATCTCCCCTTCACTTTTCAGTAATCTTATCTTTTCGTTTTGGTGCTTAACCCACCTTTTGTCTGGTTAATTTAGCTAACCGTAAAGACAGCTAAACGCGAAGGGGGGAGAAATTCGGCAGGGAGGAGATTTTCGGCACATACACCGGTAGCGCTACGGAGATGTAGCTACCGCTATGGATGGCCGCTGTTGTGACTCGGTGCTGGGTCTGATATAGTCTGTTTTCCCAACGTTTAATTAAACTGCCGTTAGCGTCGTAAGCACCAGGCACTGGAGATAAGTTCTGGCCGGGGGGTTGCTGTAATGAAAGTAGCTGGCTGATAGCTGACTGGGGGCTAACGGTAACTAGCTAGCTATATGTCCCGGGGCTGTTGTCAGCTGTCATCCCGACTGAGTCTCTCTGCGCCGGGGGAGTGAGGCCGACAGACCGGGGTGTGCTACTTTGGCTAAATTAGCATTATATTAATCGTTTATCTACAGCTAACGTTAACATTACTAGTGAAGTTATTCGTGGGTTAGCTCAGTCCTGTTAGCTGTGGTCGAAACAGTCATACTAAAAATAACTATTAGCGTGTTGAACGATGTTGTAACCTCATAATGTTACCCACAAAGCTTTAGCATCAACATTAGCACATTGTAGTAACGTCAAGCTGGTATCGATATTGAACTTTCAAAATAGATAAGATCTCTGTTGTATTACTGTGATAAAAAGTGGGATGTAATTAATCACAAAATGATGCTGAATGGCAAAAAAAGCATTTTTCTGCGACATTGTATGATTTACAATTACTCCTGAACGTATCATCTTGGTGCCAGTGTTCTGACGGAAGTTAGAGTAACTGGAGGTTGAAAGGTTATATGACGCCATTGATGGGCGACTAGAGGAAACGTGTCGTGTCTGAAAATAAAATAACAGATTTCTCTGGGTTTGACATTTGGTGGAAACATTTGGGATAGTGTAAGAACACAACTCATAAAAATATATAACATAGGTATGGTCATTTTTAGACATTTTAAAGCAGAAATGTTACATTATTGTACCTTTTAAAGAGGTTCTTCCTACTGTGGTGCCCTGCATACTGGATATTGTTAATGCTAGCTTAAGTACGGGAGTCGTACCTATGACTTTTAAACATGCAGTTGTTCAACCATTGTTAAAGAAACCTGGCCTGGACCAGCTTCAATTCTCAAATTATCGGCCTATCTCCAAACTCCCTTTGCTCTCCAAAGTTATGGAGAAAGTTGTTTCATTTGCAACTGAGCAAATTTTTGACTGATAATTCTATAACTGAAGTTTTCCAGTCTGGGTTTAAGTCAGCCCACAGTACTGAGACAGCTCTGTTGGTTTTTAATGACAATTTTATGGCTTCAGACTCTGGTGATACTATTGTTCTGCTGTTATTGGATCTCACGGCTGCATTTGATACAGTCGATCGCCATATTTTATTGTCCCGGTTGGAGAGCTGTGTGGGTCTTAAGGGGTTGGCCTTAGCCTGGATTATGTCCTATTTGATGGGCAGAAGTTTTTCAGTCCAGGTTGGTGATGATGTGTCCTCTATGGCTCCCCTGTCGTGTGAGTTCCTCAAGGGTCTGTCCTTGGGCCGCTACTTTTTTCATTGTAGCTTTTGCCTCTTGTGTCAATTCTTAGAAATCACATTGTTTCGTTTCCTTTTTATGCTGACTGCCAAATTTATGTACCAATAAGACAGTCAAAAGCTCTTTTGGAGTGTTTGACCGAAGTGAAAGCTTGGATGTCAATGAATTTTTTGTATTTCAATGAGAGCAAGACTGAGCTTGTGTTATTTGCTCCTAGTGACTCAGCAGCTATGACACCTGTTGACTTGGGTTGGTTAACTAGAGATATTAGCCCTGTGGTTACAAACCTGGGAGTCAAGTTGGATGGTCGCTTAAAACTCTTTTAAACAGCTCTCCCGCAAACCAACTTCCCATGAATGAGAGGACGCACTAAGATGCAGCCCGTCCTCCTCTCCCAGTCCATATTGTCCAGGAGTTTGTTCTTAGTAACATCTCTCTCCCGGCCATCTGGAGTCCTTCCAAAGTTGTCAGCAGTGCTCTGATTAGCCCGCCCTGTTACTACAGTTGCATCTACAGCATGCAACGTTACCATTTTTTGTACAACCATATCAACCATTGTCTCATCATTAGGGCTGCAACGATTCCTCGAATAACTCGAATAATTCGATTACAAAAAATGCTCGAAGCTTCGTAAAATCAATGTAATTAAGGTTGTACGGCTCACTGTGTTTCCGCACGGAGGATTATTACTAGCGCACATGAGGTTTGCGCTTCTGCGGACACAACACAAGCACGGACAGTATATAAACACAAGACGGCCCCGATTACAAATGAAAGAAGACGAAAATAGCGAGGGTCTAAGAGGAGAGACAGGCGAGAGAAAATCACAGAAAGTTTGGGATCATTTTAAGCTCCCTCTGTAACAAACCTCCAGTGTACTCATCCATTCCACGGAGCCAACCCGACACAAGGTAGCTAACGCTGCTGCTCTCGTCCACCGCGCTGTTTACACAACTAGCCTACAGCATGCTACTCTGCTAATAGCGATGTTTTACACAACTAGCCTACAGCATGCTACTCTGCTAACAGCCATGTTTTACCAACAAGCTAAAACGAAAGCTGTCGGTTTGTAGTCTAACTGTTTATTAGTTTGCTTCTAAATGTTTGGAAACTTAGCCGCTGCCGGAGGCACAGCGGCTCCTCCCCCAGCATGGCCACTTAATATGCACGTGAATGACGTCATCATGCATTCTTTATTCTTTCTCCTCACCATAGATATATCTATAATCCTCACTGTGTATTAGGCTTCTGAAAATGTGTCCCCCAGAACAGTGTAGTTGAATAGCCCTGCTGTAAACCCTCTGGTCAGTGAACAGTTCTTTTGCATATCCAGTGCAAAGAGCCAGAGGCAAGAAGGGGAATGGGGTGAAAAATATTAACATTTGGGCCACCAAAAATGTACTATTGTAATGTTTTTGTTTTTTTAAGGGTCTTGGAATTAGGCAATCATTTTTTTTGCTTTTTTCTAAAAAGGAAACCTGTCTTTTGTATATATATACACAAGCTACAGGTTTCCTTTTTTTAGTAAACGGCAATAATAAATATTTACTATTGCTGCTTAATAAGTATTTCTTACTAAGTGTTTCTTATCCGATTACTCGATTAATCGATGGAATAATCGGTAGAATATTCGATTACTAAAATAATCGATAGCTGCAGCCCTACTCATCATTATTACTCCCATTAGATGACCCTGCCTGACTATTGTCAAACAGGCCTTCGCTGCCAACATTAATCTCAGGGATGATATCACCCTCCATACTGGAGGCATTAACTGACTCACCCTCGCTTACATTACAGTTACATTCTAGCTTCTATCTTGTTGTGACATATCTTACATCTACTCACCATTGCCGTGCAGTCTCTGGCGTAGTGTCCAGAGACTGCACTCTAAAAGCAGATGAAGACTTAAAGCAGATGAACTTTGGGCAATCTTTAAACTCATGTCCAGGAAGCTGACATATTCTGCACCCTCTCTGTTGGTGGTCATGGATGACTCTGTAAAACTGCATTCCTTCCGAGGTCTCAAATTTTGCAGAGTATGGCAGGGATGTAATTTTGCCCCTCAAACTTGATCCAGACAAACCTGGTCCCATCAGCCACGTTGGTTCCCGGCCAGTACCTCCGTTTTATCGGGGACACTGGCGTTACACCCCATAGTTGTAGTTTTGTGTAAATCGCTTTGTCTGTGGTGTTTGCTGGTAGTCGGAGAAAGGACACCATTACTTCTCTACGGCTTAGTTCATGAAAGGTAAAATTCACATCGTCGACTTTCAAACCTTGAAGAATGTTTTGTTTTCCTTTTTCATCACTCAAAGTGACTTTGTACACGTTAAAGGAGATTTTTCTAAAAGCCATTTATCCCCCTGCCAGAAACCGTATCGTCTTAATGATTTCTAATGCAGTCACCTCAGTGTCAGACAATGCTTGAATCTTCACCGTTAAATCTTTCTCATATACCTTCTCTGCCCTGGTCACTGGTAGAGGCCGTTCCTGTGGCTCGTTTCTCTCGATGCCTCCAACTCTCGGTCCCCTGCTGTCCTTTTCCACCACGCACACTCCTACAGGTCCGTCCACCCAGCCCGGTCTCACGGTAGTTCGTGTAAATGTACACGTTATTCTTAATCTATTGAACGTGTTCACGGAGACGTTTTTCTCGTTTTTTTACGTTGTGGACAACACGAAAATGTTAAACAATGTATTTCAATGGGAAGCATATTACGTGGCCACAGAACGAAATTGTAGGGAGTAATATAAAAAGCCGAAACTCCGCGTAGGGAGGTTGGTCGGGGTGGTGGATGGGTCAAACAACACAGGACTTTCACGCCGGAGACCCGGGATCGCGCCCCGCGTGTGGCAGTACCTTTGTCCCGCGCGTTGCAGTTCCTTTGTCGGCGTGTCCCGCGTGTGACGGTTCCTTTCCCCGTTATTTTTTTTTCCCGAACCCCAACCGTCTCGTTATTGTGGCGTTTCATTTCCCGTGTCCTGCGAGTGGTGGCCCGCGTGTGACGGTTCCTTTCCCCGTTCTTTTTTTTTCCTAACCCCAACCGTCTCGTTATTGTGGCGTTTCATTTACCGTGTCCTGCGAGTGGCGGCCCGCGAGTGGCGGCCCGCGAGTGGCGGCCCATGCCGTTGTTTTGGCCGGCGTATGGCGCCTCATTTCCCCGATCGCGAGTGGCGGCCCGTGCCTCCCGGCGTCCTTTCCCCAGGCGCCTCCCGGCTTATAGAGCGACCTTTTCGGCCGCCTCCCGGCGTCCTTTCCCCAAGAAAACGAGAAAAACGTCTCCGTGAACACGTTCAATAGATTAAGAATAACGTGTACATTTACACGTAAAAAACGAGAAAAACATCTCCGTGAACACGTTCAATAGATTAAGAATAACGTGAAAAACATCTCCGTGAACACGTTCAATAGATTAAGAATAACGTGTACATTTACACGAACTGCCGTGAGACTGGGTTGGTCCACCGCTGTCTGCGCATCCACGGCTCTCTTTTCCCCCGTCACATTACAGTTTTGCCAGTATTTTATAGTCCGTATTTAATAAGCTGTTGGGTCTGTAGTTGTCCAAAAGATTTTTATTGCCCTTCTTTTTATAGAAAATGTTGATGATCTGTCCTAACAATGGTTTGAGTTTATCTTTAAATGTTTTATAAAATTCGGCCGGTAGGCCATCTGCACCCGGACTCTTATTTTCATTTAAGCCTCCTATCGCCAAATCCGCATCAGTAAACTCTGCATCACACCACTCTCTATCTTCCTCACCCAACTTCCTTTTCAAACTCGCCAACAATCTATTAACACACACACTATCTGTTTCCTGACTAGCAAACAAAATTGAATATTTCTTAATTTCCATCATTATTTGTAATTGGTCTTTCGTTGTTTCACCCTCCTCAGTTTCTAATTCCTCTGTTTGTTTTAGTTTGATTATTTTTCTCTATTCTTAGAAAATATGCCGTACATTTTTCACCCTCTATATAATTTCTTATTTTGCTACGAATAGCAGCCCCCTTACATTTATATTCTTCTATATTTTTAAGTTGTGATTTAATTATGGGTGAGGCTATTTGCACCCCTGGTGCAATTACCAATGTATGCTATTTGTACCCTGGTGCAATTAGAAGTGTATGCTATTTGCACCCCTGGTACAATTAGAAGTGTATGCTATTTGCCCCCCTGGTACAATTAGAAGTGTATGCTATTTGCACCCCTGGTACAATTAGCAGTGTATGCTATTCGTACCCTGGTGCAATTAGAAATGAATGCTATTAGTACCCCGCCGATGCACACAGCAATGTGTTCTATTAATACCCCGTCTGGTACAAATATCAATGTATGCTATTTGCACCCCTGTGCATTTACAGTACCTTGGCATATATTTACACACAGTTATCCATACTACTCATGTATTACACCTTTTTGGAATATTATCGCCCTGACATTCTTACCCTAACCATAACCAATCCCACTCCTCTTGCCTAAACCTAACCAACCCAACCAGAGCAGGCATATTCATGAGTCTTCCCCTACCACCCTGCAAAAAAAAAAGTCGCGGGTCCTGACTTGCGCAATTGCATGCAAATTATCCAATCCAAATTTAAAAAAATAAGATGGCCACACAGGGGAATTGAACTCCAAACTCCCATACCAAAGGTAAGCGTACTAACCACTCACCTAGCAGTTCTTTCAGGAAGTTGGGCAACTGTTTACCACTTGATTTCTTCAAGCCTCGGTTGCTAGGTAACCATACTGTATACAAAAAAATAGGTAGTAACTAACAAACTAACGGTTGTATGCTTTCACTGAAGACAGAAAGCGCAACTGTAGTATCCATTTTCCGCTAGAAATTCAATTGTTATAAACTTTAGAGACAAAACTTCCCTAATATGCCAGTTTCTGCGGTCATGGAAGATGAACGTCCGCCATGATTTTGGTGCACGCGAGCAACGTTTTTTTGTTGTTACGTCACAGGGTGTAAATAGCTCAGCTGTGTGGCCGAGGCTATTCGTACCGGGGGTGCAAATAGACACTCCGTTTAATTATTTCATATTTTTCAGTGCTATAAGCAGCATTCATATCTAGTTTTATAGTTTCATTATTTAATTCAATATATAATTTCTTTTCTAAGGCTGTATCTATAATATATTTATCTTTACTATATCTAACACTGTTTCTCTTAATCCTCTCTTTAAATTCCTCCCACCACACCAATACATTATCATTTAATCCCATCTCCCACCTTGCATCATCTAACATTTTATTTATAATAATTACATAATTTTCATCATTAAGATGACTAGTATTTAAACACCATAACCCCGCTTTTCTATTTTTCTCTTCTTTTAACAATTCACACTTATAAATACAATGATCACTCCAAATATTTTTGGTATATCTTGGATTTACAATCCATTTACATACAGTAGCCGTAGCTAGACACAAATCTATTCGTGTTTGTTTCATGATATTCATAACAACTTGATGCCTGGAAAAGTCCCTTTTATTGGGATGAGTGGCTCTCCACACATCACACAACCCTTTTTCTTCACACAGTTGTTCTAATGTTTTTCTGCTTAGTGACACCCATTTAGTTAATTTCATAAAAAAGCTATTTCTTTCTTTATACAAGTTAGGTGCATATATATTAATGAATCTAATTTCAGTTCCCTCAAACATTATTGATAACACTAACACCCTACCTACACCATCTTCATACAACAATTTCACATCCCTCACTCTATCACTCCTACAAAACACAGCCACGCCACCATTTGCTTTTACGCCATTACTCACATACAATTGTCCAGTCCATCGTCCTTTCTGTAATGTCACCTCTTTGTCGTCCCACTTGGTTTCTTGCACACAAAGTACATCAAATGTCACAGAGTTCAGCATCGAATTCAGTTTGTTCATGTTCCTCAGACCGTTCACGTTAAGTGAGGCTAACTGCAACATAAGAGTTATAAGTACCAGGTGTGCCGTAACAAGCATTCAGAATGTCATTTTTTTTGTAGAGTACGTTTTCGCCCCTCTTGCCTGTCTAATTATCGGTTTTTCTTTATGAGAAGGTTTAAAAACATCCAACTCACTTAGTTCAGGTTCGTCAAAAAGATCACAATCTTCTCCTATTTCCAAATCTAATGATGTAGCTCGGGGTCTGTACGGTGGTATCACACAAGCGGTTAGTTTTGTCTCAGACTTATACTTCTGTTTTGTTTGCAATCCCGCAAGTTGATCAGGAGCAGGCGTGCTGTTGTGCACCACACCTCCTCCCCCCTTCTCACATCGTGCCAAAACATCTTCAGTATCATACTGAATGTCATCAAAGTTGTCTGGACTACAGGTTACGCTGCCCACCTGACTCCCCTCAGTCACGGTTTCCTGCACAGTTGTGACCAACCTACTCCCCACCACCCCTTGTACTACATCATCCCCCTTTTGTTTCTCTTCTCCACCCATTCCCTGTAGCTGCTGTACTTCCACAGTTGGCTCATCATTAACATTACCCTCATTTAGATCACTCACTGGCTCAGGTTCAATTACATCAGTAATGTTTTCGTTTTCATTTTCAGATTCATCACTCGATTGGCAAATACATTCTGAATGCTTATTACGGCACACCTGACACTTACTTACCTCTCTCGTGCAGTCTCTGCTGTAATGTCCTTGTTCTTTACATCTGTAACAGGAAAACAACGGGCAGTCCTTCATCAGGTGCTCTGGGTCCATGCACAGCCTGCATGACTTGAACTGTCAATTATGCAGGACTCTGAAGAACTGGGGTCCTTGTGCGGTTGAAAACTTTGCAGAATAGGGCAGGGATTTCACCACTCCCTCAAATTTCACCTTCACGAACCGGGCCCCGTCCGCCATGTTAGTACCGGGCCACATTCTCCGAAGTCGGTGTCACCCCCCACAACCTCAGTTTATCCAGGATCTCGTTATCGGCAATATAGGCTGGCAGCTTCATAAACGAAACCATAACTTCATTTACACACAGGTCCGACACAATAACTTCCACGTCGCCCAACTGGAAGCCCTTTAGAATGTTATTCTTTCCTTTCTCCTCCGTCAAAGTCACCTCATACTCGTTCCTCTCCACTTGTCTGCACACCAGCAAACCCCCAGCCAAAAAGTGAATAGCAGTCTGTAATTCTAGGATCGGCACCTCCTCTTGGGACTGCACTTTCATACGTACAGTCAGTTCCTGCTGATAACGATGTTCGGGTTTGTGTTGAACAAAACCACCCGTGCCGTCCGGTTTCATTTTTTTCTTTTGTCGCTCTTTTCCCTCCGAGCCTGTCCGCTCCGGCGTGTGTGTCACCGTCTGTGTTGGCCCTCTCGTTTCCGCGTTCTCCCCCGCCGGCTCCACCACTCGCGTCACCGCCAGTGCCGTCTCCCCCGCCTTCTCGTGCTCCGTAGTCGTATTCTCCCTCTGCTCCTCCATCACCACCTTCCCCTTCGTCTCCGTGTGCTTCTCCATCTTGTCCGTCACCCGTGCCTCCGTCATTACTGGCTTAACCATGTGCTCCGCCGTCTTCTTCCCTGTGCTTGTCTCTGTCTGTTTCCCTCCTTCTTTCCCTCCGTGCTTCTCCCCTTCCACCTCCTTTCTTAAACTGCTTCTACTTCTATCCCTCTCCGCTAACCCCACCGACATGTGTCTCTGTCTCCCTGTCATGTTCACCCTGTTTTTTTTTTTTTATTTTTTGTTCGTTTTTTTCTGTTTTTCTACACTCACTCACAAACTACAAAGAAAAGTTTCCCCCTGCAGCCTGTGCTGAAGGGGGCAAAACGAAACAAAAGAAAATTAAAGCTGCAAGCAGCGATGACAGGCCCTCGCTTCTTGCATCGGGGGGTACTGGCAGACGCAGCATCACATGTAGACCACACCTTGTAAATTTCATGTAAATCGGAATAACTTTTGCCAAGATACAACCTGTGGAAAACTCCCTGCTGGACAGAGACAACGTCACCTCTTGGACTCACACATTTTCGCACACGCGCAACTTCGCCATTTCCTTTTGTAGTTCGCTGCAGACATGAGTACAGCTGCTCCTATAGTTGCACGTTACTTGTATAGCATTCTGTTGTGTTGCCGTGTGCGTTGTTGAAAACGTAAGTGCACAATTTTATGTTGAATGTATCTTTGTTTGTGTAATTAACATGAAAGTATTTTTCTTTATTATAGTTCAGGATTGCATGCTTATGTCTACTGTAATGCTAGGAACTTACTGCAAATATATAATTCAGAAACAATAGTTAATACTTTGATTCATGGATGTATGTTAGTACAGTGTTGTACATTAGTTAATTACAATCCTGCTGAGGATTAGTTCAGCTGCTGCACTCGCGATTTTGTTGCTGGTTTAATTGTTGAAGCGCATTGCACTGTGCCATTTGCGCCACTGGTCTGTCACATGACTATTGTACCTGTATGTTGCTGTTAGGTTCATTTGTGGTCTTAGAGCACCATCTAGTGGTCAATAGATGTAACTGCGTAATAACCTGTATTGTGTACTACATTGGATCGTGTAAATTTGCTAATTAATTAAAAAAATGAAAACCGCGCCATCTAAAGGCCGATTGTCACCATATTTGGCACACAGCCTCATTCGCACATGAGGAACAACTGCTCTAAGATTTGTGTCCATTGGAATAGCCGTTGGCAAGATACAACCTGTTCCTGTTTCCACACCCACCTACAGGAAGTTGGTCCTCCGTAACTTGTGCTTTGTGTTAGCTATTAATATTCTTTTGATAACGTTTTTTTATGAGGGTCCTCTGTGTCTAGTTGCAAGCTTTCGTGCCGATTGAACTCACGTCCCAGGAGTAGTTAGACAAAGTAGGCTTCCCATATGTCAATATTTTGCTGATTAATAAAAAAAACAATTAAAACAGCGCCATCTAATGGCCGATTGCCGCCAACTTTGGCACATATGCTAAACTGGACATGATGAACAACCTTACCAAGTTTCGGGGCAATCCGAATAATTGTTACCACGATAAAGCAACTTCCTGTTTAGACTGGAAGTTCCTATAACTTGCGCATTTTTTCAACTATCAAAATTCTCTGGATAACTTTTCGTCATGAGGGTCAACAGATACTACCTGTAAAGATTCGAGAAGATTGAAATCATGGCCTAGAACGAGTTCGAAAGAATGTAAAACGCCTGAAATATGCATAATTAAAAATGGACGCCATCCGGTTGGGCGGGCTAATGAAGGTAAATGGGAAATGTGCCTGCAATTATTAGAGCAATATGTGTATGAAATCTGGTGATGATCAGAGCAACTATGTCCACGTTAAGGCCTTCCACGCCTTAGGGGGCGCTATGGAGCGCGCTTAGATGTATGGCCCAAATCGCTGTACAGTCTCGCAAAGCTCCCAGGTGTTTATGTGTGCGCCAATTTTTGTGAGTTTTCGTATATATTGAGGCAGTCAAAAATGTGCCCAAGTGCTAAATCCAATTAGGGGGCGCTATAGAGCAACTGTACCACTCCCAATCCTAAATGTTTAATATTCTGCACATGGCTGCAAAAGTTTGAGAGTTTTCGTGCATCCTACAGTCCTCAAACTAGTGTTCGTATAATGAAGATTTCTGCACGAAAACCAAGATTTTGGAAATTTTTGAATTTTGTAATTTTTTCTAAAAATAGATCCATGGAGTTCAAGATGAGACCTATGTTCCCTCAAAAGTTGGTATATTAACTTCTTACTTTTTTCGGAATTAAGGCGCACGTTAGGGGGCGCTATGGAGCCCCCTGGCAACACCCGAGGCCAAGCACTACAGAACTTTGCAATTTTCACCAGTTGTGACATGTGTGCAAATTTTGTGAGTTTTCGTGCATGCTAACGCCCTCGAAAATGCGACAAAGGACTCGGAAAAATAATAATCTGACGAAAAACAATAGGTTCCTTCGCAAGGCACCGTTGGGGCCTTGCACTTTCGTGCTCGGGCCCTAATAACTAGAACTGCAAGCAGTTATGAACGGGGCCCAAGCCTCCGATGCCATTCGCCTTCGATGCCAGTCGTCCGCGACGCTCCGGGGAGCCGCGCCAGTCGCCCCCGATGACCCGCGAAGCTGCGCCAATGCGGGACCCGATGCACTACGTAGGGGGGAGAAACGTTGGTGAATATCGAGAGGTTTGATGAACGAGGTCTGGGGTACTCTGCCGTTGCAAATGTAGTGGTTAACAGTGCCTCTCCATGCTACAGAGTAGCTTTAACAATTCTCTACCATAAACAAACTTCTTAACCCCCTGACCACAGGGGACAGCAGATAGAAATGAGAGAGTGACTGAGAGGGTGGAGGGGGGGAGGCAGGTGTGGTGTTTGAAAGAGCAGGGGAGGTGGTCAGGTTGTTGTAGATGCTGTCATAGGCGCCAATTGATGTTTTCCTCCGAGGGTGCTCACAGGTGCACGTCGTTTAAAAAAAATAAAGTAGTCAAAAGTTGTTTGCATTTCAGAACCTTAGGAAATGGACAGCGGCCGACACGAGCACACGCGGCTATTAACTCCATAATAAAGCCGTAAAGTAGGCTTTCAACTCAGGACAGAGCCACTTCTCAGAAATACAGATAGGATTGGAGATGAGAAGTTTAACTGACACGTGACCGCGATCAACTTCGTGGGAAATTAAGAATCAATGCCACCGACATAACCAATCAAACTTTGACAGACTCTCCACTTAGCACCAACTGCAATGTTTAATTGCACGGTATCAGGGTGTATGAATGGTGTTGATTTTGGATTGAAAAAGTAGGAGAAAAGAGTAATATTTGTCCACTGTGAAGGTTGTAGAAACTTTGTCAGGTGGGTTAAGAAGTTTGTTTATTGTATATAACACCAGGGGAGCACGCCAAAGCGAAAACCAAAACATAACAGTAGGAGGTAAACATCAGTAAATATTGAGAAGTGTGACCTGCAAGGTCTTTGATACATTCCCATTGCAAATATTCCATTAACATTGATTAACAGGGCAAAACACTTTTATGTTGATTATAGCGCCCCCTAATGGCCGATCTTTGCCACATTTGGTACAGCGCCTCAAAACGTCATGCCGAACGAACACCACAAATTTTGTGTTGATTGCTTTTACTGTGGCAGAGATATTGCAATTGCAAATTTCCCATATAAATGCATTGAGTTAGTGGGCGAAACAAATAAATGTTGCTTATAGCGCCCCCTAAAGGCCGATCTTCGCCAAATTTGGTACAGAGTACCGTAATGGAATGTTGAACAAGGACCTCAAGTTATTTGCTGATAACATTTAATTTGGCGGAGATATGATATGATATGTTTGTGGTAGCTAGCTAGGCAAATTTGTTTTGTCGTCAAATGCGCATCCTTTAACGTAGCAAAATTCCTTCAATAACTTTTTGTCAGGTCCATCTAGAGATGCTAACTACCAGGTTTCGTGCAGATCGGTCGCACGGCCTAGGACGAGTTTGAAAAAGTTGGTTTTGCACGTTGCGCGATACTGCGAAAAAACCTTTGCGCGGAAATGGGCGTGGCCTATATCAGGCAATTCAGCTTGATTGAAGGAACACGTGGATGTACGAATTTCTAATGTGTGATGTGTATTGTGGGAGTTAATGACAAAAAAACATTATAGCGCCACCTAGTGGTCCACATGTGTAATTTTTGGTAGGTGTGATCCATGGCCCATTGTCCATCTACCCTGTGAATGTAAAGTTGTTCACATTAGTGTAAGTGGTATATCTAGACCTGGGTCACATTGGGTCCCATAGGCCACGCCCACTCGGACGCCTCAGTACCCCATTGTAGGGTTTGCCTCACGATTGCCCCTTGATGGTACCCTTCAAATTGTGTATAAATCGGATGAGCCGTTCATGAGATATAAACTTTTTGTACTTGTAGCGCCCCCTAGTGACCAAATTTCGTAAATCGCATGGGGTACCTCCACAGGGGCATGCCAAAGAATACTCTAAAGTTTGGGGTTGATAGCATTTATTTTGGCTTAGATATTGCAAAGTTGGTGTTTTCATAGTTAGCTACACAAATTAGTTTGCGCGTTATATGCGCAATTTTTATCGTATAAACATTCTTTCCATAACTTTTAGTCAGGTCAGTCTGGAGATGCCAGGGACCAAGTTTCGTGCAGATTGGTCGCACGGTATAGGAGGAGTTCGAAAAAGTAGGTTTTTGATAAATCACGATTTTTCACGATAAAAGTCCAGGCGGAAATGGGCGTGGCCTATATCACGTGATTCAGTTGGATCCAGGGAACGCGTGAATGTATGGTTTTTGAATGTCGGATGAACGGTGTGGGAGTTATGGGGCCAAACACGTTTTCTTCTGCTATAGCGCCACCTAGTGGTGCAAGTGGGTCAATTTTTGCTCCTGAGGTCCTTGCAGAGTTCTGGACCAGTCCTGAAAATGGCAACCCCCCACTATGTACGGTTTAGGCTGCAGTCGGAGTTTTAGGCGGAGAAGAATAATAAAAATAATTAAAGCTGTGAGCAGCGATGGACGGGCCCTCGCGCCTCTGCACGCGTCGGGGTTACCGGCGGACGCCGCTCCTTGTGACCGCACATTTGCGCGGCACTCAGACACCGCAAATCGTCAACAATGAAAAGGGAACTCCCTGCCGAGTTCAACGATACCTCACATAAGACTCTACATCATACGGTTCGTTAGCTGTGGAAAGGGGCGTGGCCAAAATATAGGGGGCGGGCCAAATTATAGCCAATGAAAAAGGAACTCTGCTGAGTTCAATGATATCTCACACAAGACTCTACCTTAGATGGGTCAGCATGTATGAAAGGGGGCGTGGCTTAAACATAGGGGGCGGGCCAAACCATCACCATTGAAGAAGGAAGTCTGCTGAGTTCAATGACACCTCACACAAGACTCTACCTTAAACGGTCCAAATGTTATGAAAGGGGGCGTGACCTGAGTAAGTGGGCGTGGTCATATTATAGGGGGCGGCTCAGTATCACATGTAGACCACACATTCTAAGTTTCATGTAAATCGGATGATGTTTGTCATATAAGGCAGATTTCCTGTGGCCAGGGGGGGGCGCTATGACCAAAAGTCAATTTTGGCCTGTAGTTGTCCTCAGGCCTGGATCCTTGTCCATCGTGAGAAAATTTGGGCAGATACGACAACGTACACTCAAGTTAGAACAATTTCTTTGTTCATCGCTAAACACTCAAAATGGCCGCCACGCCACGCCCACACCGTCTGACAAAAAGTTTTTCTTTTAATAACTTTTCATCGTTAAGGTGTTGGGATGGTACAGACCAAGTTTGAAGTCCATCGGATGAAATCTCTAGGAGGAGTTCGTTAAAGTATACCACCTTGGCTTTTAGGCCTACTTCCTGTTGCCACTAGGGGGCGCTATGGCTTTAAGTAAATATCGGCCATTATTTGTCCTCAGGGTTGGACTCTTATGAATCCTGAAAAGTTTCGAGGTAATCGGACAACGTACACTCGAGTTACACCCACTTCCTGTTTCGTAAATGACAATGATCCCTCCAAGCATTCTGTACATACTGTGGATTAATAATGTATTTACACAAAAAAGCCGAAGCCAGACATAAATCAATTCTTGATTGTTTTAGCAAATTTTTAACAATTTGGTGACGGGAAAACTCTTTTTTATTCGGATGAGTAGCTCTCCACACATCACACATATTCACATCTGTAATTAGCAATTCTAGTTCTTTCCTGCTACTGTCTCTTTTAAATACATTATTGGTGGAGATATCTTGTTTAGTTTGCACCACATTAAAATCTCCCACCACCACTGTATTAGACGTACACTATTTTTTTAACTCCCTAAAGAAAATAATTCTTTCTTTTTCTAGATTAGACGCATATATATTAATTATTCTTATACCAACACCCTCATATACACAATCCACCACCAACATCTTACCTATATTATCTTTATATATTAAATTTATATTAGTCAGTTTACCCTCCCTTATGAACATAGCAACACCTCCATTCCCATTTACCCCATTACTTACATGTAAAAGACCTTTCCATCGACCCCGTTGAGTATTCATCTCCTGCTCATCCCACTTTGTTTCTTGTACACACAAAACATCGAAGATCAAAGAAGTTAGTATAGAGTTCGTTTTAGTAACTGTCCGCAGTCCATTGACATTTAAAGATATGAGCTGCAGCATGGAAAAGAGAAGTGCCAGGTATATCACAACAGCCATCTAATCACCTTTTTGGGAATGTTTTTGCCACTTTTGACATTTTATTTTTTTGCTGTTCTTTTGCAATGTTTTTTTTCACGAGCTGCCGGTATGTTGTTGGAGTTTTAAACACATCATCTTCCTCGTCAATTTCCGATTCATCACTTGCTATCGGTGTAACACTGGGTTCATATGGTGGTATTATTAGAGGGACTACAATTTTGTCAGACTTGGAATCTTGTCTTGTCTGAAATCCCACTTTCAGGGAGGAAGCAGACGCAATGTTTTTCATCACACCTCCCCCTCCCTTGCCAAGACTTCTTGTGTATCTAATCAATACATTCCATACTGTCTGGAATACTAGTTACTCCGTCTGCCCAACCCTCCGCTGCCTGGGCTTCCTGCACAGTCGTAACCGTCTCACTCTGCACCATCCCATGTACTACACCGACATCCTTACTTACTTCAGTACAGCTCTTAAGCTGAACCGGCAGCTCCACAACTAACTCTTGTTCATCCTCACTATCATTTTGGTTTTCCACACTGCCTTTTCTAATTTGATTCACATTGATTTCAGCATCAGAATCCTCACTATCTTGACAAATGCAATCAGCTTGTCAATTGCGACACACCTGACACTTACTTATCTCCATGCTGCAGTCACGGCTGTAGTGTCCTTGCTCTTTGCACCGGTAACAATAGAACTGGGGACGGTCCTTCATCATATGCCCTGGATCCATGCATAAACGACACGTCTTCATCTGTCCATCATGCAACACCCTGAAAAACTGCGGCCCCTGCGCCGTAAAAAACTTCGCCGAGTAGGGTAGGGATTTCACAACTCCGTCAAACTTAACCTTCACAAACCTCGTCCCGTCTGCAACATTCGTCCCCGGCCACATTCGTCTTCGAATCTGCGATGTCGGTTTCACATTCCATAGTTTTAGTTTATCCAGAATCTCAGCATCCGTTATGTATGCCGGCAGTTTCATAAACGAAACCATAGTCTCATGCACATACAAGTCCTGGACAGACACGGCCACATCACCCACATGGAAACCCTCCAGTATATTCCTTTTTCCTTTTTCATCAGATAGTGTCACTTCATACTCCGTCTTTTCTAGCTGTCGACATGCCAGTAACCCTCCAGCCAAAAACCTAATAGCTGTTAACAACTCCAAAACGGGTATCTCTGTATCAGACTCAACTTTTACTCTGACTGTTAGTTCCTGCTGATATCTATGGTCCGGTTTGCTTTGTGCTTTCCCGTCCTTTCTCATCCGCTTCAGGAGTGTCTCTGCTCCCCCTGGCTCCGCCATGTGTGTGCTCCCGTCCGTGTCTCTGTTCTCCACCGCGTGTTAATGCTCCACCATGTCTACATCATGCAGCACCGCCGCCATTACTGTCTCTGCTGTGGCCGTCTCCGTCACTCGTTTCTCCTCCGTTGTCATCTCCCCTTTGCCTGCTTGCTCCATTATCTGCTTCCCTATCTGTACCTCCGTGTGTGCAGCGTGCTCTCCTGTCTGCTCTGTCTGTCGTGCCTCCGCCATTACAATTTTCCCCTCATGCTCTGCCTTCTGCTTCTCCGTGCTTGTTCCCTTCCACCGTTGCTCCTCTCTCTCATTCTTCCTCTGTTCTTCACCATCCCTTACATTACTTCTACTCCTATTCCTATCCGCTTTCTCACCCGTGGTCGTCCTCTGTCTCCCTGCCGTGCTCTTTTTTTTTTTATGTTTTTTTTTTTTATGTTTTTCAAACTCACTCAAAACTACAAACAAAAAGTGTCCCCCTGCAGCCTGTGCTGCTAGGGGGCAAAACGAAATAAAAGAAAAGAAAAAAAACTGTATTTCAGGCAAATAAACACAAAACAAACAATTCAAACTCTCTACTACTCTCACACACGTCCTCACTCAACCCACACTCCTGCACTCTGTTGCTAGCTCCTCCTCTCCGCACACACGTGTTCAGGGTGGTATGGCCATAAGCATTTAGAACAGGTGAACACAAGCTATTTATAGATGGCAAAATGCAATTACACTTGTGGTATAAAGATGGAGCAGAGCCCCTGCTGTTGTTACACAGGAATAAAAAGCTTACAGCAACGGGTATTCCCAGGCAGTCTCCCATCCAAGTACTGACCTGACCCGGCCCTACCCTGCTTAGCTTCCGAGATCAGACGTGTTTAGGGTGGTATGGCCGTAAGCAATTAAAATAGGTGAACACAACCTATTTAAAGATGGTAAAATGTAATTACACTTGTGGTAAAAAGAAGGAGCAGAGCCCCTGCTGTTGTAAAACGGGAATAAAAAGCTTACAGCACCGGGAATTCCCAGGCAGTCTCCCATCCAAGTACTGACCCGGCCATACCCTGCTCAGCTTCCGAGATCAGACGAGATCGGGCGTGTTCAGGTTGGTATGACAGTAAGCATTTAGCACAGGTGATCACAAGCTATGTATAGATGGTAAAATGCAATTACAGTTGTGGTATAAAGAAGGAGCAGAGCCAGTGATGTTTAAAGTGTAGAATAAAAAGCTTACAGCACCGGGTATTCCCAGGCAGTCTCCCATCCAAGTACTGACCCGGCCCTACCCTACTTAGTTTCCGAGATCAGGCGTGTTTTTTTTTTTTTTTATCTTTTATTATCAAAATTCACATTTTATCAACACATCATACACTGATTAAAATCAAATATTCAAAACAAATAAACACATAAATCATTCATTCAGAAAAAAAACACATTACACACAAACACACAAAACATTTCAAACTGAATCACAAATGAATATAACTTATAAAATCATAAACACATAAAAAATAAACAAACCCAAATAAAACATTTCAAAAAGAAACTCATCAACTCATAAAATTAAATATAAACAAAACCAAAACCACTTAAGGTTAAATCATAAACTAAATATAAACAAAACCAAAGTAACCATTTAAGGTGAAATCATAAAACTCATAAACTCAATATAAACAAAACCAAAGTAACCATTCAAGGTTAAAATCATAAACTCATTATACTCAAACAAACCCAAAATAACCATTTAAGGTTAGATCATAAACTCATAAACTCAATATAAACAAAACCAAAGTAACCATTCAAGGTTAAAAATCATAAACTCATAAACTCAATATAAACAAAACCAAAATAACCATTTAAGGTTAAATCATAAACTCATAAACTCAATATAAACAAAACCAAAGTAACCATTTAAGGTTAAATCCTAAACTCAATATAAACAAAACCAAAGTAACCATTTAAGGTTAAATCATAAACTCATAAACTCAATATAAACAAAACCAAAGTAACCACTTAAGGTTAAATCCTAAACTCAATATAAACAAAACCAAAGTAACCATTTAAGGTTAAAACATAAAACTCATAAACTCAATATAAACAAAACCAAAGTAACCATTTAAGGTTAAATCATTAACTCATGAACTCAATATAAACAAAACCAAAGTAACCATTCAAGGTTAAAACTCATAAACACAGAAACTCAATAAAAAACAACCAAAAACCCGCCAACAAAATCAAACCAACCAAAATAAAAACAACAAACTAGCATTCATTCCACCCACATAGAAACACCCTACCCCTGTTCATTCATTCTCACTAACATCCATTTTAACCAACTGAAAAGCCTATCAAAATAAACCAAAACAACCACTAACCCTTGTTCACTCACCATGTGACCTAAAACACTCTATTTACTAGTGCACCAATCATTCTTCCCATCCACACTATTTACAGTTAACTTAGATTAAATTAAAAAATAAATTCCCTCCCTCAATAGAAAATAAATCATTCCCACCCATGAATGCTTCCACAAAGAAATCAACCCCTTTCATGAAAAATAAAAGAAAATGAGCCTTAAGCTGGCAACAAAACAAAACCCAAACATCCATGTGCCGTCCCTCATAAAAGGCAAGATTCCTACGCTGGAAAAGAGACTTTCGTGATAGGCACAGGATGATATTTACCAAAACCGTATGGACACCTTCTGTCCTAGAAACTCCAAATAACAAAGCTTTATTCCATTCCTCATCGTTTACAAAATTTATTTTACAGTTTTCAAATAATAGCAATCTTAGTTTACCCATGAAAACACTCAAACCAGAACACTGCATAAACATATGCTCAATGGTTTCATCGCTCGTCTTACATACTGGACATTCCCTACCGATACCGTGATTGATCTGATGTAAAACTATAGCCGGGTATATTTTCCTGTGTCTAATCTTAAAATCTAGCGCAAACATTGCTGGTGATGAAAATGGTATGTTAATGCTTCCCCAAATCCTGTTTTCTGCTATCCTGTTAAAAATAGCTCCCCATCTTTTATTGGCTGTTGGTGATGTTATGATTTTTTTGATTAATATTGCGTACCACTGTTTGCTCTTGATTTGACTGATTTTCGCTATTTTTGTCCCCTGTACCTAATGTAAAATCCACTTTCGCACTCCCACTCATTCCATCCGCACCCCTCAACAAAACCATCCACTCCTCTTTCATACACGCCCTTACTTTTTCACAAACATCCTCCAACACTTTCACACGAACAACCACACCTTTACTTCTCACTCTTTCACACAACACTCTTGCGTCAATCTTACCCTGTTTATTACACATGTGGATTATGGTTTGGCAATTTGCGTCCTGTAATAATTTATTGTTGATTTTTCTGTTTGAAAACAGGAAAGCCGGGTTATTGAGAAATGGGAGTTGATTTACCTGTTCCTTTGTCTCGCACACTACATTCACACACGGTAACACTTTTGCCCAAGCCTCCATCACCTCCCTGAAAAACCCAGGGAGGTGACGGAGGCTATTCGCGGTATGCTGTATGCATAAATTTGTATCACCCTTCAAACCAAAAGCCCCCAACAAATCTCCAAAATACGCCTTCCACCTTGCTCCACACCCACCGTCTAAAAATTTCCCCACCAATTTCACCCGCAATGCGTCCCTCTTAATACCCAAATCCACCAATTTCAACCCACCCCCTTTTACACCATTAACCATTACCCCATGTTTGACACTAACCCCCTTTGACCTCCATAAAAAACCCATCTATTAACCCATTAATTTTCCCCATCGCCCACCTCGGTAAAAAACAAGTGCTTAAAACGTGTGTGATTAGTGAGTGACACAGTACATTAACAACTATTACCTTCCCCCTCACCAACAAACCCCTCAATCTCCACATATTTAACACCATCTCTACTTTCCTAATTACCTCTTCCCATGTTCTCCTATCCGCCCCCTCCTCATCCTCCCCTATATACACACCTAGCACCTTCCGTGGAATTGACACCTGTGTAAACCCCCATGTTTCTGATTGTGTTGTGACTGACCCAAATGTAGTTATTTCTGACTTACTGATATTAACTTTTGCCCCTGATGCTAGCTGATACTGCTCTAAATGATATAAAAACCTGCTGACTTCCTGATTATTGCTTTGAAAAAAAATTAATGTCATCTGCGTATTGCACCACTGTCACCCTGTTACCTGTGCCTACCTCAACACCGTGAATCTCCCCGTCCTCTGCCACCATTGCTGCCAGAGGTTCTGCAACCAAACTGTACAGCAATGATGACAGAGGACACCCCTGTCTGATTGATCTTGCTATCTTCACCCGTTCTGTGTACCCACCATTACATTTAACCAAACTATATACATCCCTATACATTAATCTAATCCAATCTACCAAACCCTCCCCAAACCCAAACGTTTCTAAAATTTTAAACAAAAAAGAATGTTCTACCCTATCAAAAGCTTTCTGTAAATCAATCCCAATCCAATTCCCCGTCCCTGCCGCCATAACCCGTACTGTGTTTTTTACTGTGATAATGGAATCTATGATGTCCCTCCCTGGTATACTATACGACTGTGTGAACCCTACTAAATTATGAATAACATGTTTAATTCTATTGGCTAATAATTTGGCTAATATTTTATAATCAGTATTTAATAAACTTATTGGTCTATAATTATCTAAATTGTCCTTACTACCCTTCTTTTTATAGAAAATATTTATAACTCCAGTTGAAAAGGAGTCTGGTTTCCTATTTTGAATCTGCATCTGTTTGAAAACAAATACTAATAAAGGTTTCAAACCAACCTTAAAAAATTTATAGAATTCTGCCGGTAACCCATCGGCCCCCGGACTTTTATTATCATTTAAACCACCAATAGCCAATTCAAAATCTACCTCCGTGAAATCCCCATCACACCACACTCTATCCTCCCTCTCCCAGTCTTCTCTTTAAACTAGATAATACACGGTTTACACTTGTAATATCTGTTCCATCACTTGCAAACAAACTAGAATAGTACGACTGTACTTCCTCCATAATTCCTTGTTTATCACATATTTTATTTCCAGCTGCTGACATTAATTCATCTATATTAGTCTTTGTCTGAACTCTTAAGAAATAAGCAGTGCATTTTTCCTCCCTCAAGATAATTTTGTACTTTACTACGTATTGCTGCACCTCTGCATTTATGCTCTTCAATACTTCTTAATTTTGCTTTCAAGATATCATATTTTTCCGTACTACAATCCATATTAGTATCCAAGAGGATTGCTTCCTGTTTTAGTTCTTCACACAATTGTTTTTCCAATTTCATTTCTTTAGTATATTTTTCCTTGCTGAACTCAATACTTTTCCTTTTAATTCTCTCCTTTAAACCCTCCCACCACATCAACACATCATCATTTAGGAACATCTCATACCGCGCATTATCTAACATTTTATTTATTATCAGTACATAAGTTTTATCTTCTAAATGACTCGTATTCAGACACCATAAACCTCCTTTTCTTTTCTTTTCTGTTGTTTCTAGTTCACACTGCAAGATGCAATGGTCACTCCATACATTTTGCGTATATCTTGGATTAATTATTTTTTTTACACATATTTTCTGTTGCTAAACATAAATCTAATCTGGATTGTTTTAACACCCCTTTTACCACTTGATGTCTGGAATACTCATTTTTATCCGGATACGTTGCCCTCCACACATCACATACCCCTACCTCTTCCATAAAAAGTTCCAACACTTTCCTACTCGTGTCAGTGTGAAACACATTTTTAACTGATATATCTATCTTTGCCTGAATTACATTGAAATCCCCCATTATCACTGTTTCAGTTGTACACCATTTTTGTAGTTCTCTGAACATAATAATTCGCTCCTTCTCAAGGTTTGAAGCGTATACATTTATAATTCTTATGACCGTATTTTCAAAAACACATTCCACCACTAATAATCTTCCCAATTCATCCTTATATATTAAATTTACATCCCTTACTTTATCCATTTTAACAAACATTGCCACACCACCATTTGCCCTCACTCCATTACTTACATGTAAACGTCCATTCCACTGTTGTCTTTGCTTATCCTCCTCCACCTTATCCCACTTTGTTTCTTGTACACAAAATACATCGAAGTTAACAGTTTTCAATATAGAGTTTCTCTTCTTTTATGTTTTCAACCCATTAACATTGAGTGAGACCAAATGCAGCATAAGAATAAGCAAAGCCCGAAAAGTCATAAAGAACATATCATTTCATCTGTCAGAATTTTGATTTCCCCCCTCCTCTAGCCATTCGTTTTGTCTCCCCCTTATTGACCACTTTTTTTGGGAACTGCCAACTCCCTTTACTTGGTAGAAAAAGGTCCAATTCATAATCTAAATCCAAATTCAATTTTTTTTTGTTTCACACAAGGTTTTTCCGGTGGTTGTGCACAAGTGGATTTTGTTTTCTCAGACATTGGTTCCTCTCTTGTTTGCAATCCCACGTTCAGGGGAGGGGCAAGCAAGCTGTACTGCACCTCGTCACCCCCTCCCTTCTCGCATCGTGCCAAGACATCAGCCGTATCATAAGATACGCAATCCATACTGTCTGGAATACAGGTAACGCTGTCGACCTGACTTAGCTCAGTCACCGTCTCCATCACAGTCGCACCCATCTCACTTCCCACCTCCCTTTGTGTTCCACAAACTTCTTCCTTCTCTTCCTCACTGGTCCGTTTCTGAGCTGGCAAAACCTCCAATTTTCCCTCTTCACTTTCACTACTTTCATTTGAGTCTCCATCAGGCCCCTCATCACTTTGTTCACAATCTTTGAACCCAAAAAAACAAACAATAAAAACCTCACTAAACTAAAGTCACTCTATTAAACAAAAAGTGTCCCCCTTGCAGCCTGTGCTGCCAGGGGGCAAAACAATATAAAAAGAAAGAAACAAGACCGTTTTTCAGGCTATTAGTTTGTCAAACAAAAAAAATTCTCTTCCTCAAGCACACTCTCCGTCCTCCTCTCACCAAACAATTCCACACTCTGAACTGGCTCCGCCTCTCACGTCTCGTGTTCAGGGTGGGATGGCCGTAAGCATTTAGAACAGGTGATCACAAGCTATTTATAGATGGCAAAATGCAATTACACTTGTGGTATAAAGATGGAGTAGAGCCCCTGTGGTTGTAAAACAGGAATAAATTGCTTACAGCACCGGGTATTCCCAGGCAGTCTCCCATCCAAGTACTGACCCGGCCCTACCCTGCTTAGCTTCCGAGATCAGACGAGATAGGGCGTATTCAGGTTGGTATGGCAGTAAGTATTTAGCACAGGTGATCACAAGCTATTTATAGATGGTAAAATGCAATTACAGTTGTGGTATAAAGAAGGAGCAGAGCCCCTGATGTTGAAAGTGTAGAATAAAAAGCTTACAGCACCGGGTAATCCAGGCAGTCGCCCATCCAAGTACTGACACGGCCCTACCCTGCTTAGCTTCCGAGATCAGACGAGATCGGGCGTGTTCAGGGTGGTATGGCCGTAAGTATTTAGAGCAGGTGAACACAAGCTATTTAAAGATGGTAAAATGCAATTAAACTTGTGGTATAAAGAAGGAGCAGAGCCCCTGCGGTTGTAAAACAGGAATAAAATGCTTAAAGCACTGGGAATTCCCCGGTAGTCTCCCATCCAAGGACTGACCTGGCCCTACCCTGCTTAGCTTCCAAGATAAGACGAGATCGGGGGTGTTCATGGTGGTATGGCCATAAGCGTTTAGAACAGGTGAACACAAGCTATTTATAGATGGCAAAATGCAATTACACCTGTGGTATATAGAAGCAGCACAGCCCCTGCTGTTGAAAGGGTAGAATAAAAAGCTTACAGCACCAGGTATTCTCAGGCAGTCTCCCATCCAATTACTGACCCGCCCTACCCTGCTTAGTTTCCGACATCAGACGAGATCGGAGGTGTTTTTTTTTTGTTTTTGTTTTTGTTTTTTCTTCTTTTCTTTTTTTTTTATCTTTTATTATCAAAATTCACATAATAGTATACAAATGACACACACTGGTTAAAATCAAAAAGTCAAAATAATACACACAAATAAACACATAAATCATTCATTCAGAAAATAATGCAAACACAAAAACCATTCTTAACTGAGTTAAAACAAACTCATAAAATCATAAACACATAAACTCAAAAGATAAACAAAACCAAATAACCACTTACGGTTGAAATCATAAACTCATAAACTCAAAAGATAAACAAAACCAAATAACCACTTAAGGTTGAAATCATAAACTCATAAACTCAAAAGCTAAACAAAATTACCACTTAAGGTTGAAATCATAAACTCATAAACTCAAAAGATAAACAAAACCAAATAACCACTTACGGTCAAATCATAAACTCAAAAGATAAACCAAACTAAATAACCACTTACGGTCAAATCATAAACTCAAAAGATAAACCAAACCAAATAACCACTTAAGGTCAAATCATAAACTCATAAACTCAAAAGATAAACAAAACCAAATAACCACTTAAGTTCAAATCATAAAATCAATGTAAACAAACCAAAATTAAAACAACAAACTTGCATTCATTCCACCCACATAGAGACACCCTACCCCTGTACATTCATCCTCACACACATCCATTTTAACCAACTAAAATCCTATCAAAATAAATCAAAATCCAACTTACCCATCTTCAATCACCACGTGCCCTAAAACCATCTATTTACTAGTGCACCAATCATTCTTTCCATCCACGCTATTTACAATTAACTTAAATTAAATTAAATAATAAATCCCCTCCCTCAATAGAAAATAAATCATTCCCTCCCATGAATGCATCGTGAAAAAAATCAACCCCTTTAGAAAAAAACAAAAGAAAATGTGCCTTAAACTGGCAAAGAAACAAAACCCACACATCCACATGTCTGCCGTCATAGAAGGCGCAGTTCCTCCTCAGGAACACTGCCCTCCTGGCCAGACTCAGGACAATATTCACCACTCTATTGTTTACACTCGGTTTCTGGGGCACTCCGAACAGTAGTGCCACATTCCATTCCTCCACAGTTTTACACACAACATGACATTTTACACACAACAACAAAATGTTCAAATGAGAACAAGTCAGAAACATATGTTCTATCGTCTCGTCCTCAATAAAACACACCCTACATTCTCTTCCTATACTGTGGTTTATTTGATGCAGAACTATTGCTGGAAAAATCCTCCTGTGTCTCAACTTAAAATCAAGATTGAACATTACTGGTGAAATGTATAACACCTCAATGTTTGCCCATATCTTGTCCTCTACCTCCTCTGAAAAGAACTTAACCCAGGCCACATTGGCCGTTGGCTGAACACATATTTTCTTTTTTAGTATTTCGTACCATTTTTTCACTTTAATCTTACATACATTAATCATCTTCACACCTTCACACATATTGAACACCACTCTGTTACTCCCAGAAAGATCATCTGGACCCTCCAGCAACATTTGCCACTCTGGTTTCATACACACCCGCACTTTATTACAAATTTCTCCAATTATCTTCTCTCTATACAGCACACCTTTCATTTTTAGTTCTCTACATATTGTTTTGACATCTATCTTTCCCTGGTTATTGCACAGATTTTGTATGGACTGACAGTTGGCTTGTATGATCGACTTATTATATATTTTCCTGTTAGAAAACCGAAATGCCGGGTTATTGATATATGGGATTTGATTGACTTGATTCTTTGTCACACACTTCAATTCTACACACGGTAACACCTTCCTCCATGCCTCCATCACCTCCCTGTAAATACCAGGGAGGTGACGGAGGCCGTCCGCGGTGTGCACCACACACAAATTCGCATCCCCACACGACCCAAACGCCCCCAACAAATCTCCAAAATACCTTTTCCAACCCGCCTCACACCCGCCATCCAAATACTTCCCCACCAATTTCACCCGTAACACATCCCTTTTAACCCCCACATCCATCAATTTCAAACCCCCCTCTTTAACCCCATTTATCATAACCCTGTGCCGTACACACACCCCCTTAGACCTCCACAAAAACCCGTCAATTAACCCATTAATACGCCCCACC
The DNA here is from genome assembly GCA_025617405.1 of Perca schrenkii. Lineage (NCBI taxonomy): Eukaryota > Metazoa > Chordata > Actinopteri > Perciformes > Percidae > Perca > Perca schrenkii. Next base: position 2,694,708 of record CM046806.1, read on the forward strand.
TCCCAACTCTGTAAAAAAGTAGTGCTCAATACATGTGTTACCAGTGAGTGACAAAGAACATTCACAACAATAACCTTCCCCCTGACTAACAAACCCCTCATCCGCCACATGTTCAACACCCCTTCCACCTTCTTAATCACCCCCTCCCACGTCTGCCTATCCGCCGGCTCCTCCTCATCCGCACCTATAAACACACCCAACACTTTTCGTGGAATTAACACCCGTGAAAACCCCCATGTTTCTGCCTGTGTTGTAGTTGAACCAAATGTAGTTATTTCTGATTTGCCTATGTTAACCTTTGCCCCTGATGCTGATTGATATTGCTGGAGATGTGTAATGAACCTGTGAACTTCCTGACTGTTATCTGTGAAAAAATTTATGTCATCTGCGTACTGTACCATTTTTACCCTGTTACCTTTGCCTACTTCTACACCGTGAATGAGACTGTCCTCTTCCACCATTGCTGCCAGAGGTTCTGCAACCAAACTGTACAGCAATGATGACAGAGGACAGCCCTGCCTAATGGATCTCCCAATTCTTACCTTCTCCGTGTACCTACCGTTACATTTCACCACACTATATACATCCCTATACAATAATTCTATCCACCCTATCAATTTCTCCCCAAACCCAAACCTCCTCAAAATCCCAAACAAAAAACAATGCTCCACCCTATCGAATGCCTTCATTAAATCAATCCCTATCCAAACCCCTGTGCCCTCTGCCATCGTCCGTACTGTGTCTTTTATAGTTAATATTGAATCTGTTATGTCCCTCCCTGGTATGCTGTATGACTGTGTTTGACCTATGAGTTGATGGATGACCGTTTTGATTTTATTTGCCAGTATTTTTGCTAATATTTTGTAATCGGTATTAAGTAAGCTTATGGGTCTGTAGTTATCCAAATGATTTTTATTGCCCTTCTTTTTGTAAAATATGTTGATGATCCCCCCTGAAAATGATTCCGGTTTATTGTTCTGTTTCTGCATATGATGAAAAAGCTGTTGTAATAAAGGTCTGATTTTGTCTTTGAATTTTTTATAAAAATACGCCGGTAGGCCATCCGCCCCCGGACTCTTATTCTCATTCAAACCAGCAATCGCTCCATCCACATCCGCATCCGTAAAATCAGCATCACACCATACACTATCATTCTCTCCTAACCTCCTCTTCAAGCTCCCCAACACACGATTCATACACACACAATCAGTCTCTTCTCTAGCAAACAATTTCGTATAATATTTATTTATTTCCCTCATTATTTCTATATTATCTGTGGTAGTTCCACCTCCCTCAGTTTCTAATTCCTCAATATTAGTTTTATTTTGATTATTCTTCTCCAGTCTTAAAAAATATGCAGTGCATTTTTCCCCCTCTATATAATTCTTGACTTTGCTGCGAATAGCAGCCCCCTTGCATTTATATTCCTCCATATGTTTTAATTGTGATTTAATTAGTTCATATTTATCTGTATTATAAGCCGGATTTATATCTAATTTTATAGTTTCATTATTTAAGTCAATATATAATTTATTCTCTAAGGCTGTATCTATAATATGTTTATCTATACTATATCTTATACTCTTTTTCTTTATCCTCTCCTTTAAACCCTCCCACCACACCAACACATCATCATTTAACCCAATTTCCCATATTGCATCATCTAGCATTTTATTTATAATTAATACATATTTATCATCATTTAAATGACTGGTGTTTAACCCTTGTGTTGTCCTTTGGGTCTCTGTGACCCTTGCCAGTGTTCAGTGTTATTTCCCTGGTACCGCTGCCCTGGCCTTCGGGTCTCTGAGACCCATACGTTATTCTGTGGTATTTCCCTGCTACCGCGGCTCTCGCCTTCGGGTCTCTGTGACCCATACGTTATTCCGTGGTATTTCCCTGCTACCGCGGCTCTCGCCTCCGGGTCTCTGTGACCCATACGTTATTCCGTGGTATTTCTCCAATACAGCGGCTCTGGCCTTCGGGTCTCTGAGACCCATACGTTATTCCGTGGTATTTCCCTGCTACCGCAGATCTGGCCTTCGGGTCTCTGTGACCCATACGTTTTTCCGTGGTATTTCCCTGCTACAGCGGCCCTGGCCTTCGGGTCTCTGAGACCCAGACGTTATTCCGTGGTATTTCTCCAATACAGCGGCTCTGGCCTTCGGGTCTCTGAGACCCATACGTTATTCCGTGGTATTTCCCTGCTACCGCGGCTCTGGCCATCGGGTCTCTCAGACCCATACGTTATTCCGTGGTATTTCCCTGCTACCGCGGCCCTGGCCTTCGGGTCTCTGGGACCCATACGTTATTCCGTGGTATTTCCCTGCTACCGCGGCTCTGGCCTTCGGGTCTCTGAGACCCATACGTTATTCCGTGGTATTTCCCTGCTACCGCGGCTCTGGCCTTCGGGTCTCTGAGACCCATACGTTATTCCGTGGTATTTCCCTGCTACAGCGGCTCTGGCCTTCGGGTCTCTGAGACCCATACGTTATTCCGTGGTATTTCTCCAATACAGCGGCTCTGGCCTTCGGGTCTCTGAGACCCATACGTTATTCCGTGGTATTTCCCTGCTACCGCGGCTCTCGCCATCGGGTCTCTGAGACCCATACGTTATTCCGTGGTATTTTCTGCTACCGCGGCCCTGGCTTTCGGGTCTCAGGGACCCATACGTTATTCCATGGTATTTCCCTGCTACCGTGGCGCTGGCCTTCGGGGTCTCTGAGACCCCTACGTTATTCCGTGGTATTTCCCTGCTACCGCGGCCCTGGCCTTTGGGTCTCTGTGACCCATACGTTATTCCGTGGTATTTCTCCAATACAGCGGCTCTGGCCTTCGGGGTCTCTGAGACCCATACATTATTCCGTGATATTTCCCTGCTACCGCGGCTCTCGCCTCCGGGTCTCTGTGACCCATACGTTATTCTGTGGTATTTCTCCAAAACAGCGGCCCTGGCCTTCGGGTCTCTGAGACCCATACGTTATTCCGTGGTATTTCCCTGCTACCACGGCTCTCGCCTTCGGGTCTCTGAGACCCATACGTTATTCCGTGGTATTTCCCTGCTACCACGGCTCTCGCCTTCGGGTCTCTGAGACCCATACGTTATTCCGTGGTATTTCCCTGCTACTGCGGCCCTGGCCTTCGGGGTCTCTGAGACCCATACGTTATTCCGTGGTATTTCCCCAATACAGCGGCCCTGGCCTTCGGGTCTCTGAGACCCATACGTTATTCCGTGGTATTTCCCTGCTACTGCGGCCCTGGCCTTCGGGGTCTCTGAGACCCATACGTTATTCCATGGTATTTCTCCAAAACAGCGGCCCTGGCCTTCGGGTCTCTGAGACCTATACACTATTCCATGGTATTTCTCCAAAACAGCAGCCCTGGCCTTCGGGTCTCTGAGACCCATACGTTATTCCGTGGTATTTCCCTGGTACCGCGGCTCTGGCCTTCGGGTCTCTGAGACCCATCCGTTATTCCGTGGTATTTCCCTGCTACCGCAGATCTGGCCTTCGGGTCTCTGAGACCCATACGTTATTCCGTAGTATTTCCCTGCTACCGCAGATCTGGCCTTCGGGTCTCTGTGACCCATACGTTTTTCCGTGGTATTTCCCTGCTACAGCGGCCCTGGCCTTCGGGTCTCTGAGACCCAGACGTTATTCCGTGGTATTTCTCCAATACAGAGGCCCTGGCCTTCGGGTCTCTGAGACCCAGACGTTATTCCGTGGTATTTCTCCAATACAGCGGCTCTGGCCTTCGGGTCTCTGAGACCCATACGTTATTCCGTGGTATTTCTCCAATACAGCGGCTCTGGCCTTCGGGGTCTCTGAGACCCATACGTTATTCCGTGGTATTTCTCCAAAACAGCGGCCCTGGCCTTCGGGTCTCTGAGACCCATACGCTATTCCATGGTATTTCTCCAAAACAGCGGCCCTGGCCTTCGGGTCTCTGAGACCCATACGTTATTCCGTGGTATTTCCCTGCTACCGCGGCTCTGGCCTTCGGGTCTCTGAGACCCATACGTTATTCCGTGGTATTTCCCTGCTACCGCAGATCTGGCCTTCGGGTCTCTGAGACCCATACGTTATTCCGTGGTATTTCTCCAATACAGCGGCTCTGGCCTTCGGGTCTCTGTGACCCATACGTTATTCCGTGGTATTTCTCCAATACAGCGGCTCTGGCCTTCGGGGTCTCTGAGACCCATACGTTATTCCGTGGTATTTCCCTGCTACCGCGGCTCTGGCCTTCGGGTCTCTGAGACCCATACGTTATTCCGTGGTATTTCCCTGCTACCGCGGCTCTGGCCTTCGGGTCTCTGAGACCCATACGTTATTCCGTGGTATTTCTCCAATACAGCGGCTCTGGCCTTCGGGGTCTCTGAGACCCATACGTTATTCCGTGGTATTTCTCCAAAACAGCGGCCCTGGCCTTCGGGTCTCTGAGACCCATACGTTATTCTGTGGTATTTCTCCAAAACAGCGGCTCTGGCCTTCGGGTCTCTGAGACCCATACGTTATTCCGTGGTATTTCCCTGCTACCGCGGCTCTGGCCTTCGGGTCTCTGAGACCCATACGTTATTCCGTGGTATTTCTCCAATACAGCGGCTCTGGCCTTCGGGGTCTCTGAGACCCATACGTTATTCCGTGGTATTTCTCCAAAACAGCGGCCCTGGCCTTCGGGTCTCTGAGACCCATACGTTATTCTATGGTATTTCTCCAAAACAGCGGCTCTGGCCTATGGGTCTCTGAGACCCATACGTTATTCCGTGGTATTTCCCTGCTACCGCGGCGTTGGCCTTAGGGTCTCTGAGACCCATACGTTAATCCGTGGTATTTCCCTGCTACGGCGGCCCTGGCCTTCGGGTCTCTGAGACCCATACGTTATTCCGTGGTATTTCCCTGCTACCGCGGCTCTGGCCTTCGGGTCTCTGAGACCCATACGTTATTCCGTGGTATTTCCCTGCTACCGCGGCTCTGGCCTTCGGGTCTCTGAGACCCATACGTTATTCCGTGGTATTTCCCTGCTAACGCGGCCCTGGCCTTCGGGTCTCTGAGACCCATACGTTATTCCGTGGTATTTCCCCGCTACCGCGGCTCTGGCCTTCGGGTCTCTGAGACCCATACGTTATTCCGTGGTATTTCCCTGCTACAGCGGCCCTGGCCTTCGGGTCTCTGAGACGCAGACGTTATTCCGTGGTATTTCTCCAATACAGCGGCTCTGGCCTTCGGGTCTCTGAGACCCATACGTTATTCCGTGGTATTTCCCTGCTACCGCGGCTCTCGCCATCGGGTCTCTCAGACCCATACGTTATTCCGTGGTATTTTCTGCTACCGCGGCCCTGGCTTTCGGGTCTCAGGGACCATTACGTTATTCATGGTATTTCCCTGCTACCGTGGCGCTGGCCTTCGGGGTCTCTGAGACCCCTACGTTATTCCGTGGTATTTCCCTGCTACCGCGGCCCTGGCCTTTGGGTCTCTGTGACCCATACGTTATTCCGTGGTATTTCTCCAATACAGCGGCTCTGGCCTTCGGGGTCTCTGAGACCCATACATTATTCCGTGATATTTCCCTGCTACTGCGGCTCTCGCCTCCGGGTCTCTGTGACCCATACGTTATTCTGTGGTATTTCTCCAAAACAGCGGCTCTGGCCTTCGGGTCTCTGAGACCCATACGTTATTCCGTGGTATTTCCCTGCTACCACGGCTCTGGCCTTCGGGTCTCTGAGACCCATACGTTATTCCGTGGTATTTCCCTGCTACCACGGCTCTGGCCTTCGGGTCTCTGAGACCCATACGTTATTCCGTGGTATTTCCCTGCTACTGCGGCCCTGGCCTTCGGGGTCTCTGAGACCCATACGTTATTCCGTGGTATTTCCCCAATACAGCGGCTCTGGCCTTCGGGTCTCTGAGACCCATACGTTATTCCGTGGTATTTCCCTGCTACTGCGGCTCTGGCCTTCGGGTCTCTGAGACCCATACGTTATTCCGTGGTATTTCCCCAATACAGCGGCCCTGGCCTTCGGGTCTCTGAGACCCATACGTTATTCCGTGGTATTTCTCCAAAACAGCGGCCCTGGCCTTCGGGTCTCTGAGACCCATACGCTATTCCATGGTATTTCTCCAAAACAGCGGCCCTGGCCTTCGGGTCTCTGAGACCCATACGTTATTCCGTGGTATTTCCCTGGTACCGCGGCTCTGGCCTTCGGGTCTCTGAGACCCATCCGTTATTCCGTGGTATTTCCCTGCTACCGCAGATCTGGCCTTCGGGTCTCTGAGACCCATACGTTATTCCGTAGTATTTCCCTGCTACCGCAGATCTGGCCTTCGGGTCTCTGTGACCCATACGTTTTTCCGTGGTATTTCCCTGCTACAGCGGCCCTGGCCTTCGGGTCTCTGAGACCCAGACGTTATTCCGTGGTATTTCTCCAATACAGCGGCTCTGGCCTTCGGGTCTCTGAGACCCATACGTTATTCCGTGGTATTTCTCCAATACAGCGGCTCTGGCCTTCGGGTCTCTGAGACCCATACGTTATTCCGTGGTATTTCCCCAATACAGCGGCTCTGGCCTTCGGGAATAGCAGCCCCCTTGCATTTATATTCCTCCATATGTTTTAATTGTGATTTAATTAGTTCATATTTATCTGTATTATAAGCCGGATTTATATCTAATTTTATAGTTTCATTATTTAAGTCAATATATAATTTATTCTCTAAGGCTGTATCTATAATATGTTTATCTATACTATATCTTATATTCTTTTTCTTTATCCTCTCCTTTAAACCCTCCCATCACACCAACACATCATCATTTAACCCAATTTCCCATATTGCATCATCGAGCATTTTATTTATAATTAATACATATTTATCATCATTTAAATGACTGGTGTTTAACCCTTGTGTTGTCCTTTGGGTCTCTGTGACCCTTGCCAGTGTTCAGTGTTATTTCCCTGGTACCGCTGCCCTGGCCTTCGGGTCTCTGAGACCCATACGTTATTCTGTGGTATTTCCCTGCTACCGCGGCTCTCGCCTTCGGGTCTCTGTGACCCATACGTTATTCCGTGGTATTTCCCTGCTACCGCGGCTCTCGCCTCCGGGTCTCTGTGACCCATACGTTATTCTGTGGTATTTCTCCAAAACAGCGGCGCTGGCCTTCGGGTCTCTGAGACCCATACGTTATTCCGTGGTATTACCCTGCTACCGCGGCTCTCGCCTTCGGGTCTCTGAGACCCATACGTTATTCCGTGGTATTTCCCTGCTACCGTGGCTCTCGCCTCCGGGTCTCTGAGACCCATACGTTATTCCGTGGTATTTCCCTGCTACCGCGGCTCTGGCCTTCGGGTCTCTGAGACCCATACGTTATTCCGTGGTATTTCCCTGCTACCGCGGCTCTGGCCTTCGGGTCTCTGAGACCCATACGTTATTCCGTGGTATTTCTCCAAAACAGCGGCCCTGGCCTTCAGGTCTCTGAGACCCATACGTTATTCCGTGGTATTTCCCTGCTACCGTGGCTCTGGCCTTCGGGTCTCTGTGACCCATACGTTATTCCGTGGTATTTCTCCAATACAGTGGCTCTGGCCTTCGGGTCTCTGAGACCCATACGTTATTCCGTGGTATTTCTCCAATACAGCGGCTCTGGCCTTCGGGGTCTCTGAGACCCATACGTTATTCCGTGGTATTTCTCCAAAACAGCGGCCCTGGCCTTCGGGTCTCTGAGACCCATACGCTATTCCATGGTATTTCTCCAAAACAGCGGCCCTGGCCTTCGGGTCTCTGAGACCCATACGTTATTCCGTGGTATTTCCCTGGTACCGCGGCTCTGGCCTTCGGGTCTCTGAGACCCATCCGTTATTCCGTGGTATTTCCCTGCTACCGCAGATCTGGCTTTCGGGTCTCTGAGACCCATACGTTATTCCGTGGTATTTCTCCAAGACAGCGGCTCCGGCCTTCGGAGTCTCTGTGACCCATACGTTATTCCGTGGTATTTCTCCAATACAGCGGCTCTGGCCTTCGGGGTCTCTGAGACCCATACGTTATTCCGTGGTATTTCCCCGCCACCGCGGCCCTGGCCTTCGGGTCTCTGAGACCCATACATTATTCTGTGGTATTTCTCCAATACAGCGGCTCTGGCCTTCGGGTCTCTGAGACCCATACGTTATTCCGTGGTATTTCTCCAATACAGCGGCTCTGGCCTTCGGGTCTCTGAGACCCATACGTTATTCCGTGGTATTTCCCCAATACAGCGGCTCTGGCCTTCGGGAATAGCAGCCCCCTTGCATTTATATTCCTCCATATGTTTTAATTGTGATTTAATTAGTTCATATTTATCTGTATTATAGCCGGATTTATATCTAATTTTATAGTTTCATTATTTAAGTCAATATATAATTTATTCTCTAAGGCTGTATCTATAATATGTTTATCTATACTATATCTTATATTCTTTTTTCTTTATCCTCTCCTTTAAACCCTCCCATCACACCAACACATCATCATTTAACCCAATTTCCCATATTGCATCATCGAGCATTTTATTTATAATTAATACATATTTATCATCATTTAAATGACTGGTGTTTAACCCTTGTGTTGTCCTTTGGGTCTCTGTGACCCTTGCCAGTGTTCAGTGTTATTTCCCTGGTACCGCTGCCCTGGCCTTCGGGTCTCTGAGACCCATACGTTATTCCGTGGTATTACCCTGCTACCGCGGCTCTCGCCTTCGGGTCTCTGAGACCCATACGTTATTCCGTGGTATTTCCCTGCTACCGTGGCTCTCGCCTCCGGGTCTCTGAGACCCATACGTTATTCCGTGGTATTTCCCTGCTACCGCGGCTCTGGCCTTCGGGTCTCTGAGACCCATACGTTATTCCGTGGTATTTCCCTGCTACCGCGGCTCTGGCCTTCGGGTCTCTGAGACCCATACGTTATTCCGTGGTATTTCTCCTAATACAGCGGCCCTGGCCTTCGGGTCTCTGAGACCCATACGTTATTCCGTGGTATTTCCCTGCTACCGTGGCTCTGGCCTTCGGGTCTCTGAGACCCATAACGTTATTCCGTGGTATTTCTCCAATACAGTGGCTCTGGCCTTCGGTTCTCTGAGACCCATACGTTATTCCGTGGTATTTC
>CM046806.1:2707609-2789842 GCA_025617405.1 Perca schrenkii
TCTCTCCACAAGACCGAGCTCCACCTGATCTTCTAAGAACGGTGAAGCCGTTATCAGTGGAGTATTGATCGGTCAGTAGGCGTGCTTTTACACCAGTTGATCTCTGATTTCCAACTTAACCTGCTCCCGACCAGGTTAGACGTCCAGCATAAGTTACCACGGCGATTGAACCCGGTAACAAGGGATCCACCTTTGTGAATGAAAGCATGTCTACCTTAGTAAAAGTACCAAACAGCAGCTCCATTACCTTGTTATAGTTCTGCCTGCAGAGTCTGGTAAAAAAAGTATAAAGGTTTGGAAATTTGTGTTACTTATGTATTATTATTTTATTGATTTTATTTTTTAAGTACTTGAATTTACCTGGATTATTTTAATTTAAGCTATTTTGTAATGAATTAATTAATCTAAATTTATTTAATTGATTGGATGAACTATAAGTTGCCTAAATTTGATTATTTAGTATTTTTGTCCGTCTGATTGAATGCTTATGTTAAAAAATAAATCAGACGTTACTCAACAGTTACTCAGTACTTGAGTAGTTTTTTCACCAAGTACTTTTTTACTCTTACTCAAGTAATTATTTTGATGACTACTTTTTACTTTTACTTGAGTCATATTATTCTGAAGTAACAGTACTTTTACTTGAGTACAATTTTAGGCTACTCTACCCACCTCTGGCAGGAGTAGAACTAAGTATAGTGGTTAGGGTAATGACATTTAAATCACTGAACTGGCTCTACACATCCAATACTAAGTAATAATTTCCTTTTAATGTTTTGCATGTCTACTGTGTACAGTTATGGATGCAAACATGAAGCACAAGCCAGAGGAGTGTATGAGAAGCTAATGGGTCATGAGCATGCAGGCTTCTCCTGTATGGATAGTGGTCTCTGGCTGAACCCCAAGTGGCCATACATGGAGTCCTCCCCTGATGGGATTGTCGCTTGTGACTGTCAATGAACTGGCATCTGCGAGATTAGGGTAATATTACAGTCTCTGTTGTAGTAAAGTCCCTAAATCTCGAGTCTGAGTATAGTCTCAAGTCCTCAACTGAGCAAAAAGGCAGAAAATATCTTTGCTAATCTATTGTTCACATGTTCTTCTCACTGTGATTTTAGTTCCCACACTCTCACCAAGATGAAGCCAATCTGCGCTTGTGTGCTGGGGGAAAGGGCTTCTGCCTCATCAATGATGGGGATAATGTCAGGCTGGACAGGATTCATGACTACCAAGTTCAGGCACAGCTTCACATTGTAGATGCTGAGTACTGTGACTTTGGAACCACAATGACATTTTGTTTGCCTGATGTTGAAGTTTGGGATGATGTGATTCCTAAAGTTGAGTGCTTTTTTAGAAACGGTATACTTCCAGAAATATTGGGACAGCAAGTTACAAATGTATGTGTAATGTGATGAAAGGATATGAACTTGAGCCTTGAAAGTGGGCTGTGTGGTATATTACTGTTATATAGGGCAGCACCGTGGCCCAGTGGTTAGTGCTGTGGCCTCACAGCAAGAAGGTTCTGGGTTCAAATCCAGGCCTTTCTGTGTGGAGTTTGCATGTTCTCCCCATGTCTGCGTGGGTTTTCGGTTTTCTCCGGGTTCTCCGGTTTCCCCCACCACTAAAAAATATGTTCCCCTCCCCTCCCTAACTAGCTGATGTGTGGTGAGTGTTCTGGCGTTGTAAGGCGTTGTATGGCTGCCGTGTATCACCCAGGTGGGTGATACACATTAGTGGTGTTAGAGAGCATTCCCGACTAACCCTCCCCCCAAATGTGCTTTGAGTGTCTATGATAAAGCGCTATATACAGTAAATGTATTTAAATAAAATATGAGAGAAGATGACATTTTGAATATTGTTATGTGGTCTTTGTTCTGGCTGTTTAATTTGCCTTGATACACATTACTTATCAGAATAGGTTCATATCTTGGGAGTTTAGTTAATTCAAATTTTTTATGGCAACATACTAAATAGTAAATACTTTGTACATTAGAGATGCTATTTTAAGGTCTACAAGTTCACTACATTTAAGTACCTGTAAATTTATAAATAACTGATTTGTTGATTCCCGATAATTTACCCTATTTGTACTACTACTACTACTCCACCCTATCCTACTTATCATAAGATCCAAGCAGCAGGGATCAGGTACTGGACTACTATACTCCTCTCCTTCTGTGAGCCAAGCAGGTGCTCCAGACCAACGTGTGAGAGCTCAGGACTGACTGATTATCCCTATCCCCCCTCCCTCCTCTCTTCTCCTCCCCCTCTTCCCCTCCTCCTTACTCCAATGGGATGACAGACTCCGAAAGATTAGACAAGACACAGCAAATAACCTCTATGGGCATAGCCCTGCTTTGCAGAATCTGATATTTTCTTTTGACTAAACCGATGACTCTCTAAACTTGAATACGCAAATTAGCTATTTTTCTAGTTTCTGCCACCTTATACGCTGACAGCTGTTTTCTCCCCTGGTTACACATCTTAGTACAATAATTTACCTTTATCATTTAATGTCCCATTCCCACTGATGCCCACTGATTGTGGGTTGTTGTCAGCTGGCTGCTTCGGTTCGGAGCTCTCGGCTGTCTGCGTCAGGTCCGGGCTCATATCTGGGCTCTCAGCTGTCTGTTGGAGATCCAAAATAGCCTCTGCACAGTCCGACCGTGTTTGTTGGTCTTCCTTGAGCTTCATCCTCTGCTCTTGTTGAAGAGATGCCTCTGATTTGGGCTTAGTTTTTTGGTAACCAAGGTTGACCGACGGAGCCCAGTCTACCGAATAAACATCACCCAAAGCACTAAAAAGTCCCAATGAAGTCCATATTAGACTACCAGTAACTTAATAATCATAACTAGTAAATGAGCATTTAAAGACAACATAATGCTATATAAACACAGTCACAAAAAAACAACTTAGCTAGCTAACATACCTCCGACGAAATGGTCACTGCAGACACGGGCATTAGCTGACTCTGCTCCTCCCGACCGCAGACGTACGTTTGAAATCCGTATTTTACGGCGTTGTTCTGTGAGCTTTTTACATTTCTCACCTTTATGAACGACAATCTTTGGTACTGTTTTTGTATAAAACCCCTTTCCCTTTTCTCGGGTAAAAAACAATTGGAGCAGCCGTAAACTACACAAAACATTGGCATTTTTTTCAGACGGCAGATCCTCAGCTACGTCAATGGCTACTTCACTTCCTGCCCTCCATCTGAACTTCGCGCTGTCACGAAGCAACAATGTGATGTCACGTGAAACCAACCTATTGGAATCAATAAGGAAAGAGGCTCATGTTGTCTTTATAATCCTTATATTTTTCTACCAATACATCAATAGTGGTTTTAATTCAAAGTAATGACCGTAAGACAACTGTGCCTTTCTAGAACGAAACAAAATATAGAGATTTGGGTGGAATTTTGATTGATCGTGATACCTTTGATACCTCCAAGAGAACAAGTAATTTGTTCAATCATAAAGATAATCTCATAATTTTGCATTTATATTGCAGGTAATAATTTAATTTTTTCAATTTTGCCTGAACTTAATATGTAAAAACTGTCTTTGGTATTCTGAATGGCTAATATACATTAAACAATATTTTTTAATGTAGAAATCCAAATAGATTCAGTATTATACGCGCACGCTTACCCGGTATGGTAGTTCCTGTGTTAGCTCTGTACAAACGTAAGCCGATTCCACGTGGCTAAGCTAGCAGTGTTAGCTCGGGAGCTACGCGGCTAGCTTGTGTCGTGTGTGTTAGTAAAAGAAGAAAGAGAAGAAGTGTAAAGAAAAGAGGCACTCTGATCTTAGTTATCGTTAACCACTCCAGTGGCTAACAGCTGATTTCCACGATTGTCTCGCAGACAGTAACTAAACTCCGTGAAGGGAGTGATTTAGCAGGTAGCGATTACAGTTGTACCAAGCTACTTAACACAGCATAATCAACAGTATTGTGATCACTGATACAGTCACAGAAACAGATTAATAATCACGTATAGACCAGTCAGCCTGGTCTCACTGAATTCCGTAAAATGGGCACGGACTGGTAACAGCTCATTCCGTGGTGGTGGTGGTACGGAATGTGTGAAAATTCCGTGTGGCCACCACGGAAAACAATGCCAATGTAAAGTCAATGAGAAGATGACGTGGCACGGTAGTGAGTAGTATGTAAGGCCGGAATTCCGCGTAAGGAGGTTGGTTGGGGTGGTGGATGGGTAAAACACAGGACTTTCGCTCAGGAGAGCGGAGTTCGCGTCCCGCGTGTGGCGTTTGTCGGTTGTATTTTTATTTTTATTTTGATGTATTTTTTTAAGCGTGTCCCGCGTGTGGCACGGAACCGTAAGCCCACCCACAACCTTTTCCTGAACCCAACCGTCCCGTTGTTGTCGCGTGTCACGGAACCGTAAGCCCACCCACGACCTTTTCCTGAACCCAACCGTCCCGTTGTTGTCGCGTGTCACGGAACCGTAAGCCCACCCACCGATCCGCATGTCACGTAAGCCCGTATTCCGTTTTCGGCGATCCGTGTTCATTACACGGAATTCTTCCGTGGGCCCATCACGGAATTTGGCGATCCGTTGGCAATCCGTGTTCATTTAACGGAATTATTCCGTGACAGTTTAACGGATTTTGTTGCAATTCCGTTAAACTGCCACGGATTTTGAGTTAAGGGTCCGTGCCCATTTTACGGAATTCTGTGAGATCAGGTTGAGACCAGTACATAATTAAAATCACAGATCACATTAATGGCAACAAGTGGTAGCGAACCCTTTGCTCATTAATAAAACACACTACTTATCTCTGCCCAGACGTAAGCCTTCTTACGGGTGTGTTCAGTCCGTTGGTTCCTGTTCATAGATTTCCACAGAAATTAAACAGAGCGGGTCCCTGGCGCTCGTCAGCAGCCACGGAGAAACTTCCCTCCAAAAAGGCAGCAAGGGGGCAAATTTAGTCGACTTTGAGAAGAAAAACGTTGTTTCCTTCTCATTGCAGATATGAAAACACTGGTGCGTTTTCAAGGATCCACCGAAATTAAATCCACTTTCTCCAGAAAATGGAAGTTCAGCACAAGCACTTGCGTGCCTCCTGTCAGCAACGTGAGTTGCAAGCGAAGACAACAGGATTTTGGGTGATCAGGCTTATTTATAGGTCAAGAATGTGTTTATGGTCCCGCTGATCCAATAGGAAGACTCAAAACTCTTGAAAGTTTGAAGACTACAATCTTGTAGTTCTTTGACTTCCTGCCAGCTGTGAGGCTTGTCCCTTCTGGCTGGGACTTTCGCATAGAGGTGTGAATTAACCAGGCTTTGGAGTTTACATACAGGCCACGATTCCTTTGTCTCTCTGGTCGGCTCAATCTGAGGCCTTTTTGGTTAAATCAGGTTTAACCAGCTTCTTGGTCCCCATAATTGGAGCTTTCGCTTGGCTTCCCTGCTGGGGGTTCACTCAGACGAGATTGAGTCGGCTTTCCTGCGGCTTCAGGATTTTGGTGTCGTCCCGGCTCCGGGCCTCCCGTCTCCGGATATTCGCGATCTGGCTGACCTGGCTGGTCATCCTTCGCTGACGGATTTGCCCTTCGTCGCCGCGGCCGCAAGCGGGCCAGGAAGGCGGACGCCCCCCTGCAGAGGAGCCGTGGGGGCGGCTCTCCAGGCAGCATCGGCGGCATGGCTGCGCCGGGCCTCATACTCGCTTCCCTTCAGTCCCTGGCTGGCTCAATGCGGTCTCTGGATTCTCGTCTTCAAGCTGTGGAAGTCCGTTCTGGCTTGCGCTGGCTTTCGCCTCCCAGCCGCCCGGTTTTCCCCAGCTGGGATCGTCCGCTTCGGGCGGCGCTGGTCATTCTTTGGCCTGCGCTTTCCCGGCTCCGCCCTCAGGTAGGGCGTATATTCCTGCGTCCTCTAATATTTCGGCCCGGTTGTGGGATAAGATTTTACAGGGCAGGTACGTCAATCTGGTTAGCCTCATTCTGCCTTCTCCCGAGTGCGATAGGTCCCTCGTCGCGGGGGACGGGTTATCCGTGCTGTTTAAATCCGCGGACCCAGACTCGGCACGGAGCTTTCCATCGGGCAGTTTTTGGTGGCGTTTGGGATCCACTGCGACGTCGTCTGCTCCGTCTTCCCGGATAGGAGGCAGGAATTCGACTCGTATTTGGCACTCATCGGTGATTTGCATCTGACATATGGGAGGAATGTCTTCTATCAATATCACAAGGCTTTCTTCAATAAGGCTGCACTCTATCTCACGCAGTCCAACATTCGGCTGAACTGGTCCGTGCTGGACACTGCGCTCCTGGTTTTGGTCGCGGGTGGGGCTCAGGCAAATTCGTGCCTCACCTGCGGCGCTTCGGGACATGCCGCATCTCTCTGCCCCTCTGCGGCGTTTCTGCCACCGACCGGCGGTGCCAGGGCCGGCGATTGCTATAGGCGAACTAGGCGATTGCCTAGGGCGACAAACGTGTTGGGGGCGCCCTCTAGTGTCGCCCTTAGGCCTACTTCCCATTAATCATAGAATTAGAATGACGCAAAATAAAACATGTTTATTAACCCTTGTGTTGTCCTTCATGTTACGGGAACTTGTTTAGTGTATTCACCTTTTGCATTAGGCTCGCGGCCTCTGTCCTTCGATCCCAGGGACCCTCGCTTATTGTGATTCTATGCATTTGCTACTAGCCTCGCGGCCTCTGTCCTTCGGGTCCCAGGGACCCTCGCTTATTGTGACTCTATGCATTTGCTACTAGCCTCGCGGCCTCTGTCCTTCTGGTCCCAGGGACCCTCGGTTATTGTGACTCTATGCATTTGCTACTAGCCTCGAGGCCTCTGTCCTTCGGGTCCCAGGGACCCTTTGTGCAGCGTAAAGGCAAAGACAAAGCTCAAACCGCCGCGCGGGCCAAGAGGCTACTGTCTCACGCAGTCCGCACAGTAGGGCTGTGTGCAGCTCCCACAGACGTATCTCTGGCAGCCACCGCACACGGTGTGTGTCTTGCGGTCCTTTTTCTTTGGACAGAGCTGACACCTCTTTCGCTTGCTGGGCACTGTCGGCGCTCTCGGTTCTGCTTCCTCATCGTCGTCTTCCTCCTCGTCGTTTTCGTCATCCTCCTCGTCGTTTTCATCGTCCTCCTCCTCCTCCTCCTCCCCGTCATCTCCTCGCTGGTCTTGTCGGGCTCGCCTGACACCAGCGCTTGACCTGGGCACGCCTGACCTCGCCGCCACGGCTTTGACAAGCGCAGCAGACGCCTGCGTGCGAGGGAGACGCGAGCGTCTCTCGATGAGCGGAGTGACGAGCGCCCTGCCCAGCTGCTCGAGGAAAACCCTGCGCCTGTTGAGCTTGCCGCGCAGCCACTCGGGTCTGAGCTCTCGCCAGAGCACAAAGGCGTTGTAGGCGGACACGTCGAGGATGTTGTGGAAGACGGCGAGGGGCCAGCGCGCAGTCTTCCTGCGGCAGCTGTACGTGCCGACGAGCTTGTCCAGGTTGTCCACGCCGCCCCTGGTGCTGTTGTAGTGCAGGATGATGTCGGGCTTGGCGGCCCTGGAGGTGCTGACCCGCGCGTCCCCCGTGTGCAGCGTGCTCAGCAGCACCACGTTCCTGTTCCTCTTGGGCACGTAGGACACCAGAGTGACGGTGGGCGTGAAGGCGAACCTGGACGAGAAGACCGCGCGGCCCTTGGTGTCGAGCAAGGCGCGCGGCAGCTCGGGCTTGTTTTTGCGCATCGTGCCCACCACGGTGAGGCGCCCCTGGTGGAGGAGCCGCCGGGCCAGCTCGTAGGAGGTGAAAAAGTTGTCGCATGTCACGTTGCGGGGGCCCCGCAGGCCCTCAGTCAGGTCCATCACCACTCGGGCGCCCTGATTCCTCTCGGGCTCGCCGCTCACAGACTTGCCCGTGTAGACCTGCATGTTCCACGCGAAGCTGGAGTCGCTGGCCACCCACGACTTGAGTCCATACTTGGCGGGCTTGCTGGGCATGTACTGGCGGAAGGAGCATCGACCTTGGTGAGCGTGGGAGGAGAAGAGTGACGATGGAAAAGTTACAAAAACATACAAAAAACACACACACACACACACATATACATACATACATATATACACACACACACACACACACACAGACACACACCGCGAAAGGGAACCAGCTGCTCGTCCACGGTCACGTCGGGGCCCGGGTTGTAGAGGCGAGGCAGCCGCCGCACCCAGGCGTCCCACACTTGTCGTATGGCCGCCAGTTTGTCCGTGGCTCGTCTGGCGCCTCTCGTCTCGCGGTCTTCGAATCGCAGCACCCGCTAGAGCGTGTGGAATCGCTTGAGCGACATTGTGCCGCGGAAAATGGCCCTGCCGCTCTCCTCGTGCCACAGGCTCTCCAGGGCCTCGTTTCGGGACCTGTACACGCCGGCAAGGAGCAGCAGCCCGAGGTAGCCGCGCAGCTCCGGCTACCTCGGAATAACGTATGGGTCTCAGAGACCCGAAGGCCAGCGCCGCTGTTTTGGGGAAATACCACGGAATAACGTATGGGTCTCAGAGACCCCAAAGGCCAGAGCCGCTGTTTTGGAGAAATACCACGGAATAACGTATGGGTCTCAGAGACCCCGAAGGCCAGAGCCGCTGTATTGGAGAAATACCATGGAATAACGTATGGGTCACAGAGACCCGAAGGCGAGAGCAGCGGTAGCAGGGAAATAACACTGAACACTGGCCAGGGTCACAGAGACCCGAAGGACAACACAAGGGTTAAGCCACGCCCCCTTTCACACATGCTGACCCATTTAAGGTAGAGTCTTGTGTGAGGTATAATTCATCTCAGCAGAGGCTTCATTTTCAATTGGTGATGGTTGGACCGCCCCCTATGCTTTAGCCACGCCCCCTTTCACAGCTAATGAACCGTATGACGTAGAGTCTTGTGTGAGGTATCGTTGAACTCGGCGGGGAGTTCCCTTTTCATTGTAGACGATTTGCGGCATCCGAGTGCCGCACGAATTCACGGTCGCAAGGAGCGGCGTCCGCCGGTAACCCCGACGCGCGCAGAGGCGCGAGGGCCGTTCCATCGCTGCTCGCAGCTTTAATTAGGGCCCGAGCGCCAACAGCGGCAAAGGCCCTATTGAAACTGAAGGAATTATTAGGGCCCGAGCGCTGACAGCGGCGAAGGCCCTATTGAAACTGAAGGAATTATTCTTTCTTCTTTCTTTCTTTCTATTATTTTCCCGTCAAATGAATTGGCTTTTTGAGGGGCTTAATATATTCAAAAACTCACCAAATTTGGCGGTCGCATCAAGTCTGGTGAAAATTTACGTATTTTATGGGTTTCGGGAATAGGCGCACAAAAATGGCTCGCTAGCGCCCCCTAGAAAGTTAAGAAAATTGAGCCCCTGCAGTGCGTTTAACGTAGACTCACGAAACTTGGTACACATATGTAACATGTCAAGATGTACAAGAAACTTCATTAGAGCCATACCCTAAACCCAACAGGAAGTCCGCCATTTTGATTTCAAAGTTCGAAATTAGTGCGATTTTGGCCATTTCCACATGTCGTACTTTAACGAACTCCTCCTAGGGATTTCATCCGATCAACTTCAAACTCGGTCCGTGCCATCTTAAGATGTTAAAGATGTAAAGTTGTTAAAAGAAAAACTTTTCGTCATAGGGCGTGGCTGTGGCGGGGCGGCCATTTTGTGCGTTTCGCCGCCGAAACAGGAAGTGGGTGTAACTCGAGTGTACGTTGTCCGATTACCTCGAAACTTTTCAGGATTCATAAGAGTCCAACCCTGAGGACAAATAAAGGCCGATATTTACTTAAAGTCATAGCGCCCCCTAATGGCAACAGGAAGTAGGCCTAAAAGTCAAGGTGCTATACTTTAACAAACTCCTCTTAGAGATTTCATCCGATGGACTTCAAACTTGGTCTGTACCATCCCAACACCTTAACGATGAAAAGTTATTAAAAGAAAAACTTTTCGTCAGACGGTGTGGGCTTGGCGTGGCGGCCATTTTGAGTGTTTAGCGATGAACAAAGAAGTTGTTGTAACTTGAGTGTACGTTGTCGTATCTGCCCGAAATTTCTCACGATGGACAAGGGTCCAGGCCTGAGGACACATACAGGCCAAAATTGACTTTTGGTCATAGCGCCCACCCCTGGCCACAGGAAATCTGCCTTATATGACAAACATCATCCGATTTGCATGAAACTCAGAATGTGTGGTCTACATGTGATACTGAGCCGCCCCCTATAATATGACCACGCCCACTTACTCAGGCCACGCCCCCTTTCATAACATTTGAACCGTTTAAGGTAGAGACTCGTGTGAGGTGTCATTGAACTCAGCAGAGACTTCCTTTTTAATTGGTTATGGTTTGACCCGCCCCCTATGCTTAAGCCCCGCCCCCTTTCATACAATTTGAACTTTTTAAGATAGACCCTTGTGTGAGGTATCAATGAACTCAGCAGAGGCTTCATTTATAATTGGTGATGGTTGGACCCGCCCCCTATGCTTTAGCCACGCCCCCTTTCACAGCTAATGAACCGTATGAAGTAGAGTCTTGTGTGAGGTATCGTTGAACCCGGCGGGGAGTTCCCTTTTCATTGGTGACAAGTTGCGGCGTGTGAGTGCCGTGCAAATGCACGGTCGCAAGGAGCGGAGTCCGCAGGGAACCCCGACGCGCACAGAGGCGCGAGGGCCCGTCCATCGCTGCTTGCAGCTTTAATTAGGGCCCGAGCGCCGACAGCGGCGAAGGCCCTATTGAAACTGAAGGAATTATTCTTTCTTCTTTCTTTCTTTCTATTATTTTCCCGTCAAATTAATTGGCTTTTTGAGGGGCTTAATATATTGAAAAACTCACCAAATTTGGCGCTCGCATCAAGTCTGGTGAGAATTTACGTATTTTAAGGGTTTCGGGAATAGGCGCACAAAAATGGCTCGCTAGCGCCCCCTACAAAGTTAAGAAAATTGAGCCCCTCCAGTGCGTTTAACGTAGACTCACGAAACTTGGTACACCTATGTAACATGTCAAGATGTACAAAAAACTTTATTAGAGCCATACCCTAAACCCAACAGGAAGTCCGCCATTTTGATTTCAAAGTTCGAAATTAGTGCGATTTTGGCCATTTCCACATGTCGTACTTTAACACACTCCTCCTAGAGATTTCATCCGATCAACTTCAAACTCGGTCTGTGCCATCTTAAGATGTAAAAGATGAAAAGTTGTTAAAAGAAAAACTTTTCGTCATAGGGCGTGGCCGTGGCGGGGCGGCCATTTTGTGCGGTTCGCTGCCGAAACAGGAAGTGGGTGTAACTCGAGTGTACGTTGTCCGATTACCTCGAAACTTTTCAGGATTCATAAGAGTCCAACCCTGAGGACAAATAAAGGCCGATATTTACTTAAAGTCATAGCACCCCCTAGTGGCAACAGGAAGTAGGCCTAAAAGTCAAGGTGCTATACTTTTACGAACTCCTCCTAGAGATTTCATCCGATCAACTTCAAACTCAGTCTGTGCCATCTTAAGATGTTAAAGATGAAAAGTTGTTAAAAGAAAAACTTTTCGTCATAGGGCGTGGCCGTGGCGGGGCGGCCATTTTGTGCGTTTCGCCGCCGAAACAGGAAGTGGGTGTAACTCGAGTGTACGTTGTCCGATTACCTCAAAACTTTTCAGGATTCATAAGAGTCCAACCCTGAGGACAAATAAAGGCCGATATTTACTTAAAGTCATAGCACCCCCTAGTGGCAACAGGAAGTAGGCCTAAAAGTCAAGGTGCTATACTTTTACGAACTCCACCTAGAGATATCTGATCAACTTCAAACTCGGTCTGTGCCATCTTAAGATGTTAAAGATGAAAAGTTGTTAAAAGAAAAACTTTTCGTCATAGGGATTGGCCGTGGCGGGGCGGCCATTTTGTTCGTTTCGCCGCCGAAACAGGAAGTGGGTGTAACTCGAGTGTACGTTGTCCGATTACCTCGAAACTTTTCAGGATTCATAAGAGTCCAACCCTGAGGACAAATAAAGGCCGATATTTACTTAAAGTCATAGCACCCCCTAGTGGCAACAGGAAGTAGGCCTAAAAGTCAAGGTGCTATACTTTTACAAACTCCTCCTAGAGATTTCATCCGATGGACTTCAAACTTGGTCTGTACCATCCCAACACCTTAACGATGAAAAGTTATTGAAAGAAAAACTTTTCGTCACACGGTGTGGGCGTGGCGTGGCGGCCATTTTGAGTGTTTAGCGATGACCAAAGAAGTTGTTGTAACTTGAGTGTACGTTATCGTATCTGCCCGAAATTTGTCACGATGGACAAGGGTCCAGGCTTGAGGACACCTACAGGCCAAAATTGACTTTTGGTCATAGCGCCCCCCGCTGGCAACATGAAATGTGCCTTATATGACAAACATCCGATTTGCATGAAACTCAGAATATGTGGTCTACGTGTCATACTTAGCCGGCCCCTATAATATGACCACGCCCACTTACTCAGGCCACGCCCACTTTGATAATATTTGAACCGTTTAAGGTATACCCTTGTGTGAGGTATCATTGAACTCAGCAGAGACTTCCTTCTTCATTGGTGATGGTTTGGCCCGCCCCCTATGTTCAAGCCACGCCCCCTCTTATTACTATTGGCGCGATTGATGTAAACACTTGTGTAAGGTATCATTGAACTCAGCAGAGACTTCCTTCTTCATCGGTGATGGTTTGGCCCGTCCCCTATGTTTAAGCCACTCCCCCTTTCATACATGCTGACCCATTTAAGGTAGAGTCTTGTGTGAGGTATCAGTCATCTCAGCAGAGGCTTCATTTTTAATTGGTGATGGTTGGACCCGCCCCCTACGCTTTAGCCACGCCGCCTTTCACAGCTAATGAACCATATGACGTAGAGTCTTGTGTGAGGTATCGTTGAACTCGGCGGGGAGTTCCCTTTTCATTGGTGACGGTTTGTGGCGTCCGAGTGCCGCGCAAATGCATGGTCGCACAGAGCGGCGTCCGCCGGTAACCCCGACGCGCGCAGAAGCGCGAGGGCCCGTCCATCGCTGCTCACAGCTTTAATTAGGGCCCGAGCGCCGACAGTGGCGAAGGCCCTATTGAAACTGAAGGAATTATTCTTTCTGTCTTTCTTTCTATTATTAGGGCCCGAGCGCCGACAGCGGCGAAGGCCCTATTGAAACTGAAGGAATTATTCTTTCTTTCTTTCTATTATTCTTTCTATTCTTTTTCCCGTCAAATGAATTGGCTTTTTGAGGGCCTTAACATATTCAAAAACTCACCAAATTTGGCGGTCGCATCAAGTCTGGTGAAAATTTACGTATTTTAAGGGTTTCGGGAATAGGCGCACAAAAATGGCTCGCTAGCGCCCCCTAGAAAGTTACGAAAATTGAGCCCCTGCAGTGCGTTTAACGTAGACTCACGAAACTTGGTACACATATGTAACATGTCAAGATGTACAAAATACTTCATTAGAGCCAAAACCTAAACCCAACAGGAAGTCCGCCATTTTGAATTAAATGTTCGAAATTAGTGCGATTTTGGCCATTTCCACATGTCGTACTTTAACGAACTCCTCCTAGAGATTTCATCCGATCAACTTCAAACTCGGTCCGTGCCATCTTAAGACGGTAAAGATGAAAAGTTGTTAAAAGAAAAACTTTTCGTCATAGGGCGTGGCCGTGGCGGGGCGGCCATTTTGTGCGTTTCGCCGCCGAAACAGGAAGTGGGTGTAACTCGAGTGTACGTTGTCCGATTACCTCGAAACTTTTCAGGATTCATAAGAGTCCAACCCTGAGGACAAATAAAGGCCGATATTTACTTAAAGTCATAGCGCCCCCTAGTGGCAACAGGAAGTAGGCCTAAAAGTCAAGGTGCTATACTTTTACGAACTCCTCCTAGAGATTTCATCCGATGGACTTCAAACTTGGTCTGTACCATCCCAACACCTGATCGATGAAAAGTTATTGAAAGAAAAACTTTTCGTCACACGGTGTGGGCGTGGCGTGGCGGCCATTTTGAGTGTTTAGCGATGACCAAAGAAGTTGTTGTAACATGAGTGTACGTTGTCGTATCTGCCCGAAATTTGTCACGATGGACAAGGGTCCAGGCCTGAGGACACCTACAGGCCAAAATTGACTTTTGGTCATAGCGCCCCCCCGTGGCCACAGGAAATCTGCCATATATGACAAACATCATCCAATTTACATGAAACTTATAATATGTGGTCTACCTGTGATACTGAGCCGCCCCCTATAAAATGACCATGCCCAATTACTAAGGCCACGTCCCCTTTCATAACATTTGAACCGTTTAAGATAGAGACTCGTGTTAGGTGTCATTGAACTCAGCAGAGAGTTCCTTTTTTATTGGTGATGGTTTGGCCCGCCCCCTATGCATAAGCCACGCCCCCTTTCATAACATTTGAACCATTTAAGGTATACCCTTGTGTGAGGTATCAGTGAACTCAGCAGAGACTTCCTTCTTGATTGGTGAGGGTTTGGCCCGCCCCCTATGTTCAAGCCACGCCCCCTTTTATTACTATTGGCCCGATTGATGTAAACACTTGTGTAAGGTATCATTGAACTCAGCAGAGACTTCCTTCTTCATCGGTGATGGTTTGGCCCGTCCCCTATGTTTAAGCCACTCCCCCTTTCATACATGCTGACCCATTTAAGGTAGAGTCTTGTGTGAGGTATCAGTCATCTCAGCAGAGGCTTCATTTTTAATTGGTGATGGTTGGACCCGCCCCCTACGCTTTAGCCACGCCGCCTTTCACAGCTAATGAACCATATGACGTAGAGTCTTGTGTGAGGTATCGTTGAACTCGGCCGGGAGTTCCCTTTTCATTGGTGACGGTTTGCGGCGTCCGAGTGCCGCGCAAATGCATGGTCGCACAGAGCGGCGTCCACCGGTAACCCCGACGCGCGCAGAAGCGCGAGGGCCCGTCCATCGCTGCTCGCAGCTTTAATTAGGGCCCGAGCGCCGACAGTGGCGAAGGCCCTATTGAAACTGAAGGAATTATTCTTTCTTTCTTTCTTTCTATTATTAGGGCCCGAGCGCCGACAGCGGCGAAGGCCCTATTGAAACTGAAGGAATTATTCTTTCTTTCTTTCTATTATTCTTTCTATTCTTTTTCCCGTCTAATGAATTGGCTTTTTGAGGGCCTTAACATATTCAAAAACTCACCAAATTTCGCGGTCGCATCAAGTCTGGTGTAAATTTACGTATTTTAAGGGTTTCGGGAATAGGCGCAAAAAAATGGCTCGCTAGCGCCCCCTAGAAAGTTAAGAAAATTGAGCCCCTGCAGTGCGTTTAACGTAGACTCACGAAACTTGGTACACATATGTAACATGTCAAGATGTACAAAATACTTCATTAGAGCCAAACCCTAAACCCAACAGGAAGTCCGCCATTTTGAATTAAATGTTCGAAATTAGTGCGATTTTGGCCATTTCCACATGTCGTACTTTAACAAACTCCTCCTAGAGATTTCATCCGATCAACTTCAAACTCGGTCCGTGCCATCTTAAGACGGTAAAGATGAAAAGTTGTTAAAAGAAAAACTTTTCGTCATAGGGCGTGGCCGTGGCGGGGCGGCCATTTTGTGCGTTTCGCCGCCGAAACAGGAAGATTTTGTGCGTTTCGCCGCCGAAACAGGAAGTGGGTGTAACTCGAGTGTAAGTTGTCCGATTACCTCGAAACTTTTCAGGATTCATAAGAGTCCAACCCTGAGGACAAATAAAGGCCGATATTTACTTAAAGTCATAGCGCCCCCTAGTGGCAACAGGAAGTAGGCCTAAAAGTCAAGGTGCTATACTTTTACGAACTCCTCCTAGAGATTTCATCCGATGGACTTCAAACTTGGTCTGTACCATCCCAACACCTTATCGATGAAAAGTTATTGAAAGAAAAACTTTTCGTCACACGGTGTGGGCGTGGCGTGGCGGCCATTTTGAGTGTTTAGCGATGACCAAAGAAGTTGTTGTAACTTGAGTGTACGTTGTCGTATCTGCCCGAAATTTGTCACGATGGACAAGGGTCCAGGCCTGAGGACACCTACAGGCCAAAATTGACTTTTGGTCATAGCGCCCCCCCGTGGCCACAGAAAATCTGCCTTATATGACAAACATCATCCGATTTACATGAAACTTATAATATGTGGTCTACCTGTGATACTGAGCCGCCCCCTATAAAATGACCATGCCCAATTACTAAGGCCACGTCCCCTTTCATAACATTTGAACCGTTTAAGATAGAGACTCGTGTGAGGTGTCATTGAACTCAGCAGAGAGTTCCTTTTTTATTGGTGATGGTTTGGCCCGCCCCCTATGCATAAGCCACGCCCCCTTTCATAACATTTGAACCATTTAAGGTATACCCTTGTGTGAGGTATCATTGAACTCAGCAGAGACTTCCTTCTTGATTGGTGAGGGTTTGGCCCGCCCCCCTATGTTCAAGCCACGCCCCCCTTTTATTACTATTGGCCCGATTGATGTAAACACTTGTGTGAGGTATCATTGAACTCAGCAGAGACTTCCTTCTTCATTGGTGATGGTTTGGCCCGTCCCCCTATGTTTAAGCCACGCCCCCTTTCATACATGCTGACCCATTTAAGGTAGAGTCTTGTGTGAGGTATCATTCATCTCAGCAGAGGCTTCATTTTTAATTGGTGATGGTTGGACCTGCCCCCTATGCTTTAGTCACGCCCCCTTTTACAGCTAATGAACCGTATGAAGTTAAGTCTTGTGTGAGGTATCGTTGAACTCGGCGGGGAGTTCCATTTTCATTGGTGACGGTTTGTGGCGTCTGAGTGCCGCGCGAATGCACGGTCGCAAGGAGCGGCGTCCGCCGGTAACCCCGACGCGCGCAGAGGCGCGAGGGCCCGTCCATCGCTGCTCGCAGCTTTAATTAGGGCCCGAGCACCGACAGCGGCGAAAGCCCTATTGAAACTGAAAGGAATTATTCTTTCTTTTTCCCGTCAAATGAATTGGCTTTTTGAGGGCCTTAAGATATTTAAAAACTCACCAAATTTGGCGGTCGCATCAAGTCTGGTGAAAATTTACGTATTTTAAGGGTTTCGGGAATAGGCGCACAAAAATGGCTCGCTAGCGCCCCCTACAAAGTTAAGAAAATTGAGCCCCTCCAGTGCGTTTAACGTAGACTCACGAAACTTGGTGCACATATGTAACATGTCAAGACGTTCAAAAAACTTCATTAGAGCCATACCCTAAACCCAACAGGAAATTGGTGCAATTTTGGCCATTTCCACATGTCATACTTTAACGAACTCCTCCTAGAGATTTCATCCGATCAACTTCAAACTCAGTCTGTGCCATCTTAAGATGTTAAAGATGAAAAGTTGTTAAAAGAAAAACTTTTCGTCATAGGGCGTGGCCGTGGCGGGGCGGCCATTTTGTGCGTTTCGCCGCCGAAACAGGAAGTGGGTGTAACTCGAGCGTACGTTGTCCGATTACCTCGAAACTTTTCAGGATTCATAAGAGTCCAACCCTGAGGACAAATAAAGGCCGATATTTACTTAAAGTCATAGCACCCCCTGGTGGCAACAGGAAGTATGCCTAAAAGTCAAGGTGCTATACTTTAACGAACTCCTCCTAGAGATTTCATCCGATGGACTTCAAACTTGGTCTGTACCATCTCAACACCTTAACGATGAAAAGTTATTAAAAGAAAAACTTTTCGTCAGACGGTGTGGGCGTGGCGTGGCGGCCATTTTGAGTGTTTAGCGATGAACATAGAAGTTGTTGTAACTTGAGTGTACGTTGTCGTATCTGCCCGAAATTTCTCACGATGGACAAAGGTCCAGGCCTGAGGACACTTACAGGCCAAAATTGACTTTTGGTCATAGCGCCCCTCGCTGGCAACATGAAATGTGCCTTATATGACAAACATCATCCGATTTGCATGAAACTCAGAATGTGTGGTCTACGTGTGATACTGAGCCGCCCCCTATAATATGGCCACGCCCACTTACTCAGGCCACGCCCCCTTTCATAACATTTGAGGGCCCGTCCATCGCTGCTCGCAGCTTTAATTAGGGCCCGAGCGCAGACAGCGCTGAAGGCCCTTTTGAAACTGAAGGAATAATTAGGGCCCGAGCGCCGACAGCGGCGAAGGCCCTATTGAAACTGAAGGAATTATTCTTTCTTTCTATTGGCTTTTTGAGGGCCTTAACATATTCAAAAACTCACCAAATTTGGCGGTCGCATCAAGTCTGGTGAAAATTTACGTATTTTGAAGGTTTCGGGAATAGGTGCACAAAAATGGCTCGCTAGCGCCCCCTAGAAAGTTAAGAAAATTGAGCCCCTGCAGTGCGTTTAACGTAGACTCACGAAACTTGGTACACATATGTAACATGTCAAGATGTACAAAATACTTCATTAGAGCCAAACCCTAAACCCAACAGGAAGTCCGCCATTTTGAATTAAATGTTCGAAATTAGTGCGATTTTGGCCATTTCCACATGTCGTACTTTAACGAACTCCTCCTAGAGATTTCATCCGATCAACTTCAAACTCGGTCCGTGCCATCTTATGACGGTAAAGATGAAAAGTTGTTAAAAGAAAAACTTTTCGTCATAGGGCGTGGCCGTGGCGGGGCGGCCATTTTGTGCGTTTCGCCGCTGAAACAGGAAGTGGGTGTAACTCGAGTGTACGTTGTCCGATTACCTCGAAACTTTTCAGGATTCATAAGAGTCCAACCCTGAGGACAAATAAAGGCCGATATTTACTTAAAGTCATAGCGCCCCTTAGTGGCAACAGGAAGTAGGCCTAAAAGTCAAGGTGCTATACTTTAACGAACTCCTCCTAGAGATTTCATCCAATGGACTTCAAACTTGGTCTGTACCATCCCAACACCTTAACGATGAAAATTTATTAAAAGAAAAACTTTTCGTCAGACAGTGTGGGCGTGGCGTGGCGGCCATTTTGAGTGTTTAGCGATGAACAAAGAAGTTGTTGTAACTTGAGTGTACGTTGTCGTATCTACCCGAAATTTCTCACGATGGACAAGGGTCCAGGCCTGAGGACACATACAGGCCAAAATTGACTTTTGGTCATAGCGCCCCCCCCTGGCCACAGGAAATCTGCATTATATGACAAACATCATCCGATTTGCATGAAACTCAGAATGTGTGGTCTACGTGTGATACTGAGCCGCCCCCTATAATATGGCCACGCCCACTTACTCAGACCACGCCCCCTTTCGTAACATTTGAACCGTTTAAGGTAGAGTCTTGTGTGAGGTGTCATTGAACTCAGCAGAGAGTTCCTTTTTTATTGGTGATGGTTTGGCCCGCCCCCTATGCATAAGCCACGCCCCCTTTCATAACATTTGAACCGTTTAAGGTACACCCTTGTGTGAGGTATCATTGAACTCAGCAGAGACTTCCTTCTTCATTGGTGATGGTTTGGCCCGCCCCCTATGTTTAAGCCACGCCCCCTTTCATACATGCTGACCCATTTAAGGTAGAGTCTTGTGTGAGGTATCATTCATCTGAGCATAGGCTTCATTTTTAATTGGTGATGGTTGAACCCGCCCCGTATGCTTTAGCCACGCCCCCTTTCACAGCTAATGAACCGTTTGACGTAGAGTCTTGTGTGAGGTATCGTTGAACTCGGCGGGGAGTTCCCTTTTCATTGGTGACGGTTTGCTGCGTCTGAGTGCCGCGCAAATGCACAGTCGCAAGGAGCGGCGTCCGCCGGTAACCCTGACGTGCGCAGAGGCGCGAGGGCCCGTCCATCGCTGCTCGCAGCTTTAATTAGAAAATGTATCTATTAGATAATCTTTCAAAAGTCTTAGTCAAATGTGGTGTTTATATGTGTCGTCAATGTGGAAAGTGAAATTACCTCAATGTAATAAAAGATCCACAAGGAACTTTTCCTAAGTTCTAAAGCACACAACAAAGGTCTTTATACTTAACTTTGTTCAATATTAACAATATTGCTGTTTAGGAATAATTTACTTTCTTTATCAATAATCCATCAGTTGAGTTTGTGTGGTCATGAGGAACCACATAAGGTACAAAACCCCAATTAGCCCCAATTTAGTAGCATTCGTATACCAACCATCCTAATGCCTGTTATTGGAACATAAGAGTGGACGTAAGTTAATCATTACAGTAATATTAGCTCTGTACTAGTACTTCCAACCACCATTTTCTTCTTTACATGGAAAGCAGTGAACGTATCACTCGTCTTTCTCTCCATGTTCTTCAGTATTGTTCCTAGAGATTTTTTGTATGCAAATATTGGGAGAAATGGTTACACATGATTTATCATACTTTTCTTTCATCAAAAATAAAATGCAAAAACCATAAATGCAATAGAAAATCATAAATGCAGTAATGAAGAACACACTACAAATGTGGAAAACCCCCCATGTTCTTCTTGAAGGGTACCTGTTCCAGTCCTTTCTGTCCATCTGCTCCGTGTGTGTGTGTGTGTGTGTGTGTGTGTGTCAGAGCACTCTGCACTGAGTCACAGTCGAATGTCAGATGCTCCTCAAAAGAATGTGCTGTGTGTATTCAGAGAGAGAGGTGGTGTGTCCTCTACAATTGTGAAGTGTATTCTGCTGTCACTGTCAGAGAATGTGCTGTGGTTGTCAGAGAAGAGATCAGTATCACTGCTGTCTTCTGAAATTATTTTAAACAGCAGGCTACAATACCAGGATGTAGCTTCTGGATTTTTCCTCCTTGGAAAAACTTCTCGTTTTCCTCCTCTCTCAACGTGTTGCAAACAGTGAGAAAACTCCACTTTCCCCCTGTCGCTTCAGAAATGGCACGTGGGTGACTTAGCAGAGGATCTTCCTCCTGAAGTTGTTATCACCACAGAATCCCCAGGCTTGACACCTGGATTCTTACGGCCAAAAGAGCAGAAGAAAATTCTCACGCAATAACCTAACCTATCATTTCCCTTATACTGCCGTGGAAGAAATAGGTGTTTTTTATTATGGGCCTCTCCCTACCTATGTATAGATAAAGAAAAAAAATCTTTAGAGCAAAATTCTTTAGAGCAAATCAGAATCAACAAAACAAAAACAATTACTATTGCATCCCCTTACACTACTGTGTCAATCAGGGGGTAGATGATCCTTTTTTATAGTCTAGCAATTTTGTCAATTTTGTTCTCACCTAAGCAGATTTTTTCTTTAAATGTACAATTGTTAACTATTCTATCACTTTGGTTATCCAAGGTCTTTTAAACTGGAGCTACAGTGATGTCACAACAAATGTTTCAAATGTCTTTAGAAAAATTATTTAACACTAAAATTATTTAACACTATTTATTTCCTTTGCTACTTTTCCCTTTCTCTTTATTAATCCCTTTATTTATCATTGCTACTATATCCCTCCTATTTGAGACATGACAAAGCTTATGACTCAAAAGCAATAATTAAAGCATTAAACTAAGACGAATTACCCAAAATACATTGTTTGTCATTTTTCATCTACAGTTTACAAACCAAAGTAACACTAATTACCATCTGCTAGTTCCAAGAATCATTACAACTTAAAGTTTTTTAGCCTTCTATTTATCCAAATCATTACCTGTTATGGGAAGCATCATATCATATAACATTCAACAAAAATGTATATCAAAATCATTTCTTTAAACCAAAATTTCACTTTTACTACTCATGTTTGGTTTTAGCTTATCTCTGTGTGGTGTGTGTGTGTGTGTGTGTGTGTGTGTGTGTGTGTCTCCTCCTCTGGCTGTCCTCTCTCAAAGAAAGAAGGATTTCTCCAGGGTACATATAAACACACTGTTATTCTTTTAGTAATTTATGGCATCATTAATTAACAACTCAATGTATTCCTCACAAATGTGTGTCAAGGTGTACAGCTTACCATCACCCAGAACTATAAAACAATATTTACTTTCTTTTCTACTGGAACTCTGAGAAAAGAAAAACGTTAGACAAAACAACAGAGAATCAAAACCTTTAACATTCCCTGATCAGAATGTTATTTTTAGCTTTGGGAGACATTAGGTGCTCGAGCATAGACCCACTGCATTTACTGCTCGAAGGTCCTGAATAAAACAAAACTTTAACATTTGTAATAAAAATGATTCTTCTTATTCATGTTACTTGAGAGAATAAGAGTACACGCTAGAGAATCTAAACATGGAACTATAAACCCAATCCGTCAATAAAGAGTTAAAAAACACGGTCAAATTTCTGTTGATTACTTCCTGTTTTAGCGTGTACTGATGTTTCTGGGGCCTGTAGTCCGAACGCAGCTTGATGACTACAGGTTAACAATTTGTCAATCAATCCACGTCACATTTGTGTGTTTTGCCCAGAGATAACGCTGTACCTGAGACAAAAAGTGGTGTAACATCAGTATATAAAATGTAATTTCTACCGTGTGAATATGCATCTATTGTAGGCACAGGTTCTCTGAATATCTGAACACTGTGAATACAAGGGGTTAGATTTTTGTAGTATGCAGTTCGGGACTACCAATACAATAATCTATCTGCTTGTTCAGGTACACATTCAGCTAGTTGGAATAAAACGAACACACCATAATATGCCTGTTTAGTAAGCTGGATGTGATGGTCGCATTTCTACACTTATAAAACGCAATTCAATGTGGAAGTAATCCTGAAGTAATCCAAGTATTCAGAATACGTTACTCAGATTGAGTAACGTAACGGAATACGTTACAAATTACATTTGTGGGCATGTATTCTGTAACAAAATACGTTTTGAAAGTACCCTTCCCAACACTGCCTTCCACTGTTGGACAGAACTCTGCTCCATGTGTCCTTATCTATGTCACTATTAATGTCTCTTTGCCAAATCAATCTCAAGTTTTCACAGTTCTTATCATCAATCCTTAAACTGAGATGATACAATCTAGATGATTTTTGAAAGGGTCTTGGTAGTTCACAAAATTTTTCTAAAACATTCTTCTCTTGTCCAATGGGAACCTTTGCCACTATACAATTTCTAATCTGCAAATATTTCCAGAAATGATCCCGGCCTTCTAAATTAAATTTTCCTTTTAAATTATTATAAGATAAAAGCTTGTCATTACTAAATAAATCTTTTAGGGTACGTATTCCACTTCTACGCCATTGTCCCCAAAACAAGGTCTTTTTCCCTACCTTAACAAATGGGTTATTCCATATTGACAAGTAATATTGGCACAGGTGAGAAATCTTACACTTTTTGTGGGTGATTTTCCAAACCTCTTTGGAATGAAGCAATATTGGATTGGTCATATGATGCCGATCCCCTTCTGGGTTTTGTGAAAAAGCCTCTATTGGCCGAAAGGGGGAGGTAAGTTGTCGTTCTATTAATACCCAATCTAAATCTAAATCATCTTCCGTCCAGTGTCTAGCAATCTTAGCCATTTCAAATGCTACTTTATAGAGCTCTACATTCGGCAATGCCAAACCTCCCCTATCTCTGGGCAAACATAACTTATTAAAGCCAATCTTTTTGAAAATGTCTTTCTAACCTAAAGTCTAAACATCAAAACATCATATAGTGAAGACCTCTGTTAAGCCACCCCTCTAAACATATCTTCTAGCATGGCCATAGTTGATCACCTTCCCCTCTGCTCCTGTTCTTTTCATTAGCCTAAACAACAGTTTTATCTCAGGAGACAGAAACCTACGTAGTTCTCACTTTCGTAAACATCGGCCTTCTCCACTTCTATCTAAGCAAAAGACAACGACGTGAGAAGGTTCAGGCTAGTAAAACTAAATAACTCTACTAGGCTGAAAGTTCACGGTTGCCAACTATTTCACTTGGAGCCTTTTGAATCTACACATGAAGAAGCTAAATCTTGTGGCATTATAAAACAATCATTAAACCAATGGTTAATAT
The DNA here is from genome assembly GCA_025617405.1 of Perca schrenkii. Classification (NCBI taxonomy): domain Eukaryota; kingdom Metazoa; phylum Chordata; class Actinopteri; order Perciformes; family Percidae; genus Perca; species Perca schrenkii. The sequence goes on from CM046806.1 coordinate 2,731,426, forward strand.
CATTAAACAAATGGTTAAAATAAAATTTGCCACCACACTGTCTCTCTTAGTTACGCTGTTATAGTTTTAGACTGCCGGGGGACTTCCTTACTTCCTTTGACAGACTGAGCTGCTCTCTCCTCTCCCTTTCTATTACTATTACTATAGTGTGTACCCCGTCCCAGAAATGCTTGTTACTAATCCTGGCTTCTGGGGAGTTTACTCCCCGGAGTCCTTATGTTTTTTCCCCCAGCATATTTCCTTGGAGAACGTTGGCACCAAGATTCTGGTTCCAGCTGTCGCCGTTGTCCTGCTACACTCCCTGCTGAGCTCAGCGGTGCCCTGCAATGTCATGCTGCGTCCTGCTGAACTCTGGTGCTTCGAAGTCACTGTTCCATTATTAATGTGACTATTATCGCCACTGTTCATCACACCCCCAACCGGCCCGTCAGACACCTCCTACCAAGAGCCTGGGTCTGTCAGAGGTTTCTTCCCAAGAGGGAGTTTTTCCTCGCCACTGTCGCACTGCTTGCTCTTGAGGGAATTACTGTAATTGTTGGAATTGTTGGGACTTTGTAAATTATAAAGTGTGGTCTAGACCTACTCTATCTGTAAAGTGTCTCGAGATAACTCGTTATGATTTGATACTATAAATAAAATTGAATTGAATTAACTAAATGTCTTATAAAGCTAACAACGGTGTCCGATTTCAAGTTAATGATTTTTTGTGAATTCCAGAGGAATTCTAAGAGGAGGCTAGCTATGGCTAGCCTCCTCTAGCTATAGCTCCATCCAGCGGCAGGCTCTATCAATGAGACTCGCGGACAAGAGGCGTTTATTTCCCCAATCGTTTGTTTAAATAACTCAACACATTATAATTACACACATTAAAAGATTAACTGAAACCTGTGGTAAGAGATTGCTGGTGTAACAAGCTCGCTGACCGCGCTCTCACTCACATACACCGGGCATTTAGCTAGCAGGAAGAGGGGAGCTGCAGGCCCTGGAGCTCTATCAGAGCAGGGGCATTTAGTTGTCTATTACCCCAAGAGACGGTGACTTTGCGCGGGTATGGAGTGCTGTGGGCTGCCAGTCGTGACGGAGCTGCAAGTACCTCACAGCAGGCCGGGGTGTGTGAATGAAGGCAGGTCGGGCGGCGAGGCAACAACACAGGCAGCACCGGCGCTGAACTCCGACACACAGTTGGACAAAATTTGCAATTAGCCATCCATTTTCATAAAGCGGCCCATATTTGAGCTTTACATAGTTGATTTCTCGCATAAAAAAGTTTCAGAAGAGAATTTTGTAATGGAATAGCAGAGATCTGCGCGACCTAGATTCAGAAGACTACCTGATCTCAGGTCAGTTGTGTAGCCTATGTAAATGTTGGGGCGTGACCGTTCTCTTAATACACCCATGGGCTGACAAAGGTTCCGGTTTTTGGGAGGTTGACGTCAACTTCCAGCTTTGTTGAGATTCGCCCGTTTTCAGCAGCAGTTTCACAAAATATGAGATTTTCATAGTAAAGGGGTGTCAGTGGGATTTTGAGCTTCTATGTATGTCCTATTTACCCACCGAACTGTCGTTATTCAACTATGACAGGGTAAAATCAGTTTTGCATTTTATCACCCCTTTAAACATACAGGATATTGTGTGACATTCAGTCTAAATCTATACTCAGCTTCCATATTGTTTAGAAGTAGGCCTGTGCTATGTTTGGCACATTAATCCAAGGGAACACTTCTGGGATCTGGAAACAATACTGGGGAGAAGATGTCAAAGTCTGTAGCCAATGGAGTTGAAGTTCAGATCTTCAGAATGACCTGTTTTTTCAGAAATGTCGCCGTGCAAACTGCATGACTGATGAGAGTCTAAATTTAACAACTTTTTTTCCTATGCAAATGAGGAAAACAGCGCAAATGTTCATGTGTACTTTCTATCATCATCATCATCATCATGCCCTCATAGTATTATTCCTTGAGTTACGCAATTATTACCACAAATGCTTACACGGCCAAAGCGAACAGTACGTTGATCCAGCATTCTAAGAAATGCTTGGCTAGACATCCTTGGTGCTGCCATCTTCAGCTCTTCAAAAGAAAAAAGGACATCTGTTGCGTACACAGTTGAATGGTGAGAAGTGGCAGGCCAGTAGTCATTGCGGATCAGGTCATCCACCCCAGGACTCCAAGTGGCTTCACATGCCTTGCATCTGATCTGAGGCAATCTGAGATCATATCGCCCTGGAAAAAGAAGGAAATATATACTGACAGTTAATTCTGACAGACGCAAACTGTGTCATTCTGACAACTGATATGGGAACCTTTGACTAAGGATGGATCAGGAGGACACTTCTACAAACATTTTTGTAAGGCACTCTATTGGAAGTCACACTTTCCTCAGGCAAATTAACCATCCCAATTCAAACAAAGGTTCATTGTTTTCCTCCACATAGGTGGGCCCAACCAATCTAATCAACACAGAACCAATTGACACCTTTGGATTTCCAGCCATGATAAAGAAAACTTCTGGATGTGTTCCACAATGTAACATGTATGAATGTAACATAATCATGATTCAAATATTCATACAGTATATAGTTGTGACAGAAAGTTACAGGGAGTAGATATGGGGTGTGATCAGCAAATAGCTGTGGGTGAAATTCTTAATTCTTACCATTCATTGTAACCACAACTATGGACTGTCCTGCGTTGACAGTGGACGATCCTTGTAGACAACCGCATATTGGCTCTGGCATCTCCAAAGGTACAAGACGCTCTTGAAAGGAAAAAAAAACACATGGATGTGAATTAAAGATTAACACAGTTATTTACTGGAAACAATTTTTATTTTGATAAGACAGGTGAATTCATGAAAGGGGAGAGAGAGGGGGGAATGACATGGAGCAAAGGGCCACAGGTCTAGGTCGAACTAGGGGTGGGTGATATGGCCTAAAAATAAAATCTCCGATTTTTTTTTTTTATTCTTTTTCTGATTCTTTTCCGATTTTCCCCCCTACTTATTAAGGAAAGCAATAAGTACAAATGGCAGACAACTTAAAAACATATTTTGCTTTTATTTAATCAAAAGCAAGACAAATGTAACCCCCATTTCTGGGATGAATAATAAATAAAAGGACAGCTCCTCCAGTTCTCTGCTGACTTTCTCTCGTGTGCTGTTGTACAGCTGGGGCAAGGCGACTTCACTGAAGTATTTGCGGCTGGGTAGCTCATATCTGGGGTCTAAGGTTTTAATCAAGTTTATAGACCCCATCTTCTCCACGGTATATATGGGTACCATGTCTTTGGCTATGTGCAAAGGGACCTCTTCGGTGATTGTTCTCCACCGTGCCCCTTTCCTGTCATATGTGGTGCCTTGTGCAAAGGATTCGGCTACAGTTAGCTGTTTTTTAGCTAAGGTTTGTTGGTCACTGTGGTTTTGTTCGTCTCGGAGAGAAGGGCATTTTTCATATTCGGCTGGATGTCTCTGTTTCAGGTGTTGGAATATATATTTAAATGGACACCAGAATAAATAAGGAGCTTGCAATTTGTTGTGTTTTACAGGATCCCCCTGGCATACAACTGTAAGTTACTGTGAAGGTGGTGGTGCTGAATGGCATTTTGCTGAACAAATACAGGTGCCGGCGAGGCAGTAACTCCTTGGAGGGGTTGCACGCACACATGTACAATGCCATTCCTTCACAAAGATGTGGAATTACGCCATCAGACCTCATGGATGCATGGCAGATCCAGAGCATCAATCAGCAGGCTGAGATGCTCTTCGGGAAAGCTCATGTCCTGGAACCCAACTTCGCTGCTCCTATGCCCTACCCTGATGAATACAAGGACCCAGATGAGGAGGAGCTCCTTGGTGTTGAGTACGCCATGTGTCAGTCAACCAGCTTCACTGCAAGGGATTACTATGCCAAGAGAGGTAAAGTACTTAATCACACACTAAAACAATATACATACATATGAAGCAAGGATATCCCTACAGTTTTCATGCATATTCTAGCAATGACAGCCAATATGGTATAAAGTTAACTTTTTATTTTATGAAACAAAGAAACTGTGCATGTTATTGGCATATCTGTGTATAAATTATTCTACAAGTGGTTGCTGTAACTGCCCAGGCACATCTGTGATTAGTACATTTGCATATTTGCAGTTGAGGAAGAGCAGTCTCGTGAAGAAGAGGAATCAACTGAACAAAGCGAAGAGGAGATGGCAGATGAGGGTGTTGACATGTCTACAGATGAGGATCCTATTGACAGCATCTGTAGGAAACATGCCATCCCTACACAAGCGGAACAGGTGGAGGAGGAGGACAGTCCTGCTCTGCAGGATGTGCTGATGACCCAGGGACATCTGCATCTGCCAGGAATAGAGGAAGTGGAGGCATTGGCTTTGCTGCTTCTAGAACTGGCAGACAACAGTGACCACCACCTAGTGCCAGCTGACCTCAGGCAGAAGATTGCTACTGCTGCCAGTTCTCTTCACGAGCACGACAAGACTGCTGTCAACTTTGTGAAAAAGTACAAATCTAGGTGGGGCTACACCCTGTTTGGCCGGTGTCTTGGGGCTGACACATCCGAGACCAGAGCAGCTCAGAAGACAAAGTTTGGCTGGATGAAATACCCTCAGGCAGCACAGGTGACGGAGGACAGTCGTCTGTTGTACCTCGTCATTAAAATGTTAAAAAATCGGCCACCAGCCAGTCACCTCATCTCCCCCAGTAAAATTACAACTGCAATAAAGGGGCAGTATAAAAGGATTGTTGACCGAGTCAGAGACGATCACATCCTCTGCGGTCTCTCCATTCCTTTGCCAAATCTCAATGCGAAATCAATTTCAAATTTCATTTCAAGGGAAGAAAAAAAGGCCAACTACAGGGCAACAGTAATGCCCAAAGCAAAGCCCCAAAAGACAGTGCTGTCAGATGTACCAATGACAGAAGCTCCGACTCTGCCAACATCCCTACCACCACCAGATCGACCTCAGGTGCAATACCAGAGCCTTAATCATATAGCTGGGAAAAGGCGTGGTGAGAAGCGAAGGTAAGTTGTTGAAACACTTAATTTCGCCTGTTGGAAAGAAAAGGGTTAATGCACATAAATCATATTAATACTTATTATCCCATGTATGTTTTATATTTGCAGGTTAAACCTGGAAAAACCAATGCCTGTGCACCGGCCCATTCAGCCAAAGCCCGCCATGGCCACGTACATACCACCCAGAGTGTCGGCAGCACCTGTACTCCTGGTGGTTCCTGCACAGCCACAGGCACCATCCATGAAACTTCATAGATCATCATTCCCTGGCTTCATACCCCCTACACCAACAACCAAACCAGTGAGGCCAAATAAATCACTGAGGCCATGTGCGGCCTGTCAAGTACCTCAGTGTGGCGGGCAGCGTAAGAGGTACACACCCTCAAAGGACAAAGCTGCTGGAAGCCAGAAAATCTTTACATACTGCCCAGCCACAAGAAAATCAACCACTTCTGGTTTTGAAGGTGTTGTATACAGTGGTTTTGATCACTTCAAAAGTGTGGTAGACGAGGAGTTAAAGAAGAGGGAAAGAAATTAGCGAACATCTGCAAACCAACAGATGCAGATAAACCCCCCCCATCCCATGCAAAAATGTACATTATTCATTCTGTAAATAGTTCTTTTACATTCTGTAAATTGTTTCTAAATTGTACGATCTATAATTTCTATAATATTGTTAGAATATTATTTAATTTGCTATTTAAATTAATATTTAATATACCAATTAATAAAGAGGTGGTAGTGTTGATATGCTAATTAGCTGGTGTTTGCATATTTGTATTGTTGCATGCACTCTAGTGTCCCTTGTAACTGTGAATAAGTGTGTAAATGTGTAATATTTTAATAATGAGTAAATGTAAATTGTTACAATTTGTTTTAAAAAGTTGGGGAAGCAATGTGTCAATGTCAGTTTTTATTTTGTGTTTTAGAATTAGGTTGTTTTTTAATAAATATCTTGAAAGCATCACTGTGACTCATTTGATTGAGGAAGTAAAAGTGTTTAAAAATTAAATAAAATTAAACAAATATATACATATAGTGCTTTGGAATTGTGTATGCTTATATAATAATATACTATTATTAAGTTCAATTGAACTTTTATCAGGAGAAGCATGTGAAAGTATTATTGTCATAACCTTCAAATCATACGATCTTGTCTTGTTATCATCCTAAAATATTAATTGCATTTTTAAAAGCATTTTTAGACACAATAATGACAGGAGAGCTGAATAAATGAAATGAAAGAGATAGGGGAACAAAACACAGCAGGGTGTTGCCAATCTGAAAAAGGCGGAATCCATCATGTCTTGTAGTTCTCATCCCCTGCATGCAGAATTTAAGATGTTGCCTTCCGGTTCCCGACTTAGTCAGCCATACGCCAAAACAAATGGATATAAATTCTCCTTTGTACCCTTTGCTATCTCTTTGATAAATTCTGAAAAAAAGAGGTAACATATGCATTGAACTGAATTCTACATTTATATGTTAGGGGTATTAATATATAAATTTGTCGGATGTGTGTTGTAAAATTTAATGATGTTGAATGTGGTTTTGTTGTCATGTATTGTTTGTGTACTACTTTGCTACTGCAGCACAACCAATTGCCCCTCGGGGACAAATAAAGGTCTTGAACTTGAACAATCGGATTCAAACCCGGATCTACTGCATTCAAAGCGCATGCTCTACCAACTGAGCTATAAAGAAAGCCACTTTTAAAAAGATCAAGTACCAACCCTACTTTGCTTAACTTCCGAGATCAGACGCGTTCAGGGTGGTATGGCCGTCAGCAATTACATTAGGTGACCATAAGTCTCCCATCCAGGTACTGACCCGGCCCTACCCTGCTTAGCTTCCAAGATCAGACGAGATCGGGCTTGTTTTTTTTTATTTTTTTATCTTTTATTATCAAAAACATATCAATATATACACAAACATCGTCAGTATGTACAAACTAAATAAATCAAGAAAACAACCAGTGCAAATAAATCCCCAAGTAAAAAGAATAGCCCATAAGAGCATTCAAAAATAGAGAAACAAACAAAAATAAAAAAACCTCTGTGATACATGCCATAATCTGAAAAAAACAAAAGTAAAGACACAAACAAATGAAACCTCTCCTTCAAAGTATTTCAAATTAAGACAAATCAAAAAATAAAGAAAGCAACAATTCAAACCTCCTTAAAAAATACCCTAATAACCCCAAAAACAGGAAAACCCTCCCTAAGTCAAATCATAACCGTATAGAGACACCATAACACTGTTGAAGGCTTCCAAATGTCACACTGTCAAAAAAAAACACAAAGAAATATACAACCAAAACCTGTATCCTCAAAGAAAGAAATCCCTAAAGACAAATAGAAGAAATTCAATTCAATTTTATTTATAGTATCAAATCATAACAAGTTATCTCGAGACACTTTACAGATAGAGTAGGTCTAGACCACACTCTATAATTTACAAAGCCCCAACAATTCCAACAATTCCAGTAATTCCCTCAAGAGCAAGCAGTGCGACAGTGGCGAGGAAAAACTCCCTCTTGGGAAGAAACCTCGGACAGACCCAGGCTCTTGGTAGGAGATGTCTGACGGGCCGGTTGGGGGGTGATGAACAGTGGCGATAATAGTCACATTAATAATGGAACAGTGACTTCAAATGGTAGTCTTAGTAGTTCATGTCACATCAGGGCGCTGCAGGGCGTTACAGGATGTAGCGTGGCCCAGCAGAGCATGGATGGACGTAGCAGGAAGCAGCAGGGTTCAGCAGGAAGCAGCAGGGTTCAGCAGGAAGCAGCATGACATTGCAGGGCACCGCTGAGCTCAGCAGGTAGTAGAGCAGGACCACGGCGACAGCTGCAACCAGGATCTTGGTGCCAACGTTCTCCAAGGATGGGGGAAAAAACATAAGGACTGCGGGGAGTAAACTCCCCAGAAGCTAGGATTAGTAACAAGCATTTCTGGGACGGGATACGCGCAAATAGTAATAGAAAGGGAGAGGAGAGAGCAGCTCAGTGTGTCAAAGGAAGGAAGTCCCCCGGCAGTCTAGAAATTGTGGGATTATAAGGTCAATCATGCATTATCAGAGGTATAAGAACTGCAATAAAGTATCATATTATAATGTGTGCGATGTGTGAGCAATAATAGATGTGTGCTTTGCTTGTCATATTATAATGTGTGCGATGTGTGAGCAATAATAGATGTGTGCTTTGCTTTCAGCAACATATGGAGAAGTAGGAAAGTATGACACACGCTCTTGACTGAAGGCTGAACCCAAAAACAGAAAACAGATGCACAAGACATACCAGAATTCTTAGAATGAGAACGAAGGGTAAGAATAACAAGGTGTTGTTATTCTGATAACACCCAGGCAAGAGATAGTAGCAACTAATCAGGAACTAGATATGAGCTGTATAGGAGATAAACATGCATCTGCTATGTTTAGGGTGTAGCCTGAGTCATGGGGCGGATATGTCATTGTATTGATGTGTATGTAAACTGAGCCTAATAAAAGCTGGCCGAAAAGAGGAAGGAGGCAGACCACACTTTGCCAGAGTAGGCTGCGGAGTCTACAGGGAAGTGCTGCTCTCCTTCTATAGAAGCCATTTGAGTGTATTTGGACTTTGTGTGTTTATTGCATATTTACAGGTGGGGGGCTGAAGTGACCTGAACTTGGGGTGCACCTTCTAAGCACAACAAACTATAACAGCGTAACTAAGAGAGACAGGTCATAAGGAGAGGTAGCCTGTTCGGGCTTTAAACTCTCCCCTGCCGGATCGGGCTTTGCTGGCCTGCCTCCCTCTACTTTGTTATGTATTATTAATCTAACAATTATGAAGAGAAGCAGGTGGGCCAGTTAGGTGGACAATGCAACTCCTCACTCCCTAACTATAAGCGTTATCAAATAGAAGAGTTTTAAGTTCATTCTTGAAAGCGATTACAGTTTCTGCCCCCCGAACCAAGATCGGGAGCTGGTTCCATAGGAGAGGAGCCTGATAACTGAAGGCTCTGGCTCCCATTCTACTTTTAGAGACTCTAGGTACTGTTGTGCTTAAAAGGTGCACCCCAAGTTCAGGTCACTTCAGCCCCCCACCTGTAAATATGCAATGAACACACAGAGACCAAATACACTGAAATGGCTTCTGCAGAAGGAGAGCAGCACTTCCCTGTAGACACCTCTGTCTACCCTGGCAAAGTGTGGTCTGCCTCCTTCCTCTTTTGGCCAGCTTTTATTAGGCTCAATTCACATACACATCAATACAATGACATATCCGTCCCATGACTCATGCGACACCCTTTACACAGCGGATGCATGTCTATCTCCTATACAGCTCATGTCTAGTTTCTGATTAGTTGCTACTATCTCTTGCCTGGGTGTAATCGAAATAACAACACTTTAGTTATTCTTACCCTTCGTTCCAATTCTAAGAATCTATCTGGTTTGTCTTGTACATCTGTTTCCTGTTTTGGGTGCATCAGTCAGTCAAGAGCGTGTGTCATACTTTCCAACTTTCACACATCACACAAATTACAATATGATACTTTATTACAGTTCTTATACCTCTGATAATGCATGATTGACCTTATAATCCCACAATTCCCCCTTTTGAACTCACTAGAGTTCAATACATCATAAGCAAATAATGACCTGAAAGGTAGCAAATGATTAACCTCATTTAGCAAAGCATTGGCAATAAAAAGGCGAGCATCAGAAAATTTCATATCCCTCTTTTGAACTTACTTAATGAGTTCACAACTAATAGCTAATCCCTGTACTCCTGTAGCTCTAAGTCTACCTCGGGATCTGCTTTGCCGCTAGGAGCAATCAGTGGCATAATAACAGCAAGCTAGACCCTCGTTTAATGACTCCTTCTATCCTTGTGTCTCTAGTGGTACCACCCTAGAGAGAGCTTGAAACCCTCTGACGTCACTCAAACAATTCTTAGCAATTGGCACTTATTAGTCAAAGATAGAGGATAAAAGATATAGTAGAAATACAATATAACCGTAAATTTGTTTTCTGCGTCCTGGTTGGTAGCTTGGCACGCTACATGTAGGAGAGGAGCGCTTTTTCACCTCCTCCCTTCCGGAGCTCTTCTTTCTTCAAGCCTCAGGGGTGGACTACCCTGAGCTCTGGATTACTGCCAGGGGATTATTCTGCCCCTATGTTGGCAGAATCCTTGTCCGGGTCAGCCGACCCGGCGCTGGGTTCTTTGAGATCCTTCTGGATCTCAGCCAGTGAGCGTTGTGGCTCTTCTGCTGCAGCACACTGGCTCCAGTGGAACCAGGTGTCTCCTTTTCCCTTCAGACGCACCGCGTGGGTTGTTCTCTCGGTCACCTGGAATGGCCCCGTCCACCTTGGTTCTGACCACTTTCGTTTGATGACCCTCAACAGAACCCACTCCGCCTCTGGTGGTGTGGTGCTGGTGTTCTCTGTTTGCTTATTCTCCACCTGCTTAGAGAACAAAGACACTAGACCTCGCAGTTCGTGAAAATAGGCCTTGTAGGTTAACTGCTGATCAGTGTTTTCAAGCAGGGGGAGCTTAGAATGAGGGCCGGGAAAAGCCCTACCAGTCTGTAACTCGTGTGGGGTGAACCCCGTTGCTTGGTTCACTGAGCTCCTGATTGACATTAAACCTAAGGGTAGGGCATCCACCCAGTTCATTTTGGTCTGTGCACAGATTTTTGCCAATTTGCCCTTCACTGTTTGATTCATTCTTTCCACTTTCCCTTGTGACTGAGGATGGTAAACAGTTCCAAATGCGTGTTTCAACCCCAGCATTGCTTCCACCTGCTGTAAATCTCGGTTTTTGAAATGAGTTCCGTTATCTGACCTGATTTTTTCAGGAAACCCATGTACAGGTATGTAATGATTTACCAAGCATTTTATGACTGATTTGCTGTCCTTCTTTCTTGTGGGCCATGCTTCTGGCCAACCTGTGTATGCATCCACACACATCAGTATGTATCTGTACCCTTTGACTGAACTTTAACTCCACATGCACTGCTCCTACTGCGTATGCTGAGTCTGAGTAAATATTGACTGACTGTCCTTTCCCTAGCTTTAGTGCCTCTATTACCGCTATCACCTCTGCTCGCTGCGCTGACTGTGGTCCCTCCAACCTCTCAGCTTTCTGTGTTACCCACACCCCCTGCTTTTCTTCCACTACTGCATAGGCTGCCCTAAGGCCATCTGTCTCGTGTCTGAAACAACAACCATCTGTGTACAACTCTCTAGCTCCTACCAATGGTGTGGCCTGTAAGTCCATTCTGACTTTTTCCTCTTTTATTACCCTTTCTGCACATGTGTGCGGCTCACCTGGTCCTATCTGGTCTGACATGTTGATGCCTTCGTGTGTAAATGAAATGTTTCGGTGCTTCCAAAATTTTGCTCAGCCGCTGTTGTCTTAAGGTAGTAAGTGTGAAGGTTTCTGAGTTTACATATGCCACTACACTATGTGTTGTCAGGACTTGGAGTTGGTGCCCCCATGACTATGTGAGCCGTTTTTTGAATGATTTTTGCGATGCCTGCAGCGTGTTGGGTGCATTGAGGGTGTCGTTTTTCCATTGTGTCTAACATGACGCTTATGTACATTAGTACTACTCTGTCTCCCCCCTTTTCTCTGGAACAGAATCCCATTGACACATGATTCTGTACCAGAGACATCTAAGTGAAATGGCAAACGGTAGTCTGGAGTGGCCAGTTCAGATGCAGTGGCCAGTGATTGTTTTAGTTCAATGAAAGCTTTCTCTGCTTCCATTGTCCAACTTAATTGGGCTGACAAGTTACGCATGCCTTGTTGTCTAACCATGTCGCGGAGTGGTTGAGTGAGGCCTGAATAGTTAGCTACATAGTTACGACTGTAGCCCGTCAGTCCCAGAAATGAGAGCATGTCTTTGACCTTGTCAGGTTTGGCGTGATGTAGTATGGCGGATCTATGTGATGGTGACATGCTGACCCCCTTTTGTGATATGACTCGCCCTAAAAATGACACTTGCTTTCTGGCTATCTGCAGCTTGGATTTGCTAACTTTAAAGCCTTTGTCAGCAATGTGTTGAAGCACTGATTTAGTGGCAGTCAGGCAGGTTTCAGCTGTGGGAGCCGCTATCAGTAAGACATCTACATACTGGACAAGAGTCGTGTTGTCTGGTAGTTGGCAGTCACTGAGTGCTTGTTTCAGTACTTGGTTAAATAGCCCTGGTGATAATGCAAAACCCTGTGGTAGTCGAGTGTATCTTAACTGTTGTCCTCTAAAGGTGAATGAAAAAATGTCTCTCCATGCAGGATCCAGAGGAAGACAGTAAAAAGCATTAGCCAAATCAATACATGTGAACCAGCTGTGTGAGGGATCTAGATTGGCCAATGCCACATAAGGATTAGGAACAGGGATCGTTTTTGTGACCAGAATGTCATTGATTGCCCTGAGATCATGTGCCATGCGATATTTACCTGTCCCTTTCTTTTCAACAGGCAGAATGGGAGTGTTCCAGAAGGAATGTGAGGGCTCTAACACCCCACTCTCCATTAGCCCTTGTATTGTGTCCCTTATCCCTTCTTCTGCCTGTGGTTTGTGTGGATATTGGTGTATCCAAATAGGGGTGTCTGTATTTGTGTCAAAACGCACCGGGGTGCAGTCTGTAAGCCCCACATCTGTAGGACCCTCCGCCCACAGGTGATCTGGCAAATGGGTGAGCATGTGCTGAGCCAAATGGTGATCAGTTTTCTCTCTGCCATGTTGTCTGGTAACCTGTTCATGTGACAATGTGGCTGTGTTTGCTGCTGTTAGGCAGATTCTGTATGTTTTAGTGGCTGGTGAAACCTGAACTCCTGGTAGTTTTGTGTCTTGCCAATCAGTTTGGCCCATGGACCTTTCTAACCATGCCCCCCCCCCAATTCTTTTGCTTGATGTTGAGGATGTAATGCTAGGAAAACATGAGGCACTGCCTCGTCACTCATCATATACCATGTTTGCTGATCTGTTGTCAGTTCCACCCCTGCAGCCACTCCCTCCGGGGCCACATAGATATATTTTTGAATCTATGCCCCATGTGTGATCCTGTAATTGATCCTGAAACAGATCTTGGTACCACTCAGTTTGTAATATATCATAAAATAGGGTAACATGTGGGGGGATCGGGTGGTGAGACATATGGTTCTAGTTGGGCTATCCAGGGCTTCCACTGCAGGTAGGCAGAGAGAATGCCCTGTGTTTTGTTCTGTCTCTGGTTGCAAGAGGGCCCAATAGATGTCTGCATAGGTATCCTCCGCTGGAGAGAGAAGGTACTGCCCCTGTGATCCTGGGCCTCCAGCACTGCAATGTACAACAGTGCCATCTGGGAAAGTCACAATCAGTCCATCAGGGGAACATAAAATAGAAGCCCCCCCCCCAACTTAATGAGCAAGTCTCTCCCTAGCAGGTTGAGCGGTACTGTAGGTGACACCACATACGAGTGCATGATCTTTTGTCCCCCCCACATTGAGTGAGAATCTGTCCCGCATGGAAAAGGAAGTGGATTCCCTGGTCCCCTGCCCCCTCTGCGCGGGCTGCCTCGGTGAATGCAGTCTCGTGCCCAATGGCCGGTTCCCCCGCACATGTAACAGACATCATCTCTCTGTGGTCCCCTTAATGGTCCACCCCTTCCACGCCCATTTCCCCACATTGGTCTACCCCTCCCAGTTCCCCTACTGTTACCAAAAGAGACAGGTGGAGGCGTATAGCCATAAGGTGGAGGATTATGTGGAGGTGGCTGTATCCAGGGCGGCACTGGGAACAGATCAGTTGTGTCTCCCTGTCCTGTAGCTGCTACCATTACTTTTTGTGGTTTATCAGTTTTCTTTTTCTCATTGACTTTCTGTCTAGCCTCTGCCAGTTGCATTTTCAGTAATTGTGCCTGTAATTCCTTCAAACTATCTTGTTCCTCATCAAGTGTTTCTTGTGTGCGTGACAAGTGGTGTATAATATGTCTCTCCCACACAGTTGATTCACACCCTGCCATGTCAGGATTATCTTCCATGGCTGTGCGGACAATGTCCGGCACTCCCTTTAAGACTGCTTTTCTATACCATTCCCTCTGGATCCTTGGTTTTCCTGGATGGCACCCAGTCTGCCTGACCCATGCTTCCTTACTGCTATCTAGGAATTCTCTGGGGTTTTGTTTGGGATCCCACTTAATTTTAGGGACCGAGCTTGAGTGGGGAAGCGGGTATTTGTCGCGTATGGCTTTCCCTATGTTATTGCTAACGCGGGTGAATAAGGTGCTGTCATCTCTGAGTTCAGTGTGTGCTTGTTTTTCAATGTCTTGCACATCAGCCGCTGTTAGGCATCTGGATACTACTGCTCTGAAATCTCCTAATGCTAAGGTCCTCCTCCCTCTGCTACTGGAGGGAGCTTGTCTACTAAGGCCTGTACGTCACCTAAACCGAACGGGCGGTATTTGTCATATTGCCCTGCCCGTATTATCGGATAATTATAGGCTGTAGATCTTAGAACAGGTGATCACAAGCTATTTATAGATGGCAAAATGCAATTACACTTGTGGTATAAAGATGGAGTAGAAAGTGTAGAATAAAAAGCTTACAGCACCGGGTATTCCGAGGCAGTCTCCCATCCAAGTACAGACCCGGCCCTACCCTGCTTAGCTTCCGAGATCAGGCGTGTTCAGGATGGTATGGCCATAAGTAATTAGAATAGGTGAACACAAGCTATTTAAAGATGGTTAAATGCAATTACACTTGTGGTATAAAGATGGAGCAGAGCCCCTGCTGTTGTTACACAGGAATAAAATGCTGACAGCACCGGGTATTCCCAGGCAGTCACCCATCCAAGTACTGAACCGGCCCTACCCTGCTTAGCTTCCGAGATCAGGCGTATTCAGGTTGGTATGGCAGTAAACATTTAGCACAGGTGATCACAACCTATTTATAGATGGTAAAATGCAATTACAGTTGTGGTATAAAGAAGGAGCAGAGCCCCTGATGTTGAAAGTGTAGAATAAAAAGCTTACAGCACCGGGTATTCCCAGGCAGTCTCCCATCCAAGTACTGTCCCGGCCCTACCCTGCTTAGGTTCCACGATCAAACGAGTTCGGGCGTATTCAGGTTGGTATGGCAGTAAGCATTAAGCACAGGTGATCACAAGCTATTTATAGATGGTAAAATGCAATTACAGTTGTGGTATAAAGAAGGAGCAGAGCCCCTGATGTTGAAAGTGTAGAAGAAAAAGCTTACAGCACCGGGTATTCCCAGGCAGTCTCCCATCCATGTACTGACCCGGCCCTACCCTGCTTAGCTTCCAAGATCAGACGACATCGGGCGTATTCAGGTTGGTATGGCAGTAAGCATTTACAACAGGTGATCACAAGCTATTTATAGATGGTAAAATGCAATTACAGTTGTGGTATAAAGACGGAACAGAGCCCCTGCAGTTGTAAAACAGGTATAAAATGCTTACAGCTACGGGTATTCCCAGGCAGTCTCCCATCCAAGTACTGACCCGGCCCTACCCTGCCTAGCTTCCGAGATCAGACGAGATCAGGCGAGATCAGGGTGGTATGGCCATAAGCATTTAGAGCAGGTGATCACAAGCGATTTATAGATGGCAAAATGTAATTACACTTGTGGTATAAAGATGGAGTACAGCCCCTGCGTTTGTAAAACAGGAATAAATGCTTACAGCACCGGGTATTCCCAGGCAGTCTCCCATCCAAGTACTGACTCGGCCCTACCCTGCTTAGCTTCCGAGATCAGACGACATCAGGCGTATTCAGGTTGGTATGGCAGTAAGCATTCAGCACAGGTGATCACAAGCTATTTATAGATGGTACAATGCAATTACAGTTGTGGTATAAAGAATGAGCAGAGCCCTTGATGTTGATAGTGTAGAATAAAAAGCTTCCAGCACCGGGTATTCCCAGGCAGTCTCCCACCCAAGTACTGACCCGGCCCTACCCTGCTTAGCTTCCGAGATCAGGCGTGTTCAGGGTGGTATGGCCATAAGTAATTAGAATAGGGGAACACAAGCTATTTAAAGATGGTTAAATGCAATTACACTTGTGGTATAAATAAGGAGCAGAGCCCCTGCTGTTGTAAAACGGAAATAAAAAGCTTACAGCACTAGGTAATCCCAGGCAGTCTCCCGTCTAAGTCCTGACGTGGCCTTACCCTGCTTAGCTTCCGAGATCAGACGTGTTCATGGTGGTATGGCCGTACGCCTTTAGATCAGGTGAGCACAAGCTATTTAAAGATGGTAAAATGCAATTACACTTGTTGTATTAAGAAGGAGCAGAGCCCCTGATGTTGAAAGTGTAGAATAAAAAGCTTACAGCACCTGGTATTCCCAGGCAGTCTCCCATCCAAGTACTGACCCGGTCCTACCCTGCTTAGCTTCCGAGATCCGACGATATTGGGCGCATTCAGGTTGGTATGGCGGTTACTATTTAGAACAGGTGATCACAAGCTATTTATAGATGGTAAAATAGAATTACACTTGTGGTATAAAGATGGAGTAGAGCCCCTGCGTTTGTAAAACAGGAATAAAATGCTTACAGCACCGGGTATTCCCAGGCAGTCTCCCATCCAAGTACTGACCCGGCCCTACTCAGTTTAGCTTCCGAGATCAGATGAGATCAGGCTTATTCAGGTTGCTATGGCAGTAAGCATTTAGAACAGGTGAAAACAAGCTATTTATATATGGCAAAATGTAATTACACTTGTTATATAAAGATGGAACAGAGCCCCTGCGGTTGTAAAACAGGAATAAAATGCTTACAGCACCGGGTATTCCCAGGCAGTCTCCCATCCAAGTACTGACCCGGCCCTACCCTGCTTAACTTCCGAGATCAGGCGTGTTCAGGGTGGTATGGCCATAAGTAATTAGAATAAGTGAACACAAGCTATTTAAAGATGGTTAAATGCAATTACAGTCTTGGTATAAAGAAGGAGCAGAGCCTCTGATGTTGTAAGTGTAGAAAAATAAAGCTTACAGCAGCAGGTATTCCCAGGCAGTCTCCCATCCAAGTACTGACCTGGCCCTACCCTGCTTAGCTTCCGAGATCAGACCAGATCGGGCGTTTTCAGGTTGGTATGGCAGTAAGCATTTAGCACAGGTGATCACAAGCTATTTATAGATGGTAAAATGCAATTACAGTTGTGGTATAAAGAAGGAGCAGAGCCCCTGATGTTGAAAGTGTAGAATAAAAAGCTTACAGCACCGGGTATTCCCAGGCAGTCTCCCATCCAAGTACTGACACGGCCCTACCCTGCTTAGCTTCCGAGATCAGACGTATTCAGGTTGGTATGGCAGTAAGCATTTAGCACAGGTGATCACAAGCTATTTATAGATAGTAAAATGCAATTACAGTTGTGGTATAAAGAAGGAGCAGAGCCCCTGATGTTGAAAGTGTAGAATAAAAAGCTTACAGCACCGGGTATTCCCAGGCAATCTCCCATCCAAGTACTGACCCGGCCCTACCCTGCTTAGCTTCCGAGATCAGGCGTGTTCAGGGTGGTATGGCCATAAGTAATTAGAATAGGTGAACACAAGCTATTTAAAGATGGTTAAATGCAATTACACTTGTGGTATAAAGATGGAGCAGAGCCCCTGCTGTTGTTACACAGGAATAAAATGCTGACAGCACCGGGTATTCCCAGGCAGTCACCCATTCAATTACTGAACCGGCTCTACCCTGCTTAGCTTCCGAGATCAGGCGTATTCAGGTTGGTATGGCAGTAAGCATTTAGCACAGGTGATCACAACCTATTTATAGATGGTAAAATGCAATTACAGTTGTGGTATAAAGAAGGAGCAGAGCCCCTGATGTTGAAAGTGTAGAATAAAAAGCTTACAGCACCGGGTATTCCCAGGCAGTCTCCTATCCAAGTACTGACCCGGCCCTACCCTGCTTAGCTTCCAAGATCAGATGACATCGGGCGTATTCAGGTTGGTTTGGCAGTAAACATTTAGAACAGGTTATCACAAGCTATTTATAGATGGTAAAATGCAATTACAGTTGTGGTATAAAGATGGAACAGAGCCCCTGCAGTTGTAAAACAGGAATAAAATGCTTACAGCACCGGGTATTCCCAGGCAGTCTCCCATCCAAGTACTGACCCGGCCCTACCCTGCTTAACTTCCGAGATCAGGCGTGTTCAGGGTGGTATGGCCATAAGTAATTAGAATAGGTGAACACAAGCTATTTAAAGATGGTTAAATGCAATTACAGTCTTGGTATAAAGAAGGAGCAGAGCCCCTGATGTTGAAAGTGTAGAATAATAAAGCTTACAGCAGCAGGTATTCCCAGGCAGTCTCCCATCCAAGTACTGACCCGGCCCTACCCTGCTTAGCTTCCGAGATCAGACGAGATCGGGCGTATTCAGGTTGGTATGGCAGTAAGCATTTAGCACAGGTGATCACAAGCTATTTATAGATGGTAAAATGCAATTACAGTTGTGGTATAAAGAAGGAGCAGAGCCCCTGATGTTGAAAGTGTAGAATAAAAAGCTTACAGCACCGGGTATTCCCAGGCAGTCTCCCATCGAAGTACTGACCCGGCCCTACCCTGCTTAGCTTCTGAGATCAGACGTATTCAGGTTGGTATGGCAGTAAGCCTTTAGCACAGGTGATCACAAGCTATTTATAGATAGTAAAATGCAATTACAGTTGTGGTATAAAGAAGGAGCAGAGCCCCTGATGTTGAAAGTGTAGAATAAAAAGCTTACAGCACCGGGTATTCCCAGGCAGTCTCCCATCCAAGTACTGACACGGCCCTACCCTGCTTAGCTTCCGAGATCAGACGTATTCAGGTTGGTATGGCAGTAAGCATTTAGCACAGGTTATCACAAGCTATTTAAAGATGGTAAAATGCAATTACAGTTGAGGTATAAAGAAGGAGCAGAGCCCCTGATGTTGAAAGTGTAGAATAAAAAGCTTACAGCACCGGGTATTCCCAGGCAGTCTCCTATCCAAGTACTGACCCGGCCCTACCCTGCTTAGCTTCCGAGATCAGGCGTGTTCAGGATGGTATGGCCATAAGTAATTAGAATAGGTGAACACAAGCTATTTAAAGATGGTTAAATGCAATTACACTTGTGGTATAAAGATGGAGCAGAGCCCCTGCTGTTGTTACACAGGAATAAAATGCTGACAGCACCGGGTATTCCCAGGCAGTCACCCATTCAATTACTGAACCGGCCCTACCCTGCTTAGCTTCCGAGATCAGGCGTATTCAGGTTGGTATGGCAGTAAGCATTTAGCACAGGTGATCACAACCTATTTATAGATGGTAAAATGCAATTACAGTTGTGGTATAAAGAAGGAGCAGAGCCCCTGATGTTGAAAGTGTAGAATAAAAAGCTTACAGCACCGGGTATTCCCAGGCAGTCTCCTATCCAAGTACTGACCCGGCCCTACCCTGCTTAGCTTCCAAGATCAGATGACATCGGGCGTATTCAGGTTGGTATGGCAGTAAACATTTAGAACAGGTTATCACAAGCTATTTATAGATGGTAAAATGCAATTACAGTTGTGGTATAAAGATGGAACAGAGCCCCTGCAGTTGTAAAACAGGAATAAAATGCTTACAGCACCGGGTATTCCCAGGCAGTCTCCCATCCAAGTACTGACCCGGCCCTACCCTGCTTAGCTTCTGAGATCAGACGAGATCAGGCGAGATAAGGCGTGTTCAGGGTGGTGTGGCCATAAGCATTTAGAACAGGTGATCACAAGCTATTTATAGATGGCAAAATGCAATTACACTTGTGGTATGAAGATGGAGTAGAGCCCCTGCTGTTGAAAGTGTAGAATAAAAAGCTTACAGCACCGGGTATTCCCAGGAAGTCTCCCATCCAAGTACTGACCCGGCCCTATCCTGCTTAGCTTCCAAGATCAGATGAGATCGGGCATATTCAGGTTGGTATGGCAGAAAGCATTAAGCACAGGTGATCACAAGCTATTTATAAATGGTAAAATGCAATTACAGTTGTGGTATAAAGAATGAGCAGAGCCCCTGATGTTGATAGTGTAGAATAAAAAGCTTACAGCACCGGGTATTCCCAGGCAGTCTCCCATCCATGTACTGACCCGGCCCTACCCTGCTTAGCTTCCAAGATCAGACGACATCGGGCGTATTCAGGTTGGTATGGCAGTGAGCATTTAGAACAGGCGATCACAAGCTATTTATAGATGGTAAAATGCAATTACAGTTGTGGTATAAAGATGGAACAGAGCCCCTGCAGTTGTAAAACAGGAATAAAATGCTTACAGCACCGAGTATTCCCAGGCAGTCTCCCATCCAAGTACTGACCCGGCCCTACCCTGCTTAGCTTCCGAGATCAGACGAGATTAGGCGTGTTCAGGATGGTATGGCCATAAGCATTTGGAACAGGTGATCACAAGCTATTTATAGATGGCAAAATGCAATTACACTTGTGGTATAAAGATGGAGTAGAGCCCCTGCTGTTGAAAGTGTAAAATAAAAAGCTTACAGCAACGGGTATTCCCAGGCAGCCTCCCATCCAAGTACTGACCCGGCCCTACCCTGCTTAGCTTCCGAGATCAGGCGTGTTCAGGATGGTATGGCCATAAGTAATTAGAACAGGTGAACACAAGCTATTTAAAGATGGTTAAATGCAATTACACTTGTGGTATAAAGATGGAGCAGAGCCCCTGCTGTTGTTACACAGGAATAAAATGCTGACAGCACCGGGTATTCCCAGGCAGTCTCCCATTCAAGTACTGAACCGGCCCTAGCCTGCTTAGCTTCCGAGATCAGGCGTATTCAGGTTGGTATGGCAATAAACATTTAGCACAGGTGATCACAACCTATTTATAGATCGTAAAATGCAATTACAGTTGTGGTATAAAGAAGGAGCAGAGCCCCTGATGTTGAAAGTGTAGAAGAAAAAAGTTTACAGCACCAGGTATTCCCAGGCAGTCTCCCATCCATGTACTGACCCGGCCCTACCCTGCTTAAAGAAGGAACAGAGCCCCTGCGGTTGTAAAACAGGAATAAAATGATTACAGCACCGGGTATTCCCAGGCAGCCTCCCATCCAAGTACTGACCCGGCCCTACCCTGCTTAGCTTCCGAGATCGGACGACATCAGGCGTATTCAGGTTGGTATGGCAGTAAGCATTCAGCATAGGTGATCACAAGCTATTTATAGATGGTACAATGCAATTACAGTTGTGGAATAAAGAATGAGCAGAGCCCTTGATGTTGATAGTGTAGAATAAAAAGCTTACAGCACAGGGTATTCCCAGGCAGTCTCCCACCCAAGTACTGACCCGGCCCTACCCTGCTTAGCTTCCGAGATCAGGCGTGTTCAGGGTGGTATGGCCATAAGTAATTAGAATAGGGGAAAACGAGCTATTTAAAGATGGTAAAATGCAATTACAGTTGTGGTATAAAGATGGAACAGAGCCCCTGCAGTTGTAAAACAGGAATAAAATGCTTACAGCACCGGGTATTCCCAGGCAGTCTCCCATCCAAGTACTGACCCGGCCCTACCCTGCTTAGCTTCTGAGATCAGACGAGATCAGGCGAGATAAGGCGTGTTCAGGGTGGTGTGGCCATAAGCATTTAGAACAGGTGATCACAAGCTATTTATAGATGGCAAAATGCAATTACACTTGTGGTATGAAGATGGAGTAGAGCCCCTGCTGTTGAAAGTGTAGAATAAAAAGCTTACAGCACCGGGTATTCCCAGGAAGTCTCCCATCCAAGTACTGACCCGGCCCTATCCCTGCTTAGCTTCCAAGATCAGATGAGATCGGGCATATTCAGGTTGGTATGGCAGAAAGCATTAAGCACAGGTGATCACAAGCTATTTATAAATGGTAAAATGCAATTACAGTTGTGGTATAAAGAATGAGCAGAGCCCCTGATGTTGATAGTGTAGAATAAAAAGCTTACAGCACCGGGTATTCCCAGGCAGTCTCCCATCCATGTACTGACCCGGCCCTACCCTGCTTAGCTTCCAAGATCAGACGACATCGGGCGTATTCAGGTTGGTATGGCAGTGAGCATTTAGAACAGGCGATCACAAGCTATTTATAGATGGTAAAATGCAATTACAGTTGTGGTATAAAGATGGAACAGAGCCCCCTGCAGTTGTAAAACAGGAATAAAATGCTTACAGCACCGAGTATTCCCAGGCAGTCTCCCATCCAAGTACTGACCCGGCCCTACCCTGCTTAGCTTCCGAGATCAGACGAGATTAGGCGTGTTCAGGATGGTATGGCCATAAGCATTTGGAACAGGTGATCACAAGCTATTTATAGATGGCAAAATGCAATTACACTTGTGGTATAAAGATGGAGTAGAGCCCCTGCTGTTGAAAGTGTAAAATAAAAAGCTTACAGCAACGGGTATTCCCAGGCAGTCTCCCATCCAAGTACTGACCCGGCCCTACCCTGCTTAGCTTCCGAGATCAGGCGTGTTCAGGATGGTATGGCCATAAGTAATTAGAACAGGTGAACACAAGCTATTTAAAGATGGTTAAATGCAATTACACTTGTGGTATAAAGATGGAGCAGAGCCCCTGCTGTTGTTACACAGGAATAAAATGCTGACAGCACCGGGTATTCCCAGGCAGTCACCCATTCAAGTACTGAACCGGCCCTAGCCTGCTTAGCTTCCGAGATCAGGCGTATTCAGGTTGGTATGGCAATAAACATTTAGCACAGGTGATCACAACCTATTTATAGATCGTAAAATGCAATTACAGTTGTGGTATAAAGAAGGAGCAGAGCCCCTGATGTTGAAAGTGTAGAAGAAAAAGTTTACAGCACCAGGTATTCCCAGGCAGTCTCCCATCCATGTACTGACCCGGCCCTACCCTGCTTAAAGAAGGAACAGAGCCCCTGCGGTTGTAAAACAGGAATAAAATGCTTACAGCACCGGGTATTCCCAGGCAGCCTCCCATCCAAGTACTGACCCGGCCCTACCCTGCTTAGCTTCCGAGATCGGACGACATCAGGCGTATTCAGGTTGGTATGGCAGTAAGCATTCAGCATAGGTGATCACAAGCTATTTATAGATGGTACAATGCAATTACAGTTGTGGAATAAAGAATGAGCAGAGCCCTTGATGTTGATAGTGTAGAATAAAAAGCTTACAGCACAGGGTATTCCCAGGCAGTCTCCCACCCAAGTACTGACCCGGCCCTACCCTGCTTAGCTTCCGAGATCAGGCGTGTTCAGGGTGGTATGGCCATAAGTAATTAGAATAGGGGAAAACGAGCTATTTAAAGATGGTTAAATGCAATTACACTTGTGGTATAAATAAGGAGCAGAGCCCCTGCTGTTGTAAAACGGGAATAAAAAGCTTACAGCACTAGGTAATCCCAGGCAGTCTCCCATCTAAGTACTGACGTGGCCTTACCCTGCTTAGCTTCCGAGATCAGACGTGTTCATGGTGGTATGGCCGTACACCTTTAGATCAGGTGAGCACAAGCTATTTAAAGATGGTAAAATGCAATTACACTTGTTGTATTAAGAAGGAGCAGAGCCCCTGATGTTGAAAGTGTAGAATAAAAAGATTACAGCACCGTTTATTCACAGGCAGTCTCCCATCCAAGTACTGACCCGGCCCTACCCTGCTTAGCTTCCGAGATCCGACGATATTGGGCGCATTCGGGTTGGTATGGCAGTAAGCATTTAGCACAGGTGATCACAAGCTATTTATAGATGGTAAAATGCAATTACAGTTGTGTTATAAAGAAGGAGCAGAGCCCCTGATGTTGAAAGTGTAGAATAAAAAGCTTACAGCACCGGGTATTCCCAGGTAGTCACCCATCCAAGTACTGACCCGGCCCTCCCCTGCTTAGCTTCCGAGATCAGACTAGATCAAGCGTGTTCAGGGTGGTACGGCCATAAGCATTTAGAGCAGGTGATCACAAGCTATTTATAGATGGCAAAATGCAATTACACTTGTGGTATAACGATGGAGTAGAGCCTCTGCGGTTGTAAAACAGGAATAAAATGCTGACAGCACCGAGTATTCCCAGGCAGTCTCCCATCCAAGTACTGAACCGGCCCTAACCTGCTTAGCTTCCGAGATAAGACGAGATCTGTCGTATTCAGGTTGCTATGGCAGCAAGCATTTAGCACAGGTGATCACAAGCTATTTATAGATGGTAAAATGCAATTACAGTTGTGGTATAAAGAAGGAGCAGAGCCCCTGATGTTGAAAGTGTAGAATAAAATGCTTACAGCACCGGGTATTCCCAGGCAGTCTCCCATCCAAGTACTGAACCGGCCCTACCCTGCTTAGCTTCCGAGATCAGGCTTATTCAGGTTGGTATGGCAGTAAGCATTTAGAACAGGTGAAAACAAGCTATTCATATATGGCAAAATGCAATTACACTTGTGATATAAAGATGGAACAGAGCCCCTGCGGTTGTAAAACAGGAATAAAATGCTTACAGCACCGGGTATTCCCAGGCAGTCTCCCCATCCAAGTACTGACCCGGCCCTACCCTGCTTAGCTTCCGAGATCAGACAAGTTCACGGGTGGTATGGCCATAAGCATTTAGAACAGGTGATCACAAGCTATTTATAGATGGCAAAATGCAATTACACTTGTGGTATAAAGATGGAGTAGAGCCCCTGCTGTTGAAAGTGTAGAATAAAAAGGTTACAGCACCGGGTATTCCCAGGAAGTCTCCCATCCAAGTACTTACCCGGCCTTACCCTGCTTAGCTTCAAAGATCAGACGAGATCGGGCGTATTCAGGTTGGTATGGCAGTAAGCATTAAGCACAGGTGATCACAAGCTATTTATAGATGGTAAAATGCAATTACTGTTGTGGTATAAAGAATGAGCAGACCCCCTAATGTTGATAGTGTAGAATAAGAAGCTTACAGCACCGGGTATTCCCAGGCAGTCTCCCATCCAAGTACTGACCCGGCCCTACCCTGCTTAGATTCCGAGATCAGGCGTGTTCAGGGTGGTATGGCCATAAGTAATTAGAATAGGTGAACACAAGCTATATAAAGATTGCTAAATGCAATTACAGTTGTGGTATAAAGATGGAGCAGAGCCCCTGCTGTTGTTACACAGGAATAAAATGATTACAGCACCGGGTATTCCCAGGCAGCCTCCCATCCAAGTACTGACCCGGCCCTACCCTGCTTAGCTTCCGAGATCAGACGACATCAGGCGTATTCAGGTTGGTATGGCAGTAAGCATTCAGCATAGGTGATCACAAGCTATTTATAGATGGTACAATGCAATTACAGTTGTGGAATAAAGAATGAGCAGAGCCCTTGATGTTGATAGTGTAGAATAAAAATGCTTACAGCACAGGGTATTCCCAGGCAGTCTCCCACCCAAGTACTGACCCGGCCCTACCCTGCTTAGCTTCCGAGATCAGGCGTGTTCAGGGTGGTATGGCCATAAGTAATTAGAATAGGGGAAAACGAGCTATTTAAAGATGGTTAAATGCAATTACACTTGTGGTATAAATAAGGAGCAGAGCCCCTGCTGTTGTAAAACGGGAATAAAAAGCTTACAGCACTAGGTAATCCCAGGCAGTCTCCCATCTAAGTACTGACGTGGCCTTACCCTGCTTAGCTTCCGAGATCAGACGTGTTCATGGTGGTATGGCCGTACACCTTTAGATCAGGTGAGCACAAGCTATTTAAAGATGGTAAAATGCAATTACACTTGTTGTATTAAGAAGGAGCAGAGCCCCTGATGTTGAAAGTGTAGAATAAAAAGATTACAGCACCGGGTATTCACAGGCAGTCTCCCATCCAAGTACTGACCCGGCCCTACCCTGCTTAGCTTCCAAGATCCGACGATATTGGGCGCATTCGGGTTGGTATGGCAGTAAGCATTTAGCACAGGTGATCACAAGCTATTTATAGATGGTAAAATGCAATTACAGTTGTGTTATAAAGAAGGAGCAGAGCCCCTGATGTTGAAAGTGTAGAATAAAAAGCTTACAGCACCGGGTATTCCCAGGTAGTCACCCATCCAAGTACTGACCCGGCCCTCCCCTGCTTAGCTTCCGAGATCAGACGAGATCGGGCGTGTTCAGGTTGGTATGGCAGTAAGCATTTAGAACAGGTGATCACAAGCTATTTATAGATGGCAAAATGGAATTACACTTGTGGTATAAAGATTGAACAGAGCCCCTGCGGTTGTAAAACAGGAATAAAATGCTTACAGCACCAGGTATTCCCAGGCAGTCTCCCATCCAAGTACTGACCCGGCCCTACCCTGCTTAGCTTCCGAGATCAGACTAGATCAAGCGTGTTCAGGGTGGTACGGCCATAAGCATTTAGAGCAGGTGATCACAAGCTATTTATAGATGGCAAAATGCAATTACACTTGTGGTATAACGATGGAGTAGAGCCCCTGCGGTTGTAAAACAGGAATAAATTGCTGACAGCACCGAGTATTCCCAGGCAGTCTCCCATCCAAGTACTGAACCGGCCCTAACCTGCTTAGCTTCCGAGATAAGACGAGATCTGTCGTATTCAGGTTGCTATGGCAGCAAGCATTTAGCACAGGTGATCACAAGCTATTTATAGATGGTAAAATGCAATTACAGTTGTGGTATAAAGAAGGAGCAGAGCCCCTGATGTTGAAAGTGTAGAATAAAATGCTTACAGCACCGGGTATTCCCAGGCAGTCTCCCATCCAAGTACTGAACCCGGCCCTACCCTGCTTAGCTTCCGAGATCAGGCTTATTCAGGTTGGTATGGCAGTAAGCATTTAGAACAGGTGAAAACAAGCTATTTATATATGGCAAAATGCAATTACACTTGTGATATAAAGATGGAACAGAGCCCCTGCGGTTGTAAAACAGGAATAAAATGCTTACAGCACCGGGTATTCCCAGGCAGTCTCCCCTCCAAGTACTGACCCGGCCCTACCCTGCTTAGCTTCCGAGATCAGACAAGTTCACGGTGGTATGGCCATAAGCATTTAGAACAGGTGATCACAAGCTATTTATAGATGGCAAAATGCAATTACACTTGTGGTATAAAGATGGAGTAGAGCCCCTGCTGTTGAAAGTGTAGAATAAAAAGGTTACAGCACCGGGTATTCCCAGGAAGTCTCCCATCCAAGTACTTACCCGGCCTTACCCTGCTTAGCTTCAAAGATCAGACGAGATCGGGCGTATTCAGGTTGGTATGGCAGTAAGCATTAAGCACAGGTGATCACAAGCTATTTATAGATGGTAAAATGCAATTACTGTTGTGGTATAAAGAATGAGCAGACCCCCTAATGTTGATAGTGTAGAATAAGAAGCTTACAGCACCGGGTATTCCCAGGCAGTCTCCCATCCAAGTACTGACCCGGCCCTACCCTGCTTAGATTCCGAGATCAGGCGTGTTCAGGGTGGTATGGCCATAAGTAATTAGAATAGGTGAACACAAGCTATATAAAGATTGCTAAATGCAATTACAGTTGTGGTATAAAGATGGAGCAGAGCCCCTGCTGTTGTTACACAGGAAAAAGAAGCTGACAGCACCGGGTATTCCCAGGCAGTCTCCCATCCAAGTATTGACCCGGGCCTACCCTGCTTAGCTTCAAAGATCAGGTGTGTTCAGGGTGGTATGGCCATAAGTAATTAGAATAGGTGAACACAAGCTATTTAAAGATGGTTAAATGCAATTACAGTTGTGGTATAAAGAAGGAGCAGAGCCCCTGATGTTGAAAGTGTAGAATAATAAAGCTAACAGCACCGGGTATTCCCAGGCAGTCTCCCATCCAAGTACTGACGCGGCCCTACCCTGCTTAGCTTCTGAGATCAGACGAGATCAGGCGTATTCAGGTTGGTATGGCAGTAAGCATTTAGCACAGGTGATCACAAGCTATTTATAGATGGTAAAATGCAATTACAGTTGTGGTATAAAGAAGGAGCAGAGCCCCTGATGTTGAAAGTGTAAAATAAAAAGCTTACAGCACCGGGTATTCCCAGGCAGTCTCCCATCCAAGTACTGACACGGCCCTACCCTGCTTAGCTTCCGAGATCAGACGTATTCAGGTTGGTATGGCAGTAAGCATTTAGCGCAGGTGATCACAATCTATTTATAGATAGTAAAATGCAATCACAGTTGTGGTATAAAGAAGGAGCAGAGCCCCTGATGTTGAAAGTGTAGAATAAAAAGCTTACAGCACCGGGTATTCCCAGGCAGTCTGCCATCCAAGTACTGACACGGCTTTACCCTGCTTAGCTTCCGAGATCAGACGTATTCAGGTTGGTATGGCAGTAAGCATTTAGCACAGGTGATCACAAGCTATTTATAGATGGTAAAATGCAATTACAGTTGTGGTATGAAGAAGGAGCAGAGCCCCTGATGTTGAAAGTGTAGAATAAAAAACTTACAGCACCGGGTATTCCCAGGTAGCCTCCCATCCAAGTACTGACCCGGCCATACCCTTCTTAACTTCCGAGAACAGACGAGATCGGGCGTATTCAGGTTGGTATGGCAGTAAACATTTAGAACAGGTGATCACAAGCTATTTATATATGGAAAATGCAATTACACTTGTGATATAAAGATGGAACAGAGCCCCTGCGGTTGTAAAACAGGAATAAAATGCTTACAGCACCGGGTATTCCCTGGCAGTCTCCCATCCAAGTACTGACCGGGCCCTACCCTGCTTAGCTTCCGAGATCAGGCGTGTTCAGGGTGGTATGGCCATAAGCATTTAGAACAGGCGATCACAAGCTATATAAAGATTGCTAAATGCAATTACAGTTGTGGTATAAAGATGGAGCAGAGCCCCTGCTGTTGTTACACAGGAAAAAGAAGCTGACAGCACCGGGTATTCCCAGGCAGTCTCCCATCCAAGTATTGACCCGGGCCTACCCTGCTTAGCTTCAAAGATCAGGTGTGTTCAGGGTGGTATGGCCATAAGTAATTAGAATAGGTGAACACAAGCTATTTAAAGATGGTTAAATGCAATTACAGTTGTGGTATAAAGAAGGAGCAGAGCCCCTGATGTTGAAAGTGTAGAATAATAAAGCTAACAGCACCGGGTATTCCCAGGCAGTCTCCCATCCAAGTACTGACGCGGCCCTACCCTGCTTAGCTTCTGAGATCAGACGAGATCAGGGCGTATTCAGGTTGGTATGGCAGTAAGCATTTAGCACAGGTGATCACAAGCTATTTATAGATGGTAAAATGCAATTACAGTTGTGGTATAAAGAAGGAGCAGAGCCCCTGATGTTGAAAGTGTAGAAATAAAAAGCTTACAGCACCGGGTATTCCCAGGCAGTCTCCCATCCAAGTACTGACACGGCCCTACCCTGCTTAGCTTCCGAGATCAGACGTATTCAGGTTGGTATGGCAGTAAGCATTTAGCGCAGGTGATCACAATCTATTTATAGATAGTAAAATGCAATCACAGTTGTGGTATAAAGAAGGAGCAGAGCCCCTGATGTTGAAAGTGTAGAATAAAAAGCTTACAGCACCGGGTATTCCCAGGCAGTCTGCCATCCAAGTACTGACACGGCTTTACCCTGCTTAGCTTCCGAGATCAGACGTATTCAGGTTGGTATGGCAGTAAGCATTTAGCACAGGTGATCACAAGCTATTTATAGATGGTAAAATGCAATTACAGTTGTGGTATGAAGAAGGAGCAGAGCCCCTGATGTTGAAAGTGTAGAATAAAAAACTTACAGCACCGGGTATTCCCAGGTAGCCTCCCATCCAAGTACTGACCCGGCCATACCCTTCTTAACTTCCGAGATCAGACGAGATCGGGCGTATTCAGGTTGGTATGGCAGTAAACATTTAGAACAGGTGATCACAAGCTATTTATATATGGAAAATGCAATTACACTTGTGATATAAAGATGGAACAGAGCCCCTGCGGTTGTAAAACAGGAATAAAATGCTTACAGCACCGGGTATTCCCTGGCAGTCTCCCATCCAAGTACTGACCGGGCCCTACCCTGCTTAGCTTCCGAGATCAGGCGTGTTCAGGGTGGTATGGCCATAAGCATTTAGAACAGGCGATCACAAGCTATTTATAGATGGCAAAATGCAATTACACTTGTGGTATAAAGATGGAGTAGAGCCCCTGCGGTTGTAATACAGGAATAAAATGCTTAGAGCACTGGGTATTCCCAGGCAGTCTCCCATCCAAGTACTGTCCCGGCCCTACCCTGCTTAGATTCCGAGATCAGGCGTGTTCAGGGTGGTATGGCCATAAGTAATTAGAATAGGTGAACACAAGCTATATAAAGATTGATAAATGCAATTACAGTTGTGGTATAAAGATGGAGCAGAGCCCCTGCTGTTGTTACACAGGAAAAAAAAGCTGACAGCACCGGGTATTCCCAGGCAGTCTCCCATCCAAGTACTGACCCCGCCCTACCCTGCTTAACTTCCGAGATCAGATGAGATCGGGCGTATTCAGGTTGGTATGGCAGTAAGCATTTAGAACAGGTGAACACAAGCTATTTATAGATGGCAAAATGGAATTACACTTGTGGTATAAAGATGGAGTAGAGCCCCTGCATTTGTAAAACAGGAATAAAATGCGTACAGCACCGGGTATTCCCAGGCAATCTCCAATCCAAGTACTGACCCGGCCCTACCCTGCTTAGCTTCCGAGATCAGACGAGATCGGGCTTATTCAGGTTGGTATGGCAGTAAGCATTTAGAACAGTTGAAAACAAGCTACTTATATATGGCAAAATGCAATTACACTTGTGATATAAAGATGGAACAGAGCTCCTGCGGTTTGTAAAACAGGAATAAAATGCTTACAGCACCGGGTATTCCCAGGCAGTCTCCCATCCAAGTAATGACCCGGCCCGACCCTGCTTAGCTTCCGAGATCAGGCGTGTTCAGGGTGGTAAGGCCATACGCATTTAGCACAGGTGATCACAAGCTATTTATAGATGGCAAAATGCAATTACACTTGTGGTATAAAGATGGAGTAGAGCCCCTGCGGTTGTAAAACAGGAATTAAATGCTTACAGCACCGGGTATTTCCAGGCAGTCTCCCATCCAAGTACTGACCCGGCCCTAACCTGCTTAGCTTCCGAAATCAGACGAGATCGGGCGTATTCAGGTTGGTTTGGCAGTAAGCATTTAGCACAGGTGATCACAAGCTATTTATAGATAGTAAAATGCAATTACAGTTGTGGTATAAAGAAGGAGCAGAGCCCCTGATGTTGAAAGTGTAGAATAAAAAGCTTACAGCACCGGGTATTCCCAGGCAGTCTCCCATCCAAGTACTGACCCGGCCCTACCCTGCTTAGCTTCCGAGATCAGGCGTGTTCAGGGTGGTATGGCCATAAGTAATTAGAATAGGTGAATACAAGCTATTTAAAGATGGTTAAATGCAAATACAGTTGTGGTAGAAAGAAGGAACAGAGCCCCTGATGTTGAAAGTGTAGAATAAAAAGCTTTCAGCACCGGGTATTCCCAGGCAGTCTCCCATCCAAGTACTGACCCTGCCCTACCCTGCTTAGCTTCCGAGATCAGACGAGATCGGGCTTATTCAGGTTGGTATGGCAGTAAGCATTTAGAGCAGGTGAAAACAAGCTATTTATATATAGCAAAATGCAATTACACTTGTGATATAAATATGGAACAGAGCTCCTGCAGGTGTAAAACAGGAATAAAAAGCTTACAGCACCGGGTATTCCCAGGCATTCTCCCATCCAAGTACTGATCCTGCCCTACCCTGCTAAGCTTCCGAGATCAGACGAGATCGGGCGTATTCAGGTTGGTATGGCAGTAAGCATTTAGCACAGGGGATCACAAGCTATTTATAGATGGTAAAATGCAAATACAGTTGTGGTATAAAGAAGGAGCAGAGCCCCTGATGTTGAAAGTGTAGAATAATAAAGCTTACAGCACCGGGTATTCCCAGGCATTCTCCCATCCAAGTACTGACCCTGCCCTACCCTGCTTAGCTTCCGAGATCAGACGAGATCGGGCGTATTCAGGTTGGTATGGCAGTAAGCATTTAGCACAGGGTGAGCACAAGCTATTTAAAGATGGTGAAATGCAATTACACTTGCGGTATTAAGAAGGAGCAGAGCCCCTGATGTTGAAAGTGTAGAATAAAAAGCTTACAGCACCGGGTATTCCAAGGCCGTCTCCCATCCAAGTACTGACCCGGCCCTACCCTGCTTAGCTTCCGAGATCAGACGAGATCGGGCGTATTCAGGTTGGTATGGCAGTAAGCATTTAGAACAGGTGAAAACAAGCTATTTATATATGGCAAAATACAATTACACTTGTGGTATAAAGATGGAACAGAGCCCCTGCGGTTGTAAAACAGGAATAAAATGCTTACAGCACCGGGCATTCCCAGGCAGTCTCCCATCCAAGTACTGACCCGGCCCTACCCTGCTTAGCTTCCGAGATCAGGCGTGTTCATGGGTGGTATGGCCATAAGCATTTAAAACAGGTGATCACAAGCTATTTATAGATGGCAAAATGCAATTACACTTGTGGTATAAAGAAGGAGCAGAGCCCCTGATGTTGAAAGTGTAGAATAAAAAGCTTACAGCACGGGGTAGTCCCGGGCAGTCCCCCATCCAAGTACTGACCATGCCCTACCATGCTTAGCATCCGAGATCATACGAGATCGGGCGTATTCAGGTTGGTATGGCAGTAAGCATTTAGCACAGGTGACCACAAGCTATTTATAGATGGTAAAATGCAATTACAGTTGTGGTATAGAGAAGAAACAGAGCCCCTGATGTTGAAAGTGTAGAATAAAAAGCTTACAGCACCGGGTATTCCCAGGCAGTCTCCCATCCAAGTACTGACACAGCCCTACCCTGCTTAGCTTCCGAGATCAGACGTATTCAGGGTGGTATGGCAGTAAGCCTTTAGCGCAAGTGATCACAAGCTATTTAGGGATGGTAAAATGCAATTACAGTTGTGGTATAAAGAAGGAGCAGAGCCTCTGATGTTGAAAGTGTGGAATAAAAAGCTTACAGCACCGGGTATTCCCAGGCAGTCTCCCATCCAAGTACTGACACAGCCCTACCCTGCTTAGCTTCCGAGATCAGACGTATTCAGGTTGGTATGGCAGTAAGCATTTAGCACAGGTGATCACAAGCGATTTATAGATGGCAAAATGCAATTACACTTGTGTTATAAAGAAGGAGCAGAGCCACTGCTGTTGAAAGTGTAGAATAAAAAGCTTGCAGCACCGGGTATTCCCAGGCAGTCTCCTATCCAAGTACTGACACGGCCCTACCCTGCTTAGCTTCCGAGATCAGACGAGATAGGGCGTATTCAGGTTGGTATGGCAGTAAGCATTAAGCACAGGTGATCACAAGCTAATTATAGATGGTAAAATGCAATTACAGTTGTGGTATAAAGAATGAGCAGAGCCCCTGATGTTGATAGTGTAGAATAAAAAGCTTACAGCACCGGGTATTCCCAGGCAGTCTCCCATCAAAGTACTGACCCGGCACTACCCTGCTTAGCTTCCGAGTTCAGGCGTGTTCAGGGTGGTATGGCCATAAGTAATTAGAATAGGTGAACACAAGCTATTTAAAGATGGTTAAATGCAATTACACTTGTGGTATAAAGATGGAGCAGAGCCCCTGCTGTTGTGACACAGGGATAAAATGCTGACAGCACCGGGTATTCCCGGGCAGTTTCCCATCCAAGTACTGACCCGACCCTACACTGCTTAGCTTAGGAGATCAGACGTGTTTAGGGTGGTATGGCCGTAAGCATTTAGAACAGGTGATCACAAGCTATTTATAGATGGTAAAATGCAATTACAGTTGTGGTATACAGAAGGAGCAGAGCCCCTGCTGTTGAAAGTGTAGAATAAAAAGCTTACAGCACCGGGTACTCCCAGGCAACCTCCCATCCAAGTACTGACCCGGCCCTACCCTGCTTAGCTTCAGAGATCATGCGAGATCGGGCGTGTTCAGGGTGGTATGGCCCTGAGTAATTAAACTAGGTGAACACAAGCTATTTAAAGATGGGAAAATGCAATTACACTTGTGGTATATAGAAGCAGAAGAGCCCCTGCTGTTGAAAGGGTAGAATAAAAATCTTACAGCACCAGGTATTCACAGGTAGTCTCCCATCCAATTACTGACCCAGCCCTACCCTGCTTAGCTTCCGAAATCAGACGTGTTTAGGGTGGTATGGCCATAAGCAATTAAAACAGATGAACACAAGCTATTTAAAGATGGTAAAATGCAATTACACTTGTGGTATAAAGAAGGAGCAGAGCCCCTGCTGTTGTAAAACGGGAATAAAAAGCTTACAGCACTAGGTATTCCCAGGCAGTCTCCCATCCAAGTACTGACCCGGCCCTACCCTGCTTAGCTTCCGAGTTCAGGCGTGTTTTTTTTTTATCTTTTATTATCAAAATTTCACATAATTATATACAAATCACACACACTGGTTAAAATCAAATAGTCAAAATAACACACAAATAAACACATAAATCATTCATTCAGAAAATAATGCAAACACAAAAACCATTCTTAACTGAGTTAAAACAAACTCATAAAATCATAAACACATAAACTCAAAAGATAAACAAAACCAAATAACCACTTAAGGTTGAAATCATAAACTCATAAACTCAAAAGATAAACAAAACCAAATAACCACTTAAGGTCAAATCATAAACTCATAAACTCAAAAGATAAACAAAACCAAATAACCACTTAAGGTCAAATCATAAACTCATAAACTCAAAAGATAAACCAAACCAAATAACCACTTAAGGTCAAATCATAAACTCATAAACTCAAAAGATAAACAAAACCAAACAACCACTTAAGTTCAAATCATAAAATCAATGTAAACAAACCAAAAATTAAAACAACAAACTTGCATTCATTCCACCCACATAGAGACACCCTACCCCTGTACATTCATCCTCACACACATCCATTTTAACCAACTAAAATCCTATCAAAATAAATCAAAATCCAACTTACCCATCTTCAATCACCACGTGCCCTAAAACCATCTATTTACTAGTGCACCAATCATTCTTTCCATCCACGCTATTTACAATTAACTTAAATTAAATTAAATAATAAATCCCCTCCCTCAATAGAAAATAAATCATTCCCTCCCATGAATGCATCGTGAAAAAAATCAACCCCTTTAGAAAAAAACAAAAGAAAATGTGCCTTAAACTGGCAAAGAAACAAAACCCACACGTCCATATGTCTGCCGTCATAGAAGGCGCAGTTCCTCCTTAGGAACACTGCCCTCCTGGCCAGACTCAGGACAATATTCACCACTCCATTGTTTACACTCGGTTTCTTGGGCACTCCGAACAGTAGTGCCACATTCCATTCCTCCACAGTTTCACACACAACATGACATTTTACACACAACAACAATTTCAGGTTTTCCCAAAAAACCTTCAAATGAGAACAAGTCAGAAAAATATGTTCTATCGTCTCGTCCTCACTGGTAGAGGCCGTTCCTGTGGCTCGTTTCTCTCGATGCCTCCAACTCTCGGCCCCCTGCTGTCCTTTTCCACCACGCACACTCCTACAGGTCCGTCCACCCAGCCCGGTCTCACGGCAGTTCGTGTAAATGTACACGTTATTCTTAATCTATTGAACGTGTTCACGGAGACGTTTTTCCCGGTTTTTTACGTTGTGGACAACACGAAAATGTTAAACAATGTATTTCAATGGGAAGCATATTACGTGGCCACAGAACAAAATTGTAAGGAGTAATATAAAAAGCCGAAAATACGCGTAGGGAGGTTGGTCGGGGTGGTGGATGGGTCAAACAACACAGGACTTTCACGCCGGAGACCCGGGATCGCGCCCCGCGTGTGGCAGTACCTTTGTCCCGCGCGTTGCAGTGCCTTTGTCGGCGTGTCCCGCGTGTGACGGTTCCTTTCCCCGTTATTTTTTTTCCCTAACCCCAACCGTCTCGTTATTGTGGCGTTTCATTTACCGTGTCCTGCGAGTGGCGGCACGCGAGTGGCGGCCCGCGAGTGGCGGCCCGTGCCATTGTTTTGGCCGGCGTGTGGCGCCTCATTTCCCCGATCGCGAGTGGCGGCCCGTGCCTCCCGGCGTCCTTTCCCCGGGCGCCTCCCGGCTTATAGAGCGACCTTTTCGGCCGCCTCCCGGCGTCCTTTCCCCGAGAAAACGAGAAAAACGTCTCTGTGAACACGTTCAATAGATTAAGAATAACGTGTACATTTACACGTAAAAAACGAGAAAAACATCTCCGTGAACACGTTCAATAGATTAAGAATAACGTGTACATTTACATGAACTGCCGTGAGACTGGGTTGGTCCACCGCTGTCTGCGCATCCACGGCTCTCTTTTTTCCCCGTCACATCCGTCCCCTCCTCCGTCTCTCCCACCTGCTGCACTCCAGACCTCGTCTCCACCGTCTGCCTCCCATCTGTCTGCATACTCGGCCGTCCCACCAGCTGCTGTCCTTCCTGGTTCTGTACCCTGGCAAGCCGCTCCACCGCTACTTAACACACCATTTCTCTTTTACCTCCATCCCTCTGTTTCAACTGCAACCTCCTCCGCTGGCGTCTCCACCATTCCATGCTCTCCACCGTCTCTCTCCGCTGTAAGACCCGGCCCTACCCTGCTTAGCTTACGAGATCGGGCGTGTTTTTTTTTTTATCTTATCTTAATCTTTAATCTTATCTTAATACATATTCATTTACAAATCAAACACTTGTTAAAATCAGATAATCAAAATAAAACAAAACACACAACACACTCCTTCAGAAAACCAAGAACAAAAGAAAACATAACTTAAAACCACTTACGGTTAAAGGGGCAATATGTAATATTTGTACTGTAATAAATCCAAAAATGACACCAATGCCTCATCAGATATTAAGGAAACATGTTAAACTGAAATACTATCTTTTCTGACAACAATGCTAATTTCAGTATTTTTTCTTTTTGAAATTTACATTCCGTGACGGAATATATGTTTATGTTTTGATCTGTGTGTTGTTATCAATGGCCCAGTTTGACAGGCAGGCCGGGTTGCCAGATATACCTGTAAAAACGTAAACCCAGCACGCTACAGCTGTAACGGTAGTACAGCCATGAAAGCAGCAAACAAACAAACAGGATCAACGGAGATAGATTCTACATGACATAAAAAAAAAGAAAACAGCATTTTTCTAACAGTTGCGTGACCAGAGACGTAACAACCCCCTGGTAAATATTGGAGACGTATTTGAAAGATGGAGACCGCTTAGATCCGAAAAGGACGCAGAGTTGGCTTATTTTCTCCTGAAAAGGTAAGCATTAGCTTCAGGCTAATTTATCACAGCTACTAGGGACGGGCATTTTTTGTCATTTCAACATTTGTGTTCTCACATTGAATTATATAGCTAGAGTACCAGAGTTGATTACTCGCAAAAACAATTGAGACATAGCCAGTAAAGTGATCCCGACTGGTCCTGGCTAACGCCGCCATGCTAACCCTGCTAACCCTGCTAACGTTACCGGGAGGACCAGGCAAGCAGCCCACGGCTGTTTACAACGTGTAGTTCAGCGGCTGGAGCCGACAACGGTGAGTTATTTTAACGAGAGGGGGGCTGTAAATCGGAAAGAGAGGACTGTGAGTTTGCAGTGTGTTTAGAGATTGTTGCCGTAATTTTAAGCCAATGAAGTGTGTTCCGTCGGCAAGGTAGTGGTATTTTTAGCGTTTCGTATTGTAATTCTAAACCGAGGAAGTGTGCCTGACTGGTGTGTGGAGAGGACAGTGTGGGACAGTGAGGTTGTTGTGTTTTTAGTGGTTCATACTGTAATTTTACACCAAAAAAGTGTGTCTGTCAGTTGGTTTCAGAGCTCCGCGTGAGCACGGGCTTTTATGACTATGTGAGACTAGCATCTACCGTTAGCTACTCCGCTGCTGTGGAGTAATATCTGGCTATGTGAGAAAAGTGTCTAGCAACATTGTTGTGAATGCTGCGGTCTCAGCCTGGCAACCTCCGTGAACTTCGAGTCTGAGCAGGAGGGGGCGGGGGAGACGACTCTCCAGTATTTTGAATTGGTAGTGCAGTAACTATTTTAACCGCCATTTTAGCTGCCAGTATTACACACAATATTACATGTTGCACCTTTAAATCATAAAATCATAAACTCAAATGAAAACATAACATAACTACCATTTACTAGGGGTGTGACGAGACGCTTACTCCACGAGACGAGAAACATCCCGAGATTGGGTTCACGAGGACGAGACGAGATTTTTAAAAGGTTTTTTAAGAAATCCTCAATGATGAAATATATGAATGGAAAATAGTTTTTTTATTCAACAGAAAAATCACAAAATGCAAAACAAATTTTGAAATCAACTATTAATGATGAATGTTATTTAATTTTTTTTTTTTACTATTTTAATGAATTACATGCAGTAAAGGACGTGCAAACACTGCAAAATGTTTTGTATAAACTCTACCAACTGGCTTCTGCCCTGTACAATTTCACATGAGAAATCTAACTCCTTTCCACAAATCGAACATCGAATCGAAAAGACTCGAGCGGCCGGCCACACGGTTACATTAGACTCGAGCGGCCGGCAGGTTGCAAGGATACATTAGAGTCGAGCGGGCGGCCCGTTGCACGGATACATTAGACTCGAGCGGGCGGCCTGTTGCACGGTTACATTAGACTCGAGCGGCCGGCAGGTTGCAGGGTTACATTCGGTCTCGTTCGGCATAGGGTCTAGGCCAGGGGTCTCAAACTCGCGGCCCGCGGGCCAATTGCGGCCCGCGGGACGATAGTTTGTGGCCCCCGCCTTAATATGAAAGTTTAATGTTAGTGCGGCCCGCGAGTTTGATATGTATGGTACTTTACAGTGTTGTGTTAGGAGCTGAACGAACCCACCAATCACGGTGGGGTATATGGCTCTCGGGGGCGGGACATCGGCCGGTCTTGATGCAAGCAGAGAAACATTCCTCAATGAGTGAAAGTTACAGCAGCGTTGCCATGGAGTGTTTTCTTCCGTGCCTGCTGGCTGCCTCGTTTCACATGCAGACATTCGTCCCAGCGCGCTGCCTTCACAACACTTCACTTATTTAAAGTTGCTGCCCAGGACATTATACGTAT
Organism: Perca schrenkii; assembly: GCA_025617405.1. Lineage (NCBI taxonomy): Eukaryota > Metazoa > Chordata > Actinopteri > Perciformes > Percidae > Perca > Perca schrenkii. The sequence continues at coordinate 2,770,486 of CM046806.1, forward strand.
ATATATGTATATAAATGTATATATAACGAGGGGTTAAATTGGACCGGGGCTCTCCGGGGCTCGGCCCCAGCACATAGGCCTAAGCCTGCTTGTTTGTCCAGATGTGCCTGCTTGCAGTCTAAATATGTCACAAAAAAATGTATGAAAGGGATGCTTTAGAAAACATGATATTTGAATGATGATGATACATGAATAAATGACATTTGTTTGAAATGGCATGTCGGCGGAGCTGAGATGAGAACAATCAGATCACGGCAACAACCCGCCCACAACTGCAGACATTTCAACACCGCTGGTCAACTATAACGCCAAAGTGTCTCCGTCGGTAGGATTAACAGATCAAATGCCTTCTCATAAAGCTAAAAAACCCCGTTCGCAACCCCCACCGGCCGCTACGAGTTCATGTCACTGACCAAGCCGTTGAACCGGTCCTCACTGTCGCATCTCCGCCAGCGGTAGGGCTCCGAGCCGGCAAAGGCTCGCCTCCGAGCATCAGAGAGCCCCACTCGGCGCGCGCGCGCGTGTGTGTGTGTCTGTGTCTTGTAGTAAAGAGAGAGAATGGGAGAAGAAGTTTGTGTGAGGTGGACCTGGTCACCACAGACTTAAATCTTCTCATCTGTTGCTACTGTCATATGCTGCATGTCTGTCTCTTCATGTGGCACATTATGTTTGGCACATTGTATGGGTCACTTCTTATATCATAACAAGGTAATACAATGTGTAATCAAGTGATGACCTATTAACAGTAATGTAAATGCTAAATACCCTAATACCTGTTGATACTACAACAATGCAAGTATAGGCTCTTAACCTTGCAGTTTTGCACATATCATGTAAGACTCTATTTCTCCATTTCTTTGCACAAAACTCTCCAGAAAGTGCCATTTCACGGTTTATTTTTCAATTTTCTTCCCGGGGGGGTATACCCCCGGACCCCCCTAGAATATTGTGTGTGTGTGTGTGTGTATATATATATATATATTTGCTTATATATATATATATTTTCTTATATATATTTGCTTATATATATATTTGTTTATATATATGTTTATATATTTATACATACACTTCAATGGCACTTAGAGAGTTAATATGAGGTCTCTCTCTCTGACAAAGTAAATCAAAGTGATGCGTATACGCAGTGGGATAAAAGAATAGAAATAATAAAAATGAAGAGATTTGAGAAGATTGGAATTTTTTTTAACAAAGCTTGTGGAAAACCTGATGCGGCCCAGCCTCACCCAGACTCTGCCTCCAGCGGCCCCCAGGTAAATTGAGTTTGAGACCCCTGGTCTAGGCATTACGCATTAGTAGCTCATTTCCTGATTGATTCTACCACCACTGCAGTCCAGTGGAGGCGCTAATGAGCTAGATTACAACCAGCCCGGTCTCATGGAAGTTTGTGTAAATGTGACGTTATTTGAATCTATTGATACGTGTTCAGGGAGACGTTTTTGTCGTTTTTTACGTGGTGGACAACACAAAAATGTGAACCAATGTATTTCAATGGGAAGCATATTTCGTGGCCACAGAACGAAATTGTAGGGAGTAATATAAAAAGCCGAAAATCCGCGTAGGGAGGTTGGTCGGGGTGGTGGATGGGTCAAATAACACAGGACTTTCACGCCGGACACAGGGGATCGCGCCCCACGTGTGGCGTTTTGTCCCGCGTGTTACTGTGGCGCGTCTCCCGCCGTTTAAGGCGCCCTTTCCCCGTAAGTTTTTTCCTAAACCCAACCTCCGCCATCCCGTTATTGTGGGGCGTCCCCAGCGGGCCGCCTTGCAGGCCATCTCGCGGGCGCCTCCTGGCTTATGGAGCGACCTTTTCGGCCGCCGCCCGGTGACCTAAGTCGGACTCGTTTCGGGTGAGGGTTGGCCTCCACCAGGGCTGCGCTTTGTCACTAATCCTGTTTGTAATATTTATGGACAGGATATCGAGGCGTAGTCGGGGTGGGGAGGGGTTGCAGTTCGGTGGGCTGGGGATCTCATCGCTTTTTTTGCAGATGATGTGGTCCTGATGGCATCATCGGCCTGTGACCTTCAGCACTCACTGGATCGGTTCGCAGCCGAGTGTGAAGCGGTTGGGATGAGGATCAGCACCTCTAAATCGGAGGCCATGGTTCTCAGCAGGAAACCGATGGAGTGCCTTCTCCGGGTAGGGAATGAGTCCTTACCCCAAGTGAAGGAGTTCAAGTACCTTGGGGTTTTGTTCGCGAGTGAGGGGACAATGGAGCGGGAGATTGGTCGGAGAATCGGCGCAGCGGGTGCGGTATTACATTCCATCTATCGCACCGTTGTGACGAAAAGAGAGCTGAGCCAGAAGGCAAAGCTCTCGATCTACCGGTCAGTTTTCGTTCCTACCCTCACCTATGGTCGTGAAGGCTGGGTCATGACCGAAAGAACGAGATCCAGGGTACAAGCGGCCGAAATGGGTTTCCTCAGGAGGGTGGCTGGCGTCTCCCTTAGAGATAGGGTGGGAAGCTCAGTCATCCGTGAGGAGCTCTGAGTAGAGCCGCTGCTCCTTTGCGTCGAAAGGAGCCAGTTGAGGTGGTTCGGGCATCTGGTAAGGATGCCCCCTGGGCGCCTCCCTAGGGAGGTGTTCCAGGCACGTCCAGCTGGGAGGAGGCCTCGGGGAAGACCCAGGACTAGGTGGAGGGATTATATCTCCAACCTGGCCTGGGAACGCCTCGGGATCCCCCAGTCGGAGCTGGTAAATGTTGCTCGGGAAAGGGAAGTTTGGGGCCCCCTGCTGGAGCTGCTCCCCCCGCGACCCGACACCGGATAAGCGGACTAAGATGGATGGATGGACATTCAACAACAATTTAAGTATCTCAAAAAACACAGTTAGATGAGAACAATACAAGAAAATGTGTTCAATTGTCTCATCCTCAGTGAGACAGACCTTGCACTCCTTACCTATGCTATGATTAATTTGATGCATGACAACCGCCGGAAAGATTCGTCTGTCTCAATTTAAAATCCAAGTTAAACATAGCTGGAGACAAATACAAAACATCTATATTCTCCCATATTCTCTCCTCCACCTCCTCTGAAAACAATGTCATCCAGACCGCATTAGCCGTTGGCTTGACACAAATTTTCTTTCTTAGTATCTCATACCATTGTTTTGTTTTTAATTTACAGACATTTTTGGTTTTCAACCCTTCACACACATTAAACACAACCTTTTTGCTCCCAGATGAATCATCCGGACCCTCCAACAATGCAAGCCACTCTGGCTTCATGCACAATTTAACTTTGTTACAAATTTCTCCTATTATTTTCTCTCTGTACAGCACACCTTTGAGTTTTAGTTCTCTACATATGGTTTTTGTATCTATCTTTTCCTGGTTATTGCACTCTCGCTCTGCACACACGTGGTCAGGGTGGTATGGCCGTAAGTAATTAGAATAGGTGAACACAAGCTATTTAAAGATGGTAAAATGCAATTACACTTGTGGTATAAAGAAGGAGAAGAGCCCCTGATGTTAAAAGTGTAGAATAAAAAGCTTACAGCACCGGGTATTCCCAGGCAGTCTCCCATCCAAGTACTGACCCGGCCCTACCCTGCTTAGCTTCCAAGATCAGACGAGATTGGGCGTGTTTTTTTTAATCTTTTATTATCAAAAATACACATATCTCATAACAGCCATATATACATCAAGCATACAGCAAAGTTCCCATCCAAAAAACAAAACATACATAAACAGTCAGATAACAGACCCCCCCCACCAGAAAAAAAAATAACAAAATAAAAACCCACACGGCAAATAAATCAAAACCTGACTCAGAAGAGTATGTACAAATAAACAAAATAAAACAGGCACTTCAAATACATCATACCTCAACTGAAGGAGGAGTTGAGGAAAGCAAATCTATAAAACCAAAATAACAAAAAGAATTGAAGCTGCAAGCAGCGATGGACGGGCCCTCACGCCTCTGCGCGCGTTGGGGTTACCGGCGGACGCCGCAAACCGTCACCAATGAAAAGGGAACTCCCCGCCGAGTTCAACGATAGCTCACACAAGACTCTACGTCATACGGTTCATTACCTGTGAAAGGGGGCGTGGCTAAAGCACAGGGGGCGGGTCCAACCATCACCAATTAAAAATGAAGTCTCTGCTGAGATGAATGATACCTCACACAAGACTCTACCTTAAATGGGTCAGCATGTATGAAAGGGGGCGTGGCTTGAACATAGGGGGGCGGGCCAAACCATCACCAATGAAGAAGGAAGTCTCTGCTGAGTTCAATGATACCTCACACAAGTGTTTACATCAATCGGGCCATTAGTACAAAAAGGGGGCGTGGCTTATGCATAGGGGGCGGGCTAAACCATCACCGATGAAGAAGGAAGTCTCTGCTGAGTTCAATGATACCTCACACAAGACTCTACCTTAAACGGTTCAAATGCTATGAAAGGGGGCGTGGCCTGAGTAATCGGGCGTGGCCATATTATAGGGGCTGGCTCAGTATCACATGTAGACCACACATTATAAGTTTCATGTAAATCGGATGATGTTTGTCATATAAGGCAGATTTCCTTGTGGCCAGGGGGGGGGGCGCTATGACCAAAAGTCAATTTTGGCCTGTAGGTGTCCTCAGGCCTGGACCCTTGTCCATCGTGACAAATTTCGGGCAGATACGACAACGTACACTCACGTTACAACAACTTCTTTGGTCATCGCTAAACACTCAAAATGGCCGCCACGCCACGCCCACACCGTGTGACGAAAAGTTTTTCTTTCAATAACTTTTCATCGTTAAGGTGTTGGGATGGTACAGACCAAGTTTGAAGTCCATCGGATGAAATCTCTAGGAGGAGTTCGTAAAAGTATAGCACCTTGACTTTTAGGCCTACTTCCTGTTGCCACTAGGGGGCGCTATGACTTTAAGCAAATATCGGCCTTTATTTGTCCTCACGGTTGGACTCTTATGAATCCTGAAAAGTTTCGAGGTAATCGGACAACGTACACTCGAGTTACACCCACTTCCTGTTTCGGCGGCGAAACGCACAAAATGGCCGCCCCGCCACGGCCACGCCCTATGACGAAAAGTTTTTCTTTTAACAACTTTTCATCTTTAACGTCTTAAGATGGCACAGACCGAGTTTGAAGTTGATCGGATGAAATCTCTAGGAGGAGTTCGTTAAAGTACAACATGTGGAAATGGCCAAAATCGCACTAATTTCAAACTTTGAAATCAAAATGGCGGACTTCCTGTTTTTGTTTTAGGGTATGGCTCTAATGAAGTTTTGTGTACATCTTGACATGATACATATGTGTACCAAGTTTCGTGAGTCTACGTTAAACGCACTGCAGGGGCTCAACTTTCTAGGGGGCGCTAGCGAGCCATTTTTGTGCGCCTATTCCCGAAACCCTTAAAATACGTAAATTTTCACCAGACTTGATGCGACCGCCAAATTTGGTGAGTTTTTGAATATGTTAAGGCCCTCAAAAAGCCAATTCATTTGACGGGAAAAAGAATAGAAAGAATAATAGAAAGAATAATTCCTTCAGTTTCAATAGGGCCTTCGCCGCTGTCGGCGCTCAGGCCCTAAAAAGTCACAAAAAAAAAGAGACAAAAAAGAAAAAAAACCCAAGAGGACATTCCTTTCTATCCATTCTCCCCATCCCAAGAAACACCGCACCATTGTTTCTACACAGATCCTCTTTTATCTTCTCTCCCTGTCAAAAACACATTCTTACATCTTCAGAAATTAAACTGTAAAGTCCCACCCTTAGTCACTGTAAACAAACTATTCCCACCCAAAAAAGCGTCCTTAAAAAAAATCAAACCCCTGATGTAAATACATCATAAAGAAACTTCTATAAAGAGTAACAAAATAATCCCACATTGGCAGAACTCTGTCCTCGTAGAGGGCCAGATTCCGCCGAAGAAATACCGCCCTACGTGCCACTGATAAAACTAAATTGATCCCCCTTGGTGTTCCTATCCACACCAAACAAAAGCGTGTAGTCCCACTGACCATCAATACATTTAAATGCACATTTAAACTCCAACAGGTTTTTGAGATGCACTTTAAAGTCAACCAGCTGACTACATGACAGAAACACATGCTCCAAATCCTCATCTACCATATGGCAAACACCACACAATCTCTGACAATTTCTATTTATTTGATGCAATATTATTCCCGTATAAATCCTCCTGTGTCTAATCCTGAAATCCAGGTGAAACATTTCAGGGGACGCATATTTCAAGTTAATATTTGCCCAAATCTTATTCCCCGGTTCCCAAGGGAAAAGCTTGCTCCATGCTCCCTCTGCTGTCGGTACTTTAATCATCCGATCTCTAAAATAAATATAAAAATCTCTAGTCTTTGCATCACATACATCTACTTGTTTCAAACCGCGACACATGGAGAAATGCACCGGAGTACACTTCCCCCCTTTCCCCTTTCCTTTCAATAAATCCCTCCATTCCTGCTTCAGACATCTCTGTACTGTATCACACAGAGATTGTCCCACCGAGGCTCTCAGGGACACCCCCTTACGCCTGAGCACCCTCCCCAATTTCCCTGCATCCATAATCCCCGCTGTACTACACATATCTCCAATATACATACTGTTTGCCAAAGTTATGTCTTTATTCTGCATTACCCTCCCCACCACTGCAAACACCGGATTGTGCAGGAAAGGCATCGATTATAATTGCTGCTTACTCGTATATGTTGGTGTTACGTGTGGTAAAAACAAATTCCATGCTTCAATCACTTCCCTGTAAAAAGCAGGCAAGTGAAGAAGAGTCTGCCGCGCATGCACACGACATAGATTGACTTCAGAAAAAAAACACTGACCAACACTGAATTAAAATAATCTTTCCATTTTCCCACATTTCTTCCATTCAAATATTTCCCTATAGTTTTAACTCTCAAAGCGTCTCGTTTCGCCCTTAAGTCCATTAAATTGAGACCCCCTTTTTTAATTTCATTTATCAGCGTCCCATGGGCAACGCTCACCATTTTAGATTTCCAAAGAAAGGTTCTTGTCAATTGATTTAGGCTATTAAGAGCCCACTTGGGCAGTGCGCACGTTTCCAACATGTATGTCAACATAGAGTAAGACATTGCATTTAAAACGACCACTTTGCCTCTCAGAAGCAAACCCCGCATCTTCCACATTTTGAGAATATTCCCTATTTTGGCTATGACACTTGACCAAGTCAAATTGTCCGCTTCCATCTCATCCTTACCTATATAGACTCCTAGCACCTTCCTCGGAGTCCCCACTTGTTTGAAACCCAACCTGTCTACCTCACGTGAATCAATCCCAAAGGCAGTAATTTCTGATTTCTCTATAGTAACTTTTGCCCCTGAAGCCAACTCATACAGACTAAGTATCGTCATGAACTTCTCCATATCCTGAACAGTTTTTACAAAAATATTTACATCATCTGCATATTGTACTAGCTTAACCTGCGTGGTTCCACCTAACACTATCCCTTTTATGCCTGTATCTGCCATCAACATTGCAGCCAGTGGTTCTGCTATTAGGCTATACAGAAGCGATGACAGAGGACATCCCTGTCTTATGGACCTACCTATCGTGAAGTATTCTGTATATTCCCCATTACATTTGACCTTACTCTTAGCATTATTATACATCAATTTAATCCATTTAATAAACTTGACCCCAAATCCCAGTGTGACCAATGTGCTATACAAAAACTGATGTTCCAACCTATCAAAAGCCTTTTGTAAATCAATACCCAGCCATATGCCCGTACTCTCTGATAAAGTTCTCACCGTGTCTTTTACTGTCAAAATAGAATCTGTAATATTACGCCCAGGAATACTATAAGCCTGTGTATCCCCCACCACTGAGGCTATTACATGCTTGACCTTGTTTGCTAACATTTTTGTTAAGATTTTATAATGAGTATTCAAAAGACTGATAGGCCTATAATTCCCCAAATCACTTTTTTCACCTTTATTTTTATAAAAAATATTTATAACACCATCAGAAAAAGAATCCGGACAGACCCCTTCCTCCGCCATATGGGCAAACACAAACCCCAAAATCGGTTTCAGCTGTTTCTTAAAGGCCTTGTAAAACTCCGAAGTTAAACCATCTTGGCCCGGACTCTTATTATCTTTTAAACCATTTATTGCTAACTCTAAATCAGCATCTGTAAAAGATTCTTCACACCATTTGCTATCTTCAACACTCAAAGTTCTAGTCAGGGATGCCAGCACTCTATTTACAGATATCACATCATCTGTCTGACTGGTAAACAGATTTTTATAATACAAAAACACATGTGTTTTGATGTCATGTAAATTCTGAAACACTTCCCCTTGATTAGAACGAAGCTCAGCAATGTTGGTTTTATTCTGATTTCTTTTTTCTTGCCTCAAAAAAAAAAGCAGTACATTTCTCCCCTTCTAAAAGATATTTCAGACGACTTCGAACAGCCGCTCCCTTACATTTGTACCCCTCAAATTTTGCCAGTCTACTTTTCAGTTGTACAAAAGTATCCGTACTGGCTTCTTTATTGACCTCTAAGTATCTAGCCTCTGCACTCAGCTGATATTTAAGTAGTTTTTCCATCATACTCCTGTCTAGATATGAGTGGACATAAAAGTGTGGTTACAAGACATAAATCAATTCGTGATTGTTTGAGGACATTATTCACCACCTGCTGCCTAGAAAAGGCATTAATCTCTGGAAAAGTCATTCGCCACACATCACACAAGTCCTTGGCAGTCATTAAAGCTGCCAGCTCCTTTGTTTTTGGATATATCCATTACTGTCTGGACGATGTTAAAATCTCCAAATATTACAGTCTGGGGAGTACACCATTGTCTAAGGTCTCGAATAAAGCTTTTCCTATCTTTGTCTATGTTCGGTGCGTATATGTTGATGATACGCACTATATTCCTGTTATAGGTACATTCTAAGACAACGCATCGTTCTGCATCGTCTTTATGAATCAACTTGGCATCACTGGCCTTGTGTCCTCTCAGCACAATAGCCACTCCACACGTAGAGGAGAGCCCATTACTAACAAACATGTGTTCTGAATATTTTTTGGAAAAGGCGGCACACAGCTTGTCGTCCCATTTAGTCTCCTTTAAACACAAAACATCAAAGTCAGTTTGTGTGAAGATGGACTCAAGTTTAGACTCAGTTCTCAACCCCTGTGCATTCAAGGACACAAAAAGCACCATAAAGATAAGAAATGGAAGATATGACATGACACCAACAAAAACCGAACTTATTTGCCTTTATTTTTGGGACATCATCACCCTCATCTACATCATCATTCTCACTGGTCGAATCACCCCACAAATCCACCAATAACACTTCATTGTTGGGCCCCTGCTGAGTTTTCTCAGTAGAGACGGTCATATTCTCTAATTCATATCCTTCAAACAGATCCTCGTCACTTTGTTGGCAAATACATTCTGACACGTTGTTCATGCAAATCTTACATTTACTCACCTTCATGTTACAATCTCTGGCATAATGTCCTTGCTGATGACATTTGAAGCATAAAAACTTCGGGCAGTGTACCAACTGGTGCTGAGGTTCATTGCACAGTCTGCATGTTTTAACCTGGTGGTCATTTATCACACGAAAATACTGTGTTCCAGTGGCCGTTTCAAATTTGATCGAATATGGCAGAGATTTAATCTGCCCTTTGAACCTGACTCTCAAAAACCGCGTCCCATCTGCTATATTAGTCCTGGGCCACATCCTACGCCGTATGGGAGACACCGGAGTCACCCCCCATTGATTCAGTTTGTCTGTAATTGCTTTGTCTGTGATGTAGGCGGGCAACTGTAGAAAAGACACCATAACCTCATCTCTACACAAATTTGTCACTTCAACATGTACCTCACCAATGTTGAAGCCTTCCAGAATACGTTGCTTCCCTTCCTCCGTACTCAACGTAACTTCATAGTTATGAGAGCCCAGCCGTCGACACGCCATGATCCCCCCGCAGAGGAAACGGACTGTCTTCATTACCTCCAACGTAGAGATCTCCTCATCTGTCATTAACTGAATCCGGACAGTCAGCCTTTCTAGGTATGTTTTCTCCTCAGTAATCCTGCCCGCCAGTGCCTCCGCTGCCTCTGCTGCTGCTGCTACTGCTTCTACCTCTGTTCCCTTCTCCATTACACGTGTCACAGTCTGCGCCTCCGCTGCCATCATTGCTATCTCCGTCTCTGCTGTCTCTTCGGCTGCCACCAGTCGCACCTCCCCGCCATTTCTCTCCGCCTGTGCCCCTGTCTTTACCTCGTCCTCCTCAAAAGCCGTCTCAGGAATCCCCGACATGTCCATATCGGAATCTCCCTCGTTCTGATTCACCAGTCCTGCTGCATCGGCTGCCTGCTTCTTTTCCTCTGCTCTACACTCTGCTATTTCCACTGTATTCACCTTTCCCGCTGTAGCCAGCAAACGCTTCTTCTCCACCTCTTTCTGCTTCTGCACCTCCGCTGGTGTCGGCTCAGCAATCTCCACCACTCTTTCTGTCTCCTTGGCAGCTCCTCCCCTCTGCCTGGGATTATGAATCACTCACTCCTTCAGGCTTTTACGTGCCGCCTCAGCCAGCCAGTCTTTATTTAAAGGTCCCTCACGATTTTTATTCAGGAACAGCTTAGACTTTACTGCGGAGTCCATGTTTCCCACTGTGCTACAAAAAAACTCAAAAAAACCTTAAATCACAAACCCATTAAACCAAATTTAAACACAAAAAATAAATCCTCCTCTGCTCCTCCAAACAATTCACCATGTGCTCTCTCCAAATCTCGTCCAAATCACGTCCTAAACTCTCGCGGGATTTCAGGGTGGTATGGCCGTAAGCATTTATAATAGGTGAACACAAGCTACTTAAAGATGGGAAAATGCAATTACACGTGTATTATATAGAAGGAGCAGAGCCCCTGCTGTTGAAAGGGTAGAATAAAAAGCTAACAGCACCAGGTATTCCCAGGCAGTCTCCCATCCAAGTATTAACCCGGCCCTACCCTGCTTAGCTTCCGAGATCAGACGAGATCAGGCGTGTTTTTTTTTTATCTTTTATTATCAAAATTCACATCAGTATATACAAATCACACATTGGTTAAAAACAAATAGTCAAAATAACACAAAAATAAACAAATAAATCATTCATTCAGAAAATCACACATAAACAAACACAAAAACCATTCTTAACTGAATTTAAACTAAATCAACTCATAAAATCATAAACACATAAACTCAAAGATAAACAAAACCAAATAACCACTTAAGGTTAAATCATAAAATCAATGTAAACAAACCAAATAACCACTTAGGGTTAAACTCATAAAACCATAAACTCAAAAGATAAACAAAACCAAATAACCACTTAAGGTTAAATCATAAAATCAATATAGAATCAAACCAAATAACCACTCAAGGTTAAATCATAAACTCAATATAAACAAAACCAAATAACCACTTAAGGTTAAATCATAAAATCAATATAAACAAAACCAAATAACCACTTACGGTCAAATCATAAAATCAATATAAACAAAACCAAATAACCACTTAAGGTTAAATCATGAGCTCAATATAAACAAAACCAAATAACTACTTAAGGTTAAATCATGAGCTCAATATAAACAAAACCAAATAACTACTTAAGGTTAAATCATAAACTCAAAAGATAAACAAAACCAAATAACCACTAAAGGTTAAATCATAAAACCATAAACTCAAAAATTAAATAAACTCAACTCCCAATATATCAATTTTTAGTTAAATAAAGGACAAACAAAACAAACACGAGATACTGAAACAAACAAACACAATGAGACACAATAAAACAAATACAAACCAAAATTAAAACAACAAACTTGCATTCATTACACCCACATAGAAACACCCTACCACTGTACATTCATCCTCACTCACATCCATTTTAACCAACTGAAAAGTCTATCAAAACCAACAAAATCCACTTACCCTTCTTCAATCCCCATGTGTCCTAAAACAATCTATTTACTAGTGCACCAATCATTCTTTCCATCCACACTATTTACAGTTAACTTAAATTAAATAATAAATCCCCTCCCTCAATGGAAAATAAATCATTCCCTACCATGAATGCATTGTGAAAGAAATCAACCCCTTTAGAAAAAAACAAATGAAAATGTGCCTTAAACTGGCAACGAAACAAAACCCACACGTCCAGATATCTGCCTTCATAGAAGGCGCAGTTCCTCCTTAGGAACGCGGCCCTCCTGGCCAGACTCAGGACAATATTAACCACTCCATTATTAACACTCGGTTTCTTGGGCACTCCAAACAGCAGCGCCACATACCACTCCTCCACAGTATCAAACACAACATGACATTTTACACACAACAACAATTTAAGGTTCTCCCACAAAACCGTCAAATGAGAACAAGTCAGAAAAATGTGTTCAGACGTCTCGTCCTCAATTGAACACACCCTACATTCTCTTCCTATGCTGTGGTTGATTTGATGCAGTACTATTGCTGGAAAAGTCCTCCTGTGTCTCAACTTAAAATCAAGATTGAACATTGCTGGTGAGATGTATAACACCTCAATGTTTGCCCATATCTTGTCCTCTACCTCCTCTGAAAAGAAATTAACCCAGGCCACATTGGCCGTTGGCTTAACACATATTTTCTTTTTTAGTATTTCGTACCATTTTTTCACGTTGATCGTACATACATTAATCATCTTCACACCTTCACACATATTGAACACCACTCTGTTACTTCCAGAAAGATCATCTGGACCCTCCAGCAACATTTACCACTCTGGCTTCATACACACCCGCACTTTATTACAAATTTCTCCTATTATCTTCTCTCTATACAGCACACCTTTCAATTTTAGTGCTCTACATATTCTACGAGTCTTTCTTTCCCTCGTCCATGTCCGCCTCCGCCTCTCTGCCACGTCTCTCCACACTCGTCTTTCTTTGCTGTTCTTCCTTCCCATGTCGTAAACTGCTCCTACTTCTATCTCTCTCTGGAAAACCATCTGATGTTTGTCGCTGTCTCCCCGTCATGTTACACAAGGCACACACAGGGAAACACGAAAAATAACTCACTTGCTAAACTAAAGTCAATCTACAAACCGAAAGTGTCCCCCTTGCAGCCTGTGCTGCCAGGGGGCAAAACGATGTAAAAAAGAAAGAAAAAAGACCGTTTTTCAGGCTATAGTTTGTCAAAAAATTCCCTTCCTCAAACTCACTCTCCGTCCTCCTCTCACCAAACAATTCCACACTCTGAACTGGCTCCGCCTCTCACGTCACGTGTTCAGGGTGGGATGGCCGTAAGCATTTAGAACAGGGGAACACAAGCTATTTATAGATGGCAAAATGCAATTACACTTGTGGTATAAAGATGGAGCAGAGCCCCTGCTGTTGTTACACAGGAATAAAAGGCTTACAGCACCGGGTATTCCCAGGCAGTCTCCCATCCAAGTACTGACCCGTCCCTACCCTGCTTAGCTTCCGAGAACAGACGAGATCGGGCGTGTTTTTTTTATCTTTTATTATCAAAATTTCACATATTTATATACAAATCACACACACTGGTTAAAATCAAATAGTCAAATATACACACAAATAAACACATATATCATTCATTCAGAAAATAATGCAAACACAAAAACCATTCTTAACTGAGTTTAAACTAAATCAACTCATAAAATCATAAACACACATAAACAAAACCAAATAGCCATATGATGAAAAATTTGAATTAGTAACGGTTTGATTTTCTCTTTAAACTTTTTATAAAATCCGCCGGTAGGCCATCCGCCCCCGGACTTTTATTATCATTCAAACTCCCTATCGCCAAATCCACATCCGCACTCGTAAACTCCGCATCAAACCACTCACGATCATCCTCCTCCAACCTCTTTTTCAAACTCGACAATACTCTATTCACACACACACTATCCGTTGTCTGACTGGCAAACAAAATGGAGTAATATTTCTGTATTTCATTCATTATTCCTAATTGGTCCTTTGTTGTGTCACCTTCCTCAGTTCCTAATTCCTCTATGTTAGTTTTAGTTTGCTTATATTTCTCCATTCGGAGAAAAAACGCAGTACACTTCTCACCCTCAATGTAATTACTTATTTTACTGCGAACAGCAGCCCCCTTGCATTTAAATTCATTCATTTTTGATAATTGAGCTTTAATATTTTCATAATTATCAGTACTATAAGCAGCATTCATATCTAGTTTAATAGTTTCATTATTTAATTCTATATATAATTTCTTTTCTAAGGCAGTATCTATCATATGTTTATTTTTACTATAAGCTACACTTTTTCTTTTAATCCTTTCCTTAAAATCCTCCCACCACACCAACACATCATCATTTAGCCCTATCTCCCATTTCGCATCATCTAACATTTTATTAATAATAAGTACATAATTATCACCATTAAGGTGACTGGTGTTGAAACACCATAACCCCCCCTTCCTTTTTTTCTCTTCTTTTAACAATTCACAATTGTAAATACAGTGATCACTCCACAAGTTTTGTGTATCTCGGATTTATGATCCATTTACACACAGTTGCTGTTGCCAAACACAAATCAATTCGAGTTTGTTTCATCACATTCATTACTATTTGATGCCTGGAAAAGTCTCTTTTGTTGGGATACGTGGCTCTCCACACATCACACAACCCCTTCTCCATACACAATTTTTCTAAAGTTTTCCTACTTATATCTGTCTTGAAGACATTATTTCGGGAGCAGTCCATTGAAGTTTGGACCACATTAAAGTCACCCATTATTATAGTGTTCGGTGACACCCATTTCATTAATTTTAGAAAAAAACTATTTCTATCTTTATCTAAGTTCGGTGCATATATATTAATCAATCTAATTTCAGTCCCCTCAAACAACAAAGATAACACCACCATTCCCCCAACACCATCTCCATACAACAATTTCACATCACTCACTCTCTCTGATTTACAAAACACAGCCACACCACCATTCACTCTCACACCATTACTCACATACAAAAGCCCCGGCCACCTTTCTCTCTGTCGTCTCTCCTCATGCTCGTCCCATTTAGTTTCTTGTACACATAGTACATCGAATGTCACTGAAGTCAGCATGGAGTCCAGTTTGGTGACATTCCTCAGTCCGTTAACATTCAGCGAGGCTAGCTGTAACATGAGGATTAAAGGTGCCAGGTGTGCCGCCATAATCATTCAAAATGTCATTTAGTGGTGCTCAGTTTAGACCCTCTCGCCAGTCTACTCATTCGTTTAGGTTTAATCGTTGGTTCAGCAAATTCTGGCTGACTTGATCCAATTGGTCCAAACAAATCACAATCTTCCCCTAAACCCAGTACTAGAGATGTAGCTCGGGGCCTGTACGGTGGGATTGGGAGAGTGGTCATTGTAGTCTCAGACGTCGATTTTGGTTCTGTATGCAATCCCGCAAGCAGTTTAGGAGCAGGCGTGCTGTTTTGCACCACACCTACCCCCTCCCTCTCACATCGTGCCAAAACGCCATCAGTGTCAAACTGAATATCATCGAGACTATCTGGACAAAAAGTTGCGCCGCCCACCGGACTCTCCACAGCCCTGGTCTCCTTCACGGTCACAACCAACCTGCTCTCCACCACCTCTTTGCGTGCTACATCTCCCTCCTCCTCAGACTCTTCACCACCCCTACCCTGTTCCAGCAACACATCCGCATTCAAACCCCCGTTAACATTCCCCACATTTGAATTTCAATCCCCATCAATCATATCAGTAATGTCAATTTGGTCATTATCAGAATCTTCACTCATATTACATATACAGTCTGACTGTTTATTGCGGCACACCTGGCATCTACTCACCTCTTTTGTACAGTCTCTGCTGTAATGCCCCTGCTCCTTGCATCTGTAGCACGAGAACTGCGGGCAGTCTTTCATCAGATGTGCTGGGTCCATACACAGCCTGCAAGATTTGAACTGTCCATTGTGCAGCACTCTGAAGAATTGTGGTCCCTGCGCAATCGAAAATTTTGCCGAGTAAGGCAGAGATTTCACCACCCCGTCAAACTTCACTTTTACGAACCGGGTCCCGTCCGCCACGTTCCTTCCAGGCCACATCCTCCTCCGAATCTCCGACGTCGGTGTCACCCCCCAGATCCTCAGTTTATCCAGAATGTCCACGTCTCTGATGTAAGCTGGTAATTTCATGAATGAAACCATGACTTCATTCACGCAGAGGTCCGACACCGTGACTTCTACGTCTCCCACCTTGAAGCCCTGCAACATGTTCAGCCTCCCCTTTTCCTCCGTCAAGGTCACTTCATATTCATTTCGTTCCACCTGTCTGCACGCCAGCAGCCCACCAGCCAAGAAGCATTCATTCTAACCGTCAGTTCTTGTCGATAGAAAGTCTCAGGTTTATGCTGTGCAAACCCGCCCATACCATCTGGTTTCAGCCTCTTGTTTAACAGCTCCACTCTCACTGAGTCTGGCCGCTCCGCCATGCTGGTTGCCGTCTGTGCCGGCCCTTCCGGGTCCGCGATAACCCCCGCCGTCTCCGCCACCTTCGTCACCGCCAAAGCCTTTTCCCTCACTGGCTCTTCACCACCTCCGTGTGTCTCGCTACCTTGCCTTCCACCCGTGCCTCCGCCATTACTGGCTTCACCATGTGCTCTCCCTTACTTAAATCTACCTGTGCTTTCTTAACTTCTCCTCCGTGTACCTTCTTATCCTCACCTTCTCTCAAACTACTCCTGCTCCTATCCCTGTCTACTCCCTCCATTGATTTGTGCCTCAATCTCCATGGCAAATCACCCCCTTTCTGTTTTTTAGATTTTTTTCGTTTTTTTACACACAACACTCACACTTACAAATAAAAGTGTCCCCCTGCAGCCTGTGCTGCTAGGGGGCAAAAACAAACAAAAGAAAACAAAAAAAAACGTGTTTCAGGCTATTAATTCACTAACAAACAATTCACAAACACTCTGCTCACTCACACACGTCTGCTCTGCTCTCACACTCCTGCACACTGTCTAGCTCCTCCTCTCCGCTCACACGTGGAGGTGGTATGGCCGTAAGCATTTAGAACAGGTGAACACAAGCTATTTATAGATGGCAAAATGCAATTACACTTGTGGTATAAAGATGGAGCAGAGCCCCTGCTGTTGTTACACAGGAATAAAAAGCTTACAGCAACGGGTATTCCCAGGCAGTCTCCCATCCAAGTACTGACCTGACCCGGCCCCACCCTGCTTAGCTTCCGAGATCAGACGTGTTTAGGGTGGTATGGCCTTAAGCAATTAAAATAGGTGAACACAAGCTATTTAAAGATGGTAAAATGCAATTACACTTGTGGTAAAAAGGAGCAGAGCCCCTGCTGTTGTAAAACGGGAATAAAAAGCTTACAGCACCGGGAATTCCCAGGCAGTCTTCCATCCAAGTACTGACCCGGCCCTACCCTGCTTAGCTTCCGAGATCAGACGAGATCGGGCGTGTTCAGGGTGGTCTGGCCGTAAGCATTTAGAACAGGTGAACACAAGCTATTTAAAGATGGTAAAATGCAACTACACTTGTGGTGTAAAGAAGGAGCAGAGCCCCTGCTGTTGAAAGTGTAAAATAAAATGCTTACAGCACAGGGTATTCCCAGGCAGTCTCCCATCCAAGTACTGACCCGGCCCTACCCTGCTTAGCTTCCGAGATCAGACGAGATCGGGCGTGTTCAGGGTGGTCTGGCCGTAAGCATTTAGAACAGGTGAACACAAGCTATTTAAAGATGGTAAAATGCAACTACACTTGTGGTGTAAAGAAGGAGCAGAGCCCCTGCTGTTGAAAGTGTAGAATAAAATGCTTACAGCACAGGGTATTCCCAGGCAGTCTCCCATCCAAGTATTGACCCGGCCCTACCCTGCTTAGCTTCCGAGATCAGATGCGATCAGGCGTGTTTTTTTTTCTTTATTTTATTATCAAAAGCACATATATACAAATTCATAAACATTCCTTACAATTTCAAAATTTAAAAGAAACAGAAAATAAATACAAACGAAAAGACCAAACCCAAAAAACGCACAGAATGACATCTAGAAACACCAGTCCATTGTGCAGACATAATTTAAAAAAAAACAAAAAAAGCAAAAAAGAAATACATTTAAATAAATCCCCCAAAAAAGTCCAAACTCCTAAAATGCAATAAAGATTTTCACAAATTAAACGTTAGTTTCCCTCCTTCATCTACCGAAAACAAAGTATTCCCACCCATAAATGCATCTTTAAAGAAATCAATCCCATTTAGAAAAAAACTTTTAAAGAAAGCTTTATATTGAATGAGAAAGACATTCGACAAAATCACAGCCTTACCCTCATAAAAAGCCAAATTCCTCCTTAGAAAAATGGCTTTTCTTGCCAAACTCAAAATTAAATTAGTAACTGTTGAATTCACTTGACTGCTTTTAGCTGCAATCCCAAACAAAAGAAAAAAATTCCATCCTACATCATCCTTACATTTCAGACCACATTTATCAGACAACAAATTTTTCAAGCGAATCTTGAAATTCACAAGCTCACAACATGACACAAATACATGTTTAATGTTCTCATCATTTCTGTTACACACTTTACATATTCTGTCTATTGTTTTATTGATTTGATGCAGTATGATGCCTGTGAAGATTTTCCTATGTCTCAAACGAAAGTCTAAATGAAACATCGCTGGAGATGCAAACCGAATATTTATGTTTCTCCACATGTTACTTATATCCACAAGGGGGAAGAAATTACTCCACACACCCTCTGCCGTAGGCACTTTAACAATACTACTTTTCAAGGTTTTATACAAACCTCTAGTTTCTATCTTAACCACATCCATTTGCTTTTGACCAATACCTACTGAAAACTGCACCGGTACATACTGTGTCTGCACAGTTCTGCATTTCAGCAGATGTAGCCAATCTGGCTTCGTTACAGCCTCTACCTTCTCACATGAAGCTACTATACTCCTTGGTCTAAAAGGTACACCCTTAAGTTTCTTACATAGAGTATCCCCACTTAGATTTCCTTCCTCGTCACATATGTCTGCTATAGTCATACATTTAGCCGACAAAATGGCTGCATTTTCCAACCTTCTCCCATGAAAAGAAAAAAAAGGGTTATTTAAATAAGGCAACTGCATTACCTGCTCTTTCTGCTCACACACTGGTGTTATATGAGGCAAAAGCCTATTCCAGGCCACCATCACTTCTCTGTAAAAAAACAGGTAAGTGAAGAAGCCCCCTCAAAGCTTGATGCTGGCAAAAATTTGTTACATTTGTTAAGCCAAAAGTGGACAGAACTTTATTAAAGTATCCCTTCCACTTGGCCACGCAAAAAGAATTCAG
>CM046806.1:2839842-3007251 GCA_025617405.1 Perca schrenkii
GTTTCGGGAATAGGCGCACAAAAATGGAAAATTTACGTATTTTAAGGGTTTCGGGAATAGGTGCACAAAAATGGCTCGCTAGCGCCCCCTAGAAAGTTAAGAAAATTGAGCCCCTGCAGTGCGTTTAACGTAGACTCACGAAACTTGGTACACATATGTATCATGTCGAGATGTACAAAAAACTTCATTAGAGCCATACCCTAAACCCAACAGGAAGTCCGCCATTTTGATTTCAAAGTTCGAAATTAGTGTGATTTTGGCCATTTCCACATGTCGTACTTTAACGAACTCCTCCTGAAGATTTCATCCGATGGACTTCAAACTTGGTCTGTACCATCCCAACACCTTAACGATGAAAATTTATTAAAAGAAAAACTTTTCGTCAGACGGTGTGGGCGTGGCGTGGCGGCCATTTTGAGTGTTTAGCGATGAACAAAGAAGTTGTTGTAACTTGAGTGTACGTTGTCGTATCTGCCCAAAATTTCTCACGATGGACAAGGGTCCAGGCCTGAGTACACCTACAGGCCAAAATTGACTTTTGGTCATAGCGCCCCCCGCTGGCAACATGAAATAAGCCTTATATGACAAACATCATCCGATTTGCATGAAACTCAGAATGTGTGGTCTACGTGTGATACTGAGCCGGCCCCTATAATATGACCACGCCCACTTACTCAGGCCACGCCCACTTTCATAACATTTGAACCGTTTAAGGTAGAGTCTTGTGTGAGGTGTCATTGAACTCAGCAGAGAGTTCCTTCTTTATTGGTGATGGTTTGGCCCGCCCCTATGCATAAGCCACGCCCCTTTTCATAACATTTGAACCGTTTAAGGTATACCCTTGTGTGAGGTATCATTGAACTCAGCAGAGACTTCCTTCTTCATTGGTGATGGTTTGGCCCGCCCCCTATGTTCAAGCCACGCCCCCTTTATTACTATTGGCCCGATTGATGTAAACACTTGTGTAAGGTATCATTGAACTCAGCAGAGACTTCCTTCTTCATCGGTGATGGTTTGGCCCGTCCCCTATGTTTAAGCCACTCCCCCTTTCATACATGCTGACCCATTTAAGGTAGAGTCTTGTGTGAGGTATCAGTCATCTCAGCAGAGGCTTCATTTTTAATTGGTGATGGTTGGACCCGCCCCCTACGCTTTAGCCACGCCCCCTTTCACAGCTAATGAACCATATGACGTAGAGTCTTGTGTGAGGTATCGTTGAACTCGGCGGGGAGTTCCCTTTTCATTGGTGACATTTTGCGGCGTCCGAGTGCCGCGCAAATGCACGGTCGCACAGAGCGGCGTCCGCCGGTAACCCCGACGTGCGCAGAAGCGCGAGGGCCCGTCCATCGCTGCTCGCAGCTTTAATTCTTTCTTTCTTTCTATTCTTTTTCCCGTCAAATGAATTGGCTTTTTGAGGGCCTTAACATATTCAAAAACTCACCAAATTTGGCGGTTGCATCAAGTCTGGTGAAAATCTACGTATTTTAAGGGTTTTGGGAATAGGTGCACAAAAATGGCTCGCTAGCGCCCCCTAGAAAGTTAAGAAAATTGAGCCCCTGCAGTGCGTTTAACGTAGACTCACGAAACTTGGTACACATATGTATCATGTCAAGATGTACAAAAAACGTCATTAGAGCCATACCCTAAACCCAACAGGAAGCCCGCCATTTTGATCTCAAAGTTCGAAATTAGTGCGATTTTGGCCATTTCCACATGTCGTACTTTAACCAACTCCGCCTAGAGATTTCATGCGATCAACTTCAAACTCGGTCTGTGCCATCTTAAGATGTTAAAGATGAAAAGTTGTTAAAAGAAAAACTTTTCGTCATAGGGCGTGGCCGTGGCGGGGCGGCCATTTTGTGCGTTTCACCGCCGAAACAGGAAGTGGGTGTAACTCGAGCGTACGTTGTCCGATTACCTCGAAACTTTTCAGCATTCATAAGAGTCCAACCCTGAGGACAAATAAAGGCCGATATTTACTTAAAGTCATAGCGCCCCCTAGTGGCAACAGGAAGTAGGCCTAAAAGTCAAGGTGCTATACTTTAACGAACTCTTCCTAGAGATTTCATCCGATGGACTTCAAACTTGGTCTGTACCATCCCAACACCTTAACGATGAAAAGTTATTAAAAGAAAAACTTTTCGTCAGACGGTGTGGGCGTGGCGTGGCGGCCATTTTGAGTGTTTGGCGATGAGCAAAGAAGTTGTTGTAACTTGAGTTTACGTTGTCGTATCTGCCCGAAATTTCTCACGATTTACAAGGGTCCAGGCCTGAGGACACCTACAGGCCAAAATTGACTTTTGGTCATAGCGCCCCCCGCTGGCAACAGGAAATCTGCCTTATATGACAAACATCATCCGATTTGCATGAAACTCAGAATGTGTGTTCTACGTGTGATACTGAGCCGCCCCCTATAATATGGCCACGCCCACTCACATAGGCCACGACCCCTTTCATAACATTTGAACCGTTTAAGGTAGAGTCTTGTGTGAGGTGTCATTGAACTCAGCAGAGAGTTCCTTATTCATTGGTGATGTTTGGCCCACCCCCTATGCATAAGCCACGCCCCCTTTCATAACGTTTGAACCGTTTAAGGTATACCCTAGTGTGAGGTATCATTGAACTCAGCAGAGACTTCCTTCTTCATTGGTGATGGTTTGGCCCGCCCCCTATGTTTAGGCCACGTCCCCGTTTATAACTAATGACCTGTTTAATGTAGACCCTTGTGTGAGATATCGTTGAACTCAGCACAGACTTCCTTCTTCATTGGTAATTGTTTGGCCCGCCCCCTATGTTCAAGCCACGCCCCCTTTCATACATGCTGACCCATCCAAGGTAGAGTCTTGTGTGTGGTATCATTGAACTCAGCAGAGACTTCTGTTTTAATTGGTGATGGTTGGACCCGCCCCCTATGCTTTAGCCACGCCCCTTTTCACACCTAATGAGTGCGTACCGGTGTGCGCCGCAAGGTGTTATAAATCAGAATATTGTTTTTGCGTACGAAATTTTTCAGATTAGAATCTACGCACAGTTTTATAAATGAGGCCCCTGGTAGCTGTGCCAAGAGAAATCTCAATCATTCCCAATCTTGCAGAGACGGAGAGCATAGGTATATATGTAAGGAGATAACAAGGGCACAGGCTAATTATTGCTAACTAAAATGCTAGTTAACATTAGTAATTAAACCTAAACAGCTCATGTAAGTCGAAACTGCCTGCGAGCTTCTCCTGTACTATACGGTAATTCCTCTACTATTTGACACAATCGTTAGCCTATTTTTACAAAAACGTCTGCTACGGAGCGATAACGTGAGGTACAAGGTAATGGAGCCTTTTATACATTGTCGTGTTTCCAGGGCTCTCAAGTTTTGAACAGAGTTCAGAGTGAGATTTTGGCGGCAGGGGTTTGGGTGGGGAGTCTGATCTGATAAATGACACATAAATTCGTACACAAATAATTTTCTTTTTTAAATTTAATTCAGTATTTCTTTGTGTGGGTGTGTGTAATAATTAATACTATGCATTGTCTGGATAAAATATAATGAAATAGCCAAGGCCAAAGTTTTTCACAGTGGGGGCTGGGAGGTTGTGTAAAAAGTAAAATAAAAGGAAAGAAAAAAAAATATCCCAAATTATTATGGGTACTGTAAGTATTATGGTAGGCCTATTATAAAATGGGTATCTTTATAAAAATATAAAACTGTCAGAGTAGCCCTGCAGCCGATTCAACATGTAGCTATAATAATAATAATAATAATAATAATAATAATAATAATAATAATAATAATTATAATATTAATAATAATAATAATAATTAAAGCTGCGAGCAGCGATGGACGGGCACTGTGTTTAATCCAGTTACTACTGTAGCTAACGGTAAGCTAACATTACCTGCTGTGTAACGTGTTATTAGTGTTTACTAGCGTGACATTCAGCGATGTTTATGTTGCCTCTAACGTGGGTTTCGGAGCATCAGAGCGCAACGCAGACATGTAAGTGGCAGTGTAATGAGCCACCGAAATCCGCATAGCAATTTCGTCTGGTAGATACCAGGCACCACATGCGCCGTTAACGTTAACAGAAAATTGCGTTGCCTGTATCTTTCACGGCAAACATGCATGTGTGGAAAGCGGTCGCACAACAGCTGAAATTACAGTATCCTTCAATAAAGGAGGAATGTAGCACAACATGGATGTATTAGTAGGAATGTAGCACAATATGGATGTATTAGTAGGAATGTAGCACAATATGGATGTAAAAACAGTTATAATTATATAATTATGTGACAATAAAATTTGTTATGGCTAAAATCAACAAATATCGTGATAATTAATCGTGATCTCAATATTGATCAAAATAATCGTGATTATCATTTTGGCCATAATCATGCAGCCCTAATTTCTGCCGCCACAGTATCAGGGCAGACGCACAACAGGGTTTCCGCTATGTAGCTACATGTAGTAGGCTATATAAAGTCATAATTACACGACTCTACAGAGCCGTGTGCTCTACTGAACTCAAGCGAACTGTCATCCGCTCTCTCTCCCCTCAGCTGGAACAGTGACAGGATGTCATCACTCGCCAAGTCATGGCAACCAGATAAACAACAGGGCGAGTAGCCTACACTTGTCACTCAATCTCATGCAAAGTCACAGCCAAACAGCGACGAAAGCCGCAACTTGAAATCCGCACTCACTCTGCTGGTGCCTGGCAGGCACTAGCAGCGCCAGGATTTTGATTGTAGGTGGGCCTCCAGAAAACTGGATGGGCCAATTAAATTAAGACAAAAAAAATGTATTCAGGTTCCCCCTGCTTACAGACAGCCAGACACTATAACGTTAAGACACTAGGCTACTTGCCTTGCTGGTGTGAGGGTGGGGCTACGGGAGGACTTGATGGGGAGAGGGCGGCTGAGCAGGATGGTAACTCGTCACTTGTAATCGCGTTACTTAAAATGTCCTCCTCCTGGCTCCTGCTCCTCTGAGCGTTTATTGCTGAATTGAAATGAAAACAAGCTGCTTTGCTTTGCTTTGCGTTTTATATTAGCTAGCTAATAGCTACAGTCTGTGTCTGTCTCATTCATTGAGCTTGCTTGAAAAGCTTGTGCGCAAACGTCATTCATTTCATTGGATCGCTTGCTGGTGACGATGCAATCTGTGGGCAGGCTTAAGAGTCCACACTTGGGGTAGAAGCCGCTGATTGGCTGAGAAGCTTTCACTCAAAGCTTTCCTCGGTCTGCTTATTGGATGAACTGCTAGAATGAAAATCACTCACTACTAACTATAGGCCTGGGTCAAAATGGGCGGGCCCGGACCTAAAATGCCCAATGGTAGCGCCGCGGGTGGTGGCAGGGCGTTCTGAACTCTTTGGGGAACCCGTGGGGAACTCACTTGATTCCTCTACCTGTTCCACTGTTAAAGATAGCGGCGCAACTTGGTGGGCGTTATCCTGGTAATTTCTCTGCATGAGAAATACAAGGTGTGGCGTGTGAGCGTGTGAACGGGTTGAAATGCGTGTGTCTCACGCCCAATGCGTGAGACTTGAGAGCCCTGTATTTCTTTAGAAATAAACAATGGACAAATAGAGTCTTTAAACTAGGGCTGTCAAAATTAACGCGTTAATATTTGCGTTAATTTTTTAATATTTAACTCGTTAAAAAAAATTAACGAAATTAACGCAGCTGTGTTTGTTTAGTTCATGTGGCGGCTGAGAAACGTAATACGTCTCCATAAGCGCTACTCTAGGAGGGACTTACCTGACTGAAGTAGGCCTACGGGCCAGTCAAGAGTTGAAACATGGACCAGTAAGATCCCAAAAGAGAAAAAAGATGATGTGTTAGAATCCAGAAATGAATGAGCACGGGCTATAAACGGGACCGAGTACTAGTTCCGACATGTTGTCTCGTCAGGAGAGATGCGCCACCGGTAAGCTGCTGAGCTGCGGTGTAAGTTTGATTTGTCTGTTGCCTTACTGCTGTGCTGCCGATATGTACGTGCGCGATTTGTTTGCTTGATAACTGTTACGTTGGTCACGCTGATAAAACCTTATTTGCAGTCTGATGTTTAACGCTGTCGACTCGATAGTATCCGTGACTATATTCCAGTAAATGTTTGAAATTGGTGCGTCTCACTGTCACACAAGCTACTTCCTGGTTGCAGTGCTGGATGGGAAATGTAGTCAATCGCTTTACATTGGTAATGGATTGCTGTGCACAGCGTCGCTATCTAAAACTACACTCACTGTTTTCACTTTAGGCCAACATACACCTTTGTGGTTTTGGGTTACTGGTTTAATGTGTAACATTGATATTGATATTGATGTGCATTTCTGTGTTTAGATATATGTGCTTTGCTTAGTCATTCAGATTAAACACTATGTATATTATAATATTTATGATATGAAGTACTGCCTAGATTGTAATTTATATTCTATCTATATATATATATATATATATATATATATATATATAGATATATATATATATACACACATTTGTATATTATTCAGAATATGGTATATTAGGTATGTGGCTAATATTGGGGGTGGTGACAAAAATCTGCTCTCAAGTCGGACAGTTTCTAGCCGTTTCAGCAGACTTCAGCAGGACTAAATAAGCCAAATTGTTGCTGCTGCTGTTCTGAAAGATATTAAACATTCTGAACTTAGCAGAACCTTTCCTTGTTTGTTTTCTCTTCATATTTGCAAAGTTAAGTGATTTAGCATTTAAGTATCCATTACTACAAGCTTCTCAATTTAAAAACGCGATTAATCGCGATTAACTACAGCAAATTGTGCGATTAATTAGTTAATTTTTTTTAATCGATTGACAGCCCTACTTTAAACGCTTCAAATGTAAAGTTATTCGCTGTTAAGTGATGTCAAAATTAATGCTAGTCAGTGGAATGCTAACGGGAGGTGATCGCTTTGTAGCATCAAAATGGCACCATAGGAGGTTCAAGTTGTGAAGCGAAGCTTACCCTCTTGGTTGGACTCCGTTGTATGCTTTTTGCCGCCTACTTCCGGGGTATGCAGCCTCGCTTAGTTCCAAAAATCCATTCTACGGCGTTGGACATAATTTATTTCCATTGCTGCCTGTCAAGTAACTTCTGAGGTAAGTTCATTAAATAGCTACCTCTTTTGAATTGTCAACTTTCTATATTTTATCAAAGGCCCTTTATGATCAGTATATGCATATATACTGATCTTTATTTGTATGTGCACAGCGTAATTATATATATTTTATGAAATTCTGAATTAGCTAAAGTAGCTAGCAGCTTTTACAGTGATACACGGCTGTTCGTGATTTTTTTTATTTTTTTAATCAAGCTTTATTGAAAGGAGTGGATATACAGCAGGAAACAACAGTCTATGTTTATAAACGAGCCAGGGGGTTACTAGAGGAAAGAAATCAAAACAAAACTTCATATCAGTATTTTGTAAAGCTTACTGAGGTCATATGATCCAACAACTTTTCTGCCAACACCAGACTTTTAACTTGTTTATTCCTTTAATTTTAACCAACTGACTGAGGAATTAATCCTTTAGTTTATATTATTATTTTTTTTTTTTTACTTTATTGTTTTGATCAGATAAACTGTTTTTGTTTATTTTATTGTTTCGGTTAACCTGATTTTGTGAATTATTTCCTGTTTTGTTGTACATTTTTTAGATTAATTTGTTGTAACCTCCTTTTTGTTTGTCCTTTTCAGTGGCTGCAGGCTGGTGGTGGTGCTGGTGACGTGGGTGGTGGTGGTCTTCCTTCTTGTGTGCCGTGTTAACTTGGATTTGGTGATCTCACTGTGTGTCTGGGTGAACCTTTTTTTCTTTAATTTAGTTTTATTAGTTCTCCTTCCCCTTCACCTGCCCTTCCCACCAGTAGGCCTCAGCCCCTGATTAGGTTTCCTTCTTTTTCTTATTTGTGATGAATGCTACATTTTATATATAAAATATATATATATTTTATTGAATAAACTATTTTTGTAAACTGGGAACCACGTGTTTTTGCCCATTGAGTGGAACGAACCTGTGTGCTTTAAAGGTCTTGGGCCTATCCTAAGTGGCGTTGTCGGAAATCTTAAAATCTCAGAGTGTCATCAGTCCCATTCGCATTGCCACATTAACATACCTTCGTCATTGAATAGCTGGTCACATCATAGCCTAAAACACCCTTTGCTTTATCGCCGATTTTAAAATCAACGAGACCATAATTCAAAAAATCATTCTGTGTTGCAGAAGACTTAAAACTAGCGATTGAGACCATAAACTCATTATGAAGAGGTTTACTGAGGTAATAAATCAAGTGAGAAGTGGGTCACTTTCTCATAGACTTCTACAGAAACCGACCTCCTTTTGCAACCGCACGTGTCGCCCCCTGCTGGAATTCAGATAGAATGCAGGTTTAAGGCACTTCCGCATTTGCAGCACTTTGCGAAACCGGATGGGCTGTCCACTAATATTTACAGTCTATGGTAGGGCTGTGCAATTATTTGAATTTCGGTTTCAATTTCGATTTTGGCTCCCAACGATCACCAAAATAGTATAATCGAGAAAAAACGATTATTTTGCCATGTTCTGTTTTGCAAGAACACTCTTATTTTGTCTTGTGTTCTGAACAGAGATGCTCAAAAGTCTCTGAGCTAGAGTCCAAGTCAAGTCTCAAGTCTTTGAGCTAGAGTCCAAGTCAAGTCTCAAGTCTCTGAGCTAGAGTCCAAGTCAAGTCTCAAGTCTCTTGTGGTTATAATAAGTGTTGCATCACGTACAGCGACCCATCCAGGCTGCTTAGAACACTGCATAGCTATATATAAGAAATTCAAAGAATGCAATATGTTATTATGACTCCTTTATCTATCAGCATACAGTATCAGCTTTGATTTTGGTATATAATCAGTGTAAACAGACTATTGCAACATGATAAAAACCAAGAATGCTTTACTTTTAAGTTAATATCTGTACTTTAAGTAACATACAGTACAGACCAAAAAATTGAGGCTCTGAAGAAAAAGGACTCCCTGTCTGTTGATGAATTATAATGAAAGGCCTTGGCTCCTATTGTGCTGGCTCTGTGGGGCCATAAGACCAAATATAGAAAATATTATAACTCACAACACTAAAATTGACATACTCCTATCTAGTTCAAAACTGCAAAACATCACAGTGTAGCTAAATGCAAAACACTATTGCAACCAAATGAAATGTTTAACACACTACAGTGCACTTCCTTATGATAGAGAATCCTCAATTATTTATTTACTTAGTGGCAGATCCATGTAATGTGCGCTGCCTATGCAACTAATCATACCTTATAAACTGTAAGTTTTAATTACTTTTGAATTTTTGCTACCTGACCATACTAAACCAGATAATTGCTTCTACACTAGATGCCTATCTGACAGTGCTGTAGCTAAATTTAAGGAAGATATTCCAACAGCATTCCACTCTATGTCGTGCCTTAACATAACAGAGGACCTCTATGTTAACCTTAGTCCCTCTCAAATTGATACATTTGTAGACGGTGCTACGACTTGCCTACGTACGACCTTAGACTCTGTCGCTCCTCTTAAAAAGAAGACGATAAAGCAAAGGAAAATAGCTCCTTGGTGTAACTCCCAAACTCGCAAATTAAAACAAATCTCGCGAAACCTCGAAAGTAAGTGGCGCTCCACCAAAGTGGAAGAATCCCGTTTGGATTGGCAAGAAAGTCTCAAAACCTACAGGAAGGCCCTAAGAAAAGCCAGATCAGACTTTTACTCTTCACTAATAGAAGAAAATAAGAACAACCCAAGGTTCCTTTTCAGCACTGTAGCCAGGCTGACAGATAGTCACAGCTCTACTGAGCCATCTATTCCTCTAGCTCTGAGTAGTGATGACTTCATGAGCTTCTTTAATGATAAAATTATAACAATTAGAGGTAAAATTCATCACCTTTTGCCCTTAACTTCTAACAGTTCATCTTTAAATGCAGGACCGCTAGAAAGAACGACTAGACCTGACATATACTTAGACTGCTTTTATCCTATAGACCTTCAACAATTAATGTTAAAGATATCCTCAGCTAAGCCATCTACCTGTCTCTTAGACCCCATCCCAACGAGGCTACTTAAAGAAGCATTACCCATGGTTAACACCTCTCTACTAGATATCATCAATATGTCCTTATTAACAGGTTATGTACCGCAGTCATTTAAAATTGCTGTGATAAAACCTCTTCTGAAAAAACCCACCCTAGATCCTGAGGTCTTAGCAAACTATAGACCTATATCTAACCTTCCTTTTCTATCCAAGATCCTTGAGAAGGTGGTTGCTAATCAGTTATGTGATTTTGTACATAGCAACAGTCTATTTGATGATTTTCAATCAGGATTTAGAAAGAATCATAGCACAGAGACGGCACTGGTGAAAATTACTAACGACCTTCTAACAGCTGCAGACAAAGGACTTGTCTCCATTCTTGTTTTACTAGATCTTAGTTCTGCATTTGACACTATTGACCATACCATCCTGTTACAGAGACTGGAACACTTGGTTGGCATTAAAGGAATCGCACTAAGCTGGTTTAAGTCCTATTTTTCTGAGCGATCCCAATTTGTTAATGTTTACGATAAACCCTCCAAGCACGCTAAAGTTAGCCATGGCGTTCCTCAAGGCTAAGTGCTTGGACCAATTCTATTTTCCTTATATATGCTTCCTCTAGGTAATATTATTAGGAAACACTCTATTAACTATCACTGTTACGCAGACGATACCCAATTATATCTGTCAATTAAGCCAGATGAAAGTGGTCAGTTAGCAAGACTTCAAACGTGTGTTGAGGATATAAAATCCTGGATGACCCACAATTTCCTGATGTTAAACTCAGACAAAACTGAGGTCATTGTGATAGGACCAAAGCACCGCCGAACTTCGTTTTCGAAAGATATAGTTACTCTGGATAGTATTGCCCTGGCCTCCAGCACTGCTGTCAGAAATTTGGGAGTTGTTTTTGATCATGATTTATCCTTCAACGCCCACTTAAAACAAACCTCAAGAATAGCCTTTTTCCATCTTCGTAACATTGCCAAAATTAGGAATATCCTGTCTCAAAATGATGCTGAAAAACTAGTCCGTGCATTCGTTACTTCTAGACTAGATTACTGCAATTCCTTATTTGCAGAGGTGGGTAGTAACGAGTTACATTTACTCCGTTACATTTACTTGAGTAAGTTTTTGAAAAACTGATACTTCTAGGAGTAGTTTTAAATCACTATACTTTTTACTTTTACTTGAGTAGATTTGTGAAGAAGAAACTGTACTCTTACTCCGCTACATTAGGCTACAATGAGCTCGTTACTTTTCTTTTTACCTCTTTGGTATTCTACGAGTCAT
Organism: Perca schrenkii; assembly: GCA_025617405.1. Lineage (NCBI taxonomy): Eukaryota > Metazoa > Chordata > Actinopteri > Perciformes > Percidae > Perca > Perca schrenkii. Next base: position 2,851,203 of record CM046806.1, read on the forward strand.
TGTTTTTATCCCCCAGCGTACCCCTCATTTTAATGTTTTATTTTGACAGAGAGAGACTTCCGCTAAAGCCTCTACCACGTGACTGTGTTTCACCCAATCAAACGTAGTTGTGCAGGCTCGTCACCTTCCTCAAACCTATCAGCGGGATGGGTTAGCTTTTACAGTCGCAGCAAAACAAAAATGGCAATGTCAGAAACGTCACAGACGAGGAGGAACCGCGCCCTGTACTACGAAGCAAGATCAACATGCCCTGGATTTATTTCAGTTCCCCGGCTTCACCTAACCTAACCACCGCGGTCCCGCATAAACTGTGTCATGACGGTGGTTATCAACTAGTTCAACCAACCCAGGGTTTCCCAATCCAGCGGCGCCTGTTCACATAAAAGAGGTGATGTTTGCACAACATGACCAACAATAGCCACATATTTTACATAAGAAGAGCAAACTATAATTCTACATAAAAATGAAAACATACATGGTTTTACATGCAAAACGCAATACAGTCGCTGCTTCCTAAAACGGGAAGGAAAGCTGGCAAAAAAAAAGAAATTGCCGACGCTGTAGATGCGCACAACTCGTATCAATATCACTTCCCCACCAGTTGATCTCTGCTCCCGACCAGGTTAGGCGTCCAGCATAAGTTACCACGGCGATTGAACCCGATAACAAGTGATCCACCTTTGTGAATGAAAGCATGTTTACCTTAGTAAAAGTACCAAACAGCAGCTACATTACCTTGTTCTAGTTCTGCCTGCAGAGTCTGGTAAAAAAAAGTGTAAAGGTTTGGAAATGTGTGTTACTTGTGCTTATTTATTTTTTTATGTATTATTATTTTATTGATATTATTTTTTTAAGTACTTGAATTTACCTGGATTATTTTAATTTAAGCTATTTTATAATTAATTAATTAATTTAAATTAATTTAATTGATTGGATGAACTATAATTTGTCTAAATATGATTATTTTGTATTTTTTGTCCGTCTGATTGAATGCTTATGTTAAAAAAATAAATCAGACGTTACTCAACAGTTACTCAGTACTTGAGTAGTTTTTTCACCAAGTACTTTTTTACTCTTACTCAAGTAATTATTTGGATGACTACTTTTTACTTTTACTTGAGTCATATTATTCTGAAGTAACAGTACTTTTACTTGAGTACAATTTTTGGCTACTCTACCCACCTCTGCTTATTTGCAGGTTGCCCAAATATAATGCAGACAAAGGACTTGTCTCCATTCTTGTTTTACTAGATCTTAGTGCTGCATTTGACACTATTGACCATTCAATCCTGTTACAGAGATTGGAACACTTGGTTGGCATTAAAGGAATCGCACTAAGCTGGTTTAAGTCTTATTTCTCTGATCGATCTCAATTTGTTAATGTTAATGATAAATCCTCCAAGTACGTTAAAGTTAGCCATGGGGTTCCTCAAGGCTCAGTGCTTGGACCAATTCTTTTCTCCCTATATATGCTTCCTCTAGGCAATATTATTAGGAAACACTCAATTAACTTTCACTGTTATGCAGATGACACCCAATTATACTTGTCAATCAAGCCAGACGAAACCAGTCAGCTAGCTAAATTTCAAGCGTGCATTAAAGATATAAAATCCTGGATGACATATAATTTTCTGATGTTAAACCCTAACAAAACTGAAGTTATTGTACTGGGACCTAAACACCTCAGAACCTCATTATCTAAAGACATAGCTACTCTGGATGGTATTGCCCTGGCCTCCAGCACTACTGTCAGAAATTTAGGAGTTATTTTTGATCAGGATATATCCTTTAATGCCAATCTAAAACAAACCTCAAGAACAGCATTTTTTCATCTTCGTAACATTGCCAAAATTAGGAATATCCTGTCTCAGAACGACGCTGAAAAACTAGTTCATGCATTTGTTCCGTCTAGGCTGGACTATTGTAATTCCCTACTGTCAGGTTGCTCAAATAAGTCCCTTAAGACTCTCCAGCTGATCCAGAATGCTGCAGCGCGTGTTCTCACAAGAACTAAGAAAAGAGATCATATCTCTCCTGTATTAGCTTCTTTGCACTGGCTTCCTGTAAAATACAGGATTGAGTTTAAAGTCCTTCTCTTGACCTACAAAGCTCTAAATGGTCTAGCACCATCATATCTAGAAGAGCTCTTAATACCCTATTGTCCCACTAGAGCACTGCGCTCCCAGAATGCAGAGTTACTGGTGGTACCTAGAGTCTCTAAAAGTAGAATGGGAGCCAGAGCCTTCAGTTATCAGGCTCCTCTCCTATGGAACCAGCTCCCGATCTGGGTTCGGGGGGCAGAAACTGTAATCGCTTTCAAGAATGAACTTAAAACTCTTCTATTTGATAAAGCTTATAGTTAGGGAGTGAGGAGTTGCAGTGTTCACCTAACTGGCCCAACTGCTTCTCTTCATAATTGTTAGATTAATAATACATAACAAAGTAGAGGGAGGCAGGCCAGCCAAGCCCGATCCGGCAGGGGGGAGAGTTCTAAGCCCGAAAAAGCTACCTCTCCTTATGACCTGTCTCTCTTAGTTACGCTGTTATAGTTACGCTGTTATAGTTCTAGACTGCCGGGGGACTTCCTTCCTTTGACACACTGAGCTGCTCTCTCCTCTACCTCTCTATTACTATTACTATTACTATTTGCGTGTATCCCGTCCCGGAAATGCTAGTTACTAATCCTAGCTTCTGGGGAGTTTCCCCGGAGTCCTTATGTTTTTTCCCCCAGCGTATTTCCTTGGAGAACGTTGGCACCAAGATCCTGGTTCCAGCTGTCGCCGTGGTCCTGCTGCACTCCTTGCTGAGCTCAACGGTGCCCTGCTGCGTCCTGCTGAACCCTGCAGCTTCCTGCTGAACCCTGCAGCTTCCCGCTACATCCAGTCACTGTTCCATTATTAATGTGACTATTATCGCCACTGTTCATCACACCCCCAACTGGCCCGTCAGACACCGCCTACCAAGAGCCTGGGTCTGTCCGAGGTTTCTTCCCAAGAGGGAGTTTTTCCTCGCCACTGTCGCACTGCTTGCTCTTGAGGGAATTACTGTAATTGTTGGAATTGTTGGTTGCTTTGTAAATTATAGAGTGTGGTCTAGACCTACTCTATCTGTAAAGTGTCTCGAGATAACCTATGTTATGATTTGATACTATAAATAAAATTGAATTGAATTGAATTATTCCCCCGACACGCTGTATTCACTTACTGTTTTTAAAAATTTTTTCAGTTTAGTGGGGGTGGATAGGCATACTGCTCAAAACAACATGAAAAAACATAGTAATGTTCCCTTAGCATTTAGTTGTTAAACTGTATGTAAATGAGCAGGGACGTTAAATCACCTGTTTCACGTAACGTTACTCTAAGGTACCGTCTATGTGCTGGATTTTTCCTAAGGTTAGCTAGAAAATAAGCCCACTGATGGCGACATTATTGTTGATATTTTGGCACAATGTTTCGTAATGCCAGTAGTAGTGGTCATAGTGAGTGAACATGTGATGTAAGATGCACATTGTGTTATGTCTGTGGAACTGTTCATTAGCTGTGTAACGTTATGTGTGATATCTGTAAAGCTGAACCGACTCACAGTAGTAAAACTGATTTATTCTGATCCAAAGACTCTTTCTGTGAGATAAAGGACACTAGCAGATAATACCCTGGACACTATCTATTATATCCAAATGTTAATGAATAATCGTGTTAAATAATCGTGATTTCAATATTGACCAAAATAATCGTGATTATTATTGTTTCCATAATCGAGCAGCCCTAGTCTATGGTCAAAACACTGTAGAAGAAGCTCTGATGGAATTCCATTCAACCCCGGTGTTTTCCCTTTTTTAACTGTTTTTAATGCAGATTTAAGTTCCTCTAACGTTATAGGTTGACTAGGGCTCCACGATTATGACCAAAATGATAATCACGATTATTTTGATCAATATTGAGATCATGATTAATTATCACAATTATTTGTTGATTTTAACCAAAACAAATGTTATTGTCACATAGGCTAATTATAACTGCTTTTACACCCATATTGTGCTACATTCCTGCTAATACATCCATATTGTGCTACTTTCCTCCTTTATTGAAGGATTCTGTGAAGGAGTATGCCATTTCAGCTGTTGTGCGACCACTTTCCATACATGCACATTTGCCGTAAAGTATCTTCCTGACGAAATAGCAACGCGGATTTCGGTGGCTCATTACACTGCTACTTATGGTGCTTTTCCATTACATGGTACCGGCTTGACTCACCTCGACTCTACTCGCCTTTTTTTGTTTTCCATTACGAAAAAAAGTACCTGGTACCTGCTAACGGGTACTTTTTTTAGTACCACCTCAGTCGAGGTTCTAAGCGAGCTGATGCGATACTAAAAGGTGACGTAAAAACCTGCAGACTACAGACTGGTCGGAAAGAATCATCACTGATCACTGCGTCATCATTGCTAGTGACAGACGGGGTGTCCTGAACAAACCCAGCATTTTTAAATAGTTTAGCCAGCTGTGGTTGTTTGCTGCCTCCAGCTTCTTTTGAAAGAAAGTTTTTCTTGGTCCTGCGGAGGTTGCAGAGCTTTCTCCGTAGCATACAAGTGGCCTGATGTTTACTTCTCCGCTGGTGTGTGCGACGAGCCTGCGTGTGTGTGTGTTTGTGTGAGGAGGGATCAGTGAGAGAGTGACGGCGATTAGCTCCGGAGCGAGTAGTGACTCTAGAGTCATATAGTGAGAGAAACAAGGTGTCTCCCCTGTTCTTTCTGACCACGATGGGAAATCTGGAGCAGTAAAAGTTATCCCTCTCCTTGATTTCATGTTGGTTATGGAGAAGGAGAACCAGGAAATGAGTTGGGGGGGGGGATGCAACGCTACCAAGTTAAACCCATGTTAGAGGCAACATAAACATTGCTGCATGTCACGCTAGTAAACACTAATAACACGTTACACAGCAGGTAACGTTAGCCTACCATTAGCTAGCTACAGTAAACACTAATAACACGTTACACAGCAGGTAACGTTAGCCTACCGTTAGCTACAGTAGTAACTGGATTAAACACGGCTAAAATGCTGACAGCTAAACAATGTAGTGTGACAGGATTCCAACAGCGGGACGTCAAACAGTCTGCTGCTAAAGCTATGAGCTAAAAGACACAAACTAGCACTGGTCACTGCTGTTGTATGAAAAACAAAGCAGATGGGACAAAATGTTGCGTTTACTGGTAAACGCAACATTGGTAAACATCGTGACCGGCTTATGATGACCGACTGCTACCTGTTGTGGAATTTTTCTCACGTTACTCTATCCTCTGTGACTGTCTACATCTAAAAACTAAGCTGCGCGGTGCAGGGAACAACTCTGATTGGTTCATGAAGGCACGTGATCAGACAGTGATTTATGGAGCGCTAGATTGGCTTTGCAAAAACTTTGATAAGGAGCGTTCTATGAACGGAATGACGCATTTTAAATATCGCTCGATCACGCAAATTTGATCGTGGGTAGCCAAAATCGTGATCGTGATTAAAATTCGATTAATTGTGCAGCCCTACTTTGAGGTCCCTAGGACATCCTTGTTCCTTTATCTTTGCTTAAAGGAACACGCCGACTTATTGGGAATTTAGCTTATTCACCGTAACCCCCAGAGTTAGACAAGTCCATACATACCCTTCTCATCTCCGTGCGTGCTGTAAGGCTGTCTGATGGCTCCAGCGGCAGCAAGCCAGCACACAACATGCAGGTGAATGGTTCCAGTAATCCTACTGCTCCGAATAAGTGACAAAATAATGCCAACATGTTCCTATTTACATTTGTAGAGTCACAGCGTGTACAAAAAACAACGTAACATGAGACACAGCTGTCTTCTAACCGTAAACAAACCAGGAACTATATTCATTCTGCTACTTGGGCGGAGTGATTTGCTTTGCAGCAAGCCTGTCTGAGAATATAGTTCTCCGTTTGTTTACGGTTAGAAGATTGCTGTGTCACATGTTACGTTGTTTTTTGTACACGCTGTGACTCTACAAATCACAACATTTAAATAGGAACATGTTGGCGTTATTTTGTCACTTTTGTCACAATTCGGAGCAGTAGGATTGCTGGAACCATTCATCTGCATGTTCTGTGATGGGCTGCTGCAGCTGGAGCCGTCAGACAGCGTTAGAGCACGCACGGAGATGAGAAGGGTATGTATGGACTTGAGATGCACCCAATCATTAAATGGCTTGTTGATTCTCCGGTGAGAGGATTAGTGTCCGGGATTTATGCTAAGCTGATGCAAGTATGCATAGGAGAACTCCCAATACTAAAGAAATGGGAGCGAGAGTTGAACTCGGAGGGGAACGTAATTAATTGGGAGACAGTTTGGGACAACATTTCCCACTGTCCCAAAAACCCAAATCACCAGCAGATCCACTTCAACATATGCCATAGGACATATTGGACACCTCAGAAGAGATACGTCTCGGAGAAGTACGTGACCAGCGGTCGCTATGCTTGCAAGAAACTGAGCTCCTACACTCGCCTCCGTATTTCATTAAATTACCAGGTCTATTACTTTTTCTTCGACGTGAAAGTGATGACCCTCTACTGTTTCCATGTGGAAACTCATATTTTTCTCTATAAGTGGAAGAGGCCACTGCAACTTTTGGGAACGGACTATAATCTAGACTTGAATGGATAGATAATATGATGGACAATTGAGGACAGCGCTGCATTTTGCACTGCATGAAAAGTGGGATTTTCGTCAGTATGCGGCACTGTAGATTGTCGTGGAACTTCAGGTTTACGGCTGTACACGGCAATTTACAGGTAACACCGAAAACTGCCGGGAATTGTTGGAAATTGACGTGGGCCTTGCTTGGCAGTTGTCCCCCCATGACCTCCCCTCCCTCTAATTCTAGGTGAGGCTTTCACATGTAAATGAAAATGCTGTGAGCTATACAAATGCAAATCATGGTAGCAGCAGGGGGAGTTTTACCCCAGGTGACATTTTTCTAAAAGGTATTAACTTAATTTTAAGAAAATCTCTTAAAATAGATCAGACTAAGTATAGCCTAATTATAGACTCTTCAATTTTAGCTTGAATTGATTTATTTAATGAAAGTATGCTAGATTAATTACAGTGTATGTCATTAGTAATGACTAATGTTATGTAAAAAAGATACACAAAATAATTTATTTTAACAATTAATTTTAATCAGGCTTTGCCACAAAGGTAAAATGTGCATTCCATGCTCATAGCTCAACCACTGTGCATAGTGGCATGACTACAGTGGCCTTTCTTTGGTCTTGCTCATCCAACATTGACTGGTGGAATGGAGACAGAGGCACCACTGTACAGTTTTCTAAGAGAAGTCTTTCTGCTGACACCAAAACACTGTGCTTCACATAAAGCATATCAGGTTTGTCATTGCATGACAAGGTCCCAACCATTTGTCTTCTTAAAATACTGGCAAATTCAGCACCATATTCACATGGCCATGGCATATGAAGCTGTTGGCTCAGCTGAAACGGCCTCATAATCCAGACTTCAATTGTCCTATTATTAAACTTTCCCAGTAATCCATTATAACTCACTGTAATTCACCTCCACACCAGTGTGTGCGCTGTTCGCGCCCTGCTGGTTAATCTGCTCCTCTTTGTTTCTCTATCACTCTGCCCCGCCCCCTACCCACGCCCTCACTGCTTCCATTTGAAAATAGCGGCGGGAGATTGCGGGAGATGAGTCCGAGAGTTAGAGCAAAAACTGAAGAAATATGGGAATATTTCAGGCCAACTGGTAAAAGAGTTGTCTGTACACTCTGTCAAACTTCACTTGGAAACACACAGGAGTTGTTCAAGACGTTTGGAGCGGCTTTTTTCTCTCCTCCATATCACCTCCGTGGCTCCAAAGATGCGCTCACAGAAAAGGAAAAGACAACGTAAGTATATGATTATTAATGAAACGGCGAGCTAGTCTGTACTGTTTATTAACTCTTGATCGTACAATGACTGTATTTGGATGTTAAACAGGCTACTTAGACTTGGCAGTAATGTTTTAAACCCCACCAAGTTTAAACGCGAGCAGCACAGAGCTGTGGCTGCTTTCAGCGCCATTCATTACAGAGCTAAGCGGGTGAGTTGTTTTATAAAAGTGTATTTTTTTTGTCTCGTAATTTTCAGAAAGCAGTCGCCTTCTTCACAACTCTGAGACAAACTGTAGCAGGCGCTACGAACCGGAGCAAGGGTAAGATTTAAAGAATATGCTTTCATTAAATGAATTGCATTACTTCTTCTGTATAAGGACATAGATACGTTAATAGATACCGATCTTAAACATTTTTTTTAACAGACTAACCTCGCCTCATAACGAGGCTGTGACCTATATTTGCTCGGAGCTGTCTGCAAGTCCAGATTAACATGACGCTAATTACGCCATTGTGTGTAAATAATTTTTACTTTTTCATCTTTCCTTGTTTAATTTTACTGTGACTTATGTTTTTTATTCATACCACTCTCATTTCATTGTTTTCCAGCTGCCTGTAAACTACGAGACAGCACGCAGGAGCTTCAGGTAGAAACAACCAGATGTGACATCGCGGGCAGAAGCAGGCAGAGAAGAAAAGAGGGTAAGATTAGATCCGTTTGGTTAATGTGAATATTTTTCAGGTGCATTCATAGATGTGTTGTGTCCATAAGCAGTATATCACGCAGTACTGATTATCTTTATTGATTGATTTTACAGCTGCTGGAAGCGAGACAGAGTGTGCTGGCTGCGCCTGAGGTGGACATTTGGAAGTGCGCCACCATACAACCGGACAACGCACCACAGACGTCTGCTAAATGGACCGAATGCTGCCGGTTACCTACTGCTCCGAGGCGGCCGCGAGGGCTTGACGGTGCTGCTTCTCGTGAGCGATGGATATTTGTTGTGTGTGCTGTATGTCTCCGATGCTTTGTATACAGTTTTTTTTCTGATTGCGTTTGTGTTTTGTGTCAATAAAGCTTTATCTTTGAATAAACAGCACGTTCCTGGCAAATCATTTTAATTAGGATAACCATGAATATACAACATAGCATATATTAAATAAATATATATAATACATAAATAAATAAATAAATATATATATATATTATTATTATTATTATTATTATAATTATAATAATAATGGCCCAGGTTGACCAATAGCCTAACCCATGACAGACCTGTCAACCAATCAGGAGAGATTTTTCTTGTTTAAAAGTAGTGGTTTCAGCCAATAGTGAGTGAGGAAATTCCAGCCAGGCCAGACGTTCTCTGGCCAGGCGCCTATAATTCTCCCACTAAACATTGGACGTCGGATAGACGTGCAGATCATGTCTATATTGGGTCCGTCGGTCCATGACCAATTCTGGACATCTATTCGACGTCCAAACTAGGTCCACTATTTGAACGTCCAACCGTGACCCAACTTGAACGTCATATTGACGTTCAACATTTGATCTTTGAACTGGGTAATTTTTTTGGACGTCATTTAGACGTCCATGACAGGTGCAGGAAATTTGCATGATTAACCCACTGACATATGGATTAACCCATATATATATATATATATATATATATATATATATAAATATATATATATATATATATATATATATATATATATATACATACATATACATATACATACATATACATGTATATATATATATATATATATATATATATATATATATATATATATATATATATATATATATATATATATACATACATACATATACATGTATATATATATCTATATATATACATCGCAGCATGTTGGTGTTAGGCTACAAGCATGGATATATACATATCTATGGGCTACAAGTTTCCTAGTTGTAAAAAAAAAAAAAATTAAAAAATTAAAAAAAACGTCCTCAGTTGTTCGCGGGTCATTTGGAAGCATCGTTTATTGAGCGTCTGGATCTGAATTCTGCCCAGCAACCCATTCGCGCCACAGTCCATAAAGAAAGGACCAACGTTGCCACAGTCTACTAGCTAATGGTTAGGATGGAGACTGCTTCGTTGCTGCTGTCAAACCCCATGGTAAGCATCTTAACATAATGTTAATACAAATATTTCGACGTTTTCGCATGTGGAAGTTGGTGTTAATTATAACGTTAACGTTACACAGGCCATTAACGTTAGCTAGCTACCTAAATCATATTTAAAAAAGGTGAAGAGGTTCAGGGGCCGTCTAATGGCAGGCTAACGTTCGTACTTTAACTCCCATTGTGATAAGGTTATATTTTTACCCTGCTTATTACCACAATGTAAAATTAGTTTTAGGACATTTTAGTAAGACTGTGGTTCGTTTCTGTGCACTCAGCATTAAATCTGGTTAACAATTGGTTTTGACCAATTTAGCCACCTGTTACCACAATTTTCTTACTGCTAGCTAGCTATATCACTAACTTTGATTACTTAAATAAAAATAATTTACCTGACAAGCTAGCGTTAGCTTAATGTAGTTACTGTCAGGACAGTCAAATTGACCATAAGCCTAGCTAGCTAACTTAACATAAAACTGATATTAACGTTTATAATCGGCTTTAAGAGGGACTAAACACGTTCGATGGACTTATTGAATCACATTTGACTTTAAGATCAATATAATTATCAATATCACAATTCATTTTATTGGTACTTAACTTTTCCGTATCATGTTTATAGCAAGGGTAACTTTGGTAGACTGTTGTTTGCATGTTTCACTAGTTATCCCTTATTAAAAAGGTGGCTCTTGCTAAGAATATCATCACCATCTTCTACTAAATGTCAGGAATACACTGTTTATTGCAAAACAATAGTTTACAATACTAAAAATACTGCATTTTTTTTATAGTAGTTTTCACATAGTGTGTCTGTTTTTATGTTGGTATGATGTATAGTGGAAGATCTGAAAACATGGCCAGGAGTTGTGAGAGAAGGCAATGCAGAGGTGAAGGACATCATACCACAAGACTGTGTGTGTATAAGCCTGATCAACAAGTAAAAAGAGTCAGGTATGTTATTGCCTAATTAGTTTGGTGCATGATGCAAATTACACACCTGTAATCAAAATCTATTTAGTATTTGGGGCAGTTGCAGTGCCACTCATGATTCTTAGGCCTATTTGTTGCTCTATTTTTCCATCCCCTGTGTGATCAAGGGTTCCTAGACTTCCTCTATCATTATCTTTATTGCATGTTCCATTTGGTGCAGTATCACTGAAAATGTCCCAACTGTGGGACTAAAAGGATCTTATCTTATTTTAATGTTTCTATTTTTCAGATCTCTCAATTGCCATGATGACCAAGATATTCAACGGGGAAATGTGGAAAGCTGCCATATTCCCAGTCATTACTTTTCCGAATCATCTGTGGTAAGTTTACAAAAATCTTAATTGAAAATGGGAGTAGGAAGTAAAGAGAAGGAAATAGTAGTAGTAGTAAGTAAGTAAGTAAGTAAGTAAGTAAGTAAAGAGAGGGCAGCATAAAATGACACCTTTTGTATGAAAAGTAAATGCTTTTTTTTAAATAATTGTGATTACCATTAAACCTTAAAACCGGTCTTCTATTCACATCTGCAAAAAAACGACTATTATTCCCCCAGCCATACATTACAATTATTACTCAACCACTTCTTAAAAACAATGGGAGACGGGGGAAAAAAACTTTTGTTCTTGCAGCAGCATTAGCAGCAGCACCGAGGAATCATACTTTCCTGAGTCCGACACCGAGAGGGCCATCAAGGACTTCCCTGACTTACAACAGACTGGAGTAGAGGCTGTAGCAGAGACAGCCTTTTTACTGAAATAATTGACATTATTATGGTCAGTGGACAATATGATAAGCAGTACTTGAATTTGTTCAGTAGTATTAGTGTGACAATCAGTTTTTGTTCTCCAACATGTACAGACTGCTGTTGTGAAGCAGGGATACACAGCTTAGTCAAAAGAGAGAAATGCTGTATATTTCAGCGACTCCTACAGATTGAGAAAAATAATGACTTTTCTTAATAAATAAATGTTATTCTTTGCTCAAAAGTGTCTTGATCCCATAGGTATCCAAAAATTGAGAAAGGCTAAGCAAGTGATGTTTTTTTAAACTGAAACTGGGTGCACAGGTTTACAGACACATCTCTACTGATTGGGTATCACCTAGAACACAACCAATAATTGAGACACACCCACCAAATGAGAGAAAACATAACTCAAGCCGTTGCACACCGTTCCCAGGAAACATGCTGTTTTGACATTGAATGTGCCCCAGCTCTTTGATTGAGAGGAAGCACACAGTTTCAGACTTTAAAAAAACACTGGTTTAAGCTTTTAATAGTATTTTTGTACATTCGCGCTTAGTATAGACCAATGTAGGCTAATTATCTCAAAATCTACCTACATGATCAAAAGTTTTTTTATTTTCAGAATAGCTTTTAATGTGTTATAGTGTGCTATTTTCTATGATAATTTGAACTTGTATAAATTGTCTTTGAGTACCCTCAAAAGCGCTTTATAAATTGTACATTGTGCTTGATATGTCTGGTGCCCTTCTGATGCCATTTAGGACAATTTATTTTTTGAATAAATAATAAAAAAATAAAGTAATAAATTGAGATTTATTTGTATGTGTATGTGTAGACTGTAGTCCCATGTTTCCAGAGAGTGGAGGACGTGTTCTGTGCCAGTTAATTTTCTTGTAGCTACACAAGAAAATTATCACATGGTACAGAAAACATGTCCTCCATCCTCTTGAAACATGGGACTACAGTTATAAAAGTAGTATAAAAACGTCTCAAATTAGTCTAAATTTGACGTTGAAAAGACGTCCACAAACGACCACATTTGGACTATAAATAGCCCTTACACGGAGGTCCCCCGGACGTCAACATTAGACGTGCGGTAGACGTCGAAAAAAGACGTCGCCTGGCGTTACAAAACCCCTTCAGTGGACCGAAATTGGACGTCCAAAAATTACATGGAAAAGACGTCCCTTCGACGTCACATTGCGCAGTGGGCTAATTAGATCCATTAACACCTCCGCGGGGGCTCTCCACATACGTCATGGTTCGTTTCCGACAATATGTGGCACAGACGAACGTGACGTTCGCAGCCTGTAAATTGTCGATAACTGCCGAAAATTAGGGGGATTTCCGGGGGATTTCCGGGGGATTTCCGGGCGTTTACAGGCGTTTACGGGGACGGAAATCTCACTTTTCATGCAGTGTTGTGTATTGTTTGTGCATTTGTCTGTTAAAAAAAGCTATAAAAAAACCAAACACAAAACAACATAAATTTTTTTATAAACTATATGTGTTTTGTGTTCAAACATCTTAATATGTAAAGTAACTAGTAGAAAGTAGCATTAAAAGAAAAACACTCAAGTAAAGTACAAGTACATTACATTACTTGAGTACAGTACTTGTAAATGTACTTAGTTACATTCCACCACTGCTCATTACTATGTGACAAAAATAAGATCTTAGTCAGTGATTGGAAACACAGAATACATTTTTCTCAGACATCTGAAATACTGTCTATACTGTATGTATATATATATATATATATATATATATATATCTCTGTTCTAATATTTGTCCATCTACGGTCTTGCAGTTGACTCCCTGCCGGCACTCACAGCCAACCTTGCACTAACCTCCCTGTGGAGGGGGGAAAGCGAAAAAAAATGTTCTCCATGGGGATCACTCATCTCTTTGTCTCTGTATCTACTTGTCTCGCTGTCTCATCTGTCTCTGTGTATTTGTTTGTGTGACTGGCTGAGTCTGCATCTAATCCATCTTCTTCTTTTCTCTCTTTCTTTCTATGCTACTGATGGAAACAGACAACTAATGTCCTTTGTGTAAAGTTGTCAGCGTTGCTTACGTCACCTCTCAATGTAATCACATTTACACTTGTCTCCTCTCTGTGTATACAGGACAGTAGCTGCCTCGCAGCTGCTCACCTCCCAGGTCTCACAGCGCCCCCAGCAGGCGTCAGTGGTGATGTGCAGGCCCCCGCAGCCGGGCTTCCTGGCCAGGAAGGTGAACTCCCGCACGGCACAACCAATGAAGCGCCGCAGGTTGACGGCTGACACCCGGTGGAGGGAGTCTGGCTGCAGAGAGATCCAGAGCAGAAAGCAGCACAGGGCCAGGCCAGGCACACTGAGGGGGAGAAGAAGAGATGCAACACAACATTGTGTCTTCATATGAGATGCTTCAGGTAGCGTTTCACCAGTGCCCTTTGCCTTGAATTTGCGAATGATGCTTCCTATGGTGTCTCTTGGTATGTTTAACATCTTTGCAATCTTCTTATAGCCATTGCCCTTCCTGTGAAGAGTAATCACCTCTTCTCTTGTCTTCCTCGACCACTCTCTTGACTTCACCATGTTTGTAACCACACCAGTAAATGTCTAGAAGGAGCTGAGTATCACAGTCATTTTAAAGCTGCCTAATTGGTGCTTATTAGGCTTTATTGCTGCTCCCTGACATCCACAGGTGTTTTCAATATCTGATTGAAAACACTTCAATGAACCTCTGTTCTTCAGAGTGGTAGTCTTTAAGGGGTTGAATAATTGTGTCAATGAAGAATTCACAAAATAAACATTTACTACTGTATTAAAAAACCAATTGATGTCATTTTAGTTGCATATGGTTCTTTAAGAAGTCCTTGTAGGATTTCATTATGAATACAATTACAAATGTACACTAAATTCCCTAAAACCATTTACAGCATTGGGGGGGTTGAATAATTTTGAACACAACTGTATGTAAAAGTACTAATACCACACTGTAAAACTAGTCTGTTACAAGCAAAAGTCATGCATTGAAAATGTTACTTAAGTAAAAGTATGTAAGTATCATCAGATACTTACTGATGATACTTGCATCAATGTAATTAAAGTATTAAAAGTAAAAGTACTCAATGCAGAAAAATCCTCACATTTTAGAAACTGGAAAGGATGTGTTTAATAGTCTAATCATTTCACCTGGACTTGTAGGCCGTTATATTGTTGGCTAGTTTAGTTTATAAAATGTGTTTTGTGTGCAAACATCTTAATTTGTAAAGTAAATAGTAACTAAAACTGTCAGATAAATGTAGTGCAGTAAAAAGCTATATTTATCTCTGAAATGGAGCTGAGTAGAAGTAGAAAGTGGCATGAAAAGAAAAGACTCAAGTAAAGTACAGGTACCTCAAATTAGTACAGTACTTGAGTAAATGTATTTAGTTACATTCCACCATTGCTGAACATTAAAAAGTCAGTGGACGTTAATAATACTTTTACAGCTGCATGTTTCACGACAACCCAGTCTTTATAAGACCACACAGAGATTGACAGGCTTCTGCAAATTACTAGTATTGACACCACTTTGGACAGAAGTAATTGCATGAGTAGTGGTCGTCACATTGCCCTCCATACCGACAGAAGTGTTTGGGTGGGCTCCACCACCGGCCCATATCGCACAATGTCGGCAGCGAAGGCTTATGAGATCTGCTGGTAATCACTAGCTAAGTTTCCATCCACTTGTTAATCGAATTATCTGAAGTTCGGTAAAAAAAACTCATGCGAATAAAGCTGGGGAAAGTGTGTTTACATCAAACAGCTCTAAAGCGAATAAAAACCTGTGCGTAATGACGTCACGTGCTGTTTTGCGATTAAATTGGTATATTGAATTGATTTGAGACATTTCATGGTGTTTCCATTCATTTTTGCAGTGAATCGCACAAGATTCAAGCAAACTTTTGCGAACAAAGTTTTGCTAGACAAAAGTAGTTGTTAATATTAGAAGCTTAAAGGGAAATGTCACCGCTGGGTAGCTGAATATATCTTGAAATTGGGTCACTTATGTAGTAGAAATGTGAAAAAAAAATTGAAATTGGTGCCTTCTAGGCCAAGATAAGACAGAAAATGTGCTTTTGGCTCATATGGATGAAAGACACCAAATCCCAGTATGCACTTGCTTTGCTGCTGTATGAGGCCACTCCCAAGCCACGCCTGCCCTTTACAGACAGACGATCAACTCAACAAGTGTGTTTTATTGTCATTTCAACCATATACACGAACAAACGTTTCACCGTGGCTCAAGTGGTGTTACACATTTAAAACATGCTTGTTTTGGCCACAGCTGATACATTATCCGCACTTCTTTCAGCGGATTGATTGATAGCTCCAGAGTGAACAGAACTGTGTCCATGGCAACGCTCTGCTATGCATGGCAACCAACCTGGTCTCACGCCAAGTCGTGTAATAGTCACGTTATTTTGATTCATAAATTCGTGTGCAGGTCACGCTTTTCGAACCTGCTCTGGGGGACACGACAACGGGGAAATGAGGCGCCACACGCCGGCCAAAACAACGGGACGGGCCGCCACTCGCGAACCGCGCAGGGGCACACTACAAGGGGAAATGAAATGCCGCACGGCGGCCAAAACAACGGAACGGACCGCCACTCGCGGTCCGGCACTCGGGGGCCGCCACTCGCGCACTCGCGGGCCGCCACTCGCAGGACACGATCCCCGGCCGCAGGGGCACACAACAACGGGGAAATGAAATGCCACAATAACGAGACGGCTGGGGTTGAATGAACATAATTGTTGTTCTAAGATTTCCAAGACTGTATGGCTGCAGCCATGCGTCCCATATCATGCCGTCCCATCTACTTTTCAAAATAAAAGCTTGCGTCCCAACATTACCGTTGCGATGAACAGTTTCTGAGAAGAATAAGCGAGGATTCAAGATGGCTGAAACTCGTTTTTACCTCGGCAATCTCCGGAAAAAGCCGACGGTCCAACCCCCTTTGGGCTATGCGGAAGTGGCTCCTAATACACAATGAATACAGGCTGTAGTCTTTTGCCTCTGGGCAAAAAAGCCTCAGATGACGCAAAAATCGTCATTTTGCATCATCTGCGGCTTTTTTCCAGACCCTCAATACAGAGATCTCCCCTCTCAGGGGGACATGAGGGAGGGAAGCATGGTCATTAAAAAATACTACCGGGGTTCTACTGATACAAAGCTTAATGCTAATCGGTGAAGTTTCCCTTTAAGCTCTGATGGGCCTTTGGCTGAGGATCTGATCCAGCTCATCAAAAAGGTGGAACTTGCATTATATTTTCACTCCGGCACCGCTGCGAGACAACTCTCTTTTTTGAGCCGTGTATCGCTGTTTGAGCGCCTGCCATTTACTCCGCAGGACGTCCCACGGCTTGTCGTAAGGGACATTCTAAAACGCATAACGTGAAAAAGCAGAAACGCTTTATGTCAGATAACGTCCATAATAATTGGACATTGGGTTAGATTATTTGACAGTTTTCCGTGGTTATGATGGGTAATATGAGAGAGAAATTTGGTGATGATTGATCATTGTTTAGGTACATTAAACCACTTTTTCCTCGCCATAACTTCTATAATCGTTGGATTTCGATTTAGTTTTTTTTTGACAGGCTTAAGTGTTCATGACAAGATATGACCATGATAAATCTGGTGATGATTGATTGTTGTTTAGATACATTAAACCACGTTAAGCTTTTTCACATTAAGCGTTTTAGAATGTCCCTGTCGTAACTGTTGGTCATTTCCTTCGCGAGCTCCTGATAAATGATGGCGTATCTTAGATTTTTGCTATCCAAAATAGCTGTTATATTTTTCTGGTAAATTAAATTAAAAAGGTATCGTCTCCTCGTTTGTCCGCTTACATCTGTTTTTGTTGACAGCATCATGTGTGCAAACAGAGCGGAAATACTGGGCGGAAATGAACTGAAACTTCTTCTTCGTTTTATTGCGGGTTGCAACCATAAAATGACCTAAAACTTAAACGCAATTCATTATTTATTCGGCAAATAACGTTTCCATCAGCGTTTATCGCATAAGCCGTATATCGATCAAGAGAAAATCCAATGAGACCGAACGTATTTCATTTGAGTCGATATTCATGAAATTCAGTCGGATTTTACTGTTTCCATAAGGCATTTTTCATTCGATATCACTTAATTCGGATAAAAACGGGTCGATGGAAACATAGCTACTGAAGTCAAAAGAAGTCAGCAGTGTTTGGCTGCCACATCAGCGAGACAGGTCTGAGATGAGACTCTTCAACATGTTTTCAAATGTAAACTGAAATCTCATCACAATGGCCATTTTGGCGCTTTTGGTCCTGTCAACATATGGATCTTCATTCATAGATGCCCAATAAATGTTCAACTTTCCATTTTTTTTCAAAAAAAAAAAAAAAAAGATGTAAGGTCCATTCTTAACAGCAGTTGGGAAAACAATCTCACCAAAAGGTTCATTTAGTGGCTGTTCTGATCTTTTGATCACATCACATTTCTCAGAAATATAATGGAAATGTGTACATCACAGTAAAATCCCACTTCAACTAGGCAAACTCCCTCAGCTGATGAAGAACAGGGGAACAACAGGGGAAGAACAGGACTCCATATATAACAGTAAAGCTGAATTCACTCACCAATTTGATTTCTTCTGTTGCAGGATCATCTTGGCCGTGACTCACAAATGTGTTGACTATTGGTTATGTGCTGAAATACAATGAGACACTAAAGTTTAAGCAGGTTGTTGCTGATGTTCTCACGCAGGCCTGTAGTATCAGCTCTGACTAAAGTAACTTTGACTGGCTAACATGAACCGCAGTACTTGTCACTGTATGCTCCTCAGACCTGAGCTAATGGCTCTGACACCACAACCAGGCTTTTTTATCATCCTGTGTCCTGCCAATCAAAGGCTTAAATCCTCACCTCATTCTCTTTCTTTCCTTGACTCCCTAAATCCCCTGGAGGCCCTTCTACCTGTCGCTGCCCATCTAGCTCACCCACTCCATTAGCTTGATTAGGGAAAAGAGTCTGCCCTTTTGTTCATAGTCATCCACACGGAAGACGGGTAACAACACACTCAAACACAGTGCCTACCTGTGTCTACTCTTAGTCATCCGAGCTTAATTAGCTGGCTCCATAGACAGAGCCTGCTCCTGTTCTCACATGCCGACTGTAATGACTTCACCGCTGAGCTCCATCACTGCTGCTTTATTCTGCCACTTTGTCTCACACTTTTCATTATGTCTTTTTTGTTATGGTAGTAAAGCTTCACTTAAGGCAGAAAGGATGCATGCCGGAGGATGGTGGAGGTGGAGAAAGGAGACGTGAAGAAAGGGAAAGAATTGATTTGGGTGAGTAAGCACTTCATCGAGAAATTACATCGTCAGTGGCCCTGCGGGCAGCGTGTGGGGCCAGCCGAGCAGAAAACTGCTCTCAAGTAGTTCAGGAAATTAATCTTTAAAAGTAAAGTTTAAAGTTGAGGCCAAGCAATTAAAGTTACATTAGAGAAAATATTGAGGAGGATGAGCCGCGGACAGGTTCACACTCTTCTCAGACACTCACTATCAGGAAGAATTACCCATCTGGAGGCTATTAATGAACAATGTGCAGGATGTGGAATAACAGAATGCATGTAGTTGGATAATTACAATCCTGCTGTTGTGCAATTATTCACAGCTTTCAAATGAAAGATTCTTTTTAAGTTTTTTTTTTTTTTGTCAGACTTCATTAACGTTTATTGGGGAAATTCTTCTGCTTAATTTAATCCATCCTGGCTATTTTAAAAGAACCAGCTCCAGTTCTGAGGCCAGTGCATAAGGGCAATTCCTAATACTTCAGCCAACATGCATTTATTTTAGTGTGAGAAGATCCTGTTAAAATACAGAGAGCATGCTGGGTGCCTGGATAGCTCAGTTGGTAGAGTGGGTAGAGGTTTACTCCGTGACGCAGCGGGCCTGGGTTCGACTCCGACCTGCGGCCCTTTGCTGCATGTCATTCCCCCCCTCTCTCCCCCATTCATATCTTGTCTAAATAAAGGCCAAAAATGTGCAAAAAATAAATAAACAAAGAGTGCATGTAACCAAAGCCAAACTGTGAACCCCTGGAGCATATTGATTTTAAAAGGATAAAAAACAACACGTGTCATAGTAAGATGTTGGTCCTTCAGAAGCACAATAACAGCTTCAATAATGTGCTTTAATTTATTCTTGACCATGGAGGCAGCAGTGGACAAAAAAATCTCTCTCTCCTCTCAAGGTCCACTTCAGGGTGCGAACTACGGGGGAGCTAGGGGGAGCTCAGCTCCCCTTAATAAGATATGGGCTCCCCTGAAAACGTGATTTGTGAAATTTTGGGGGGTCTCTAAAAATACTGACAATGTGTCATTTTGACGTGCAATTTCAGTTTTGTGTAATTTGTGGATAAATCATCGTGGATTATTATGTTTAAAATTGCAAAAGTAGTCATTCATGCATGACGGCGATTTAAACCTAATTCACTTCAATAAAGATAACTATACATGCTATTGTTGTCATGAGCATCAAGGCGTGGCGGTGCTGCGGTGCAAATTCAACTCATGTTTAGTACTTGTTAACTCAAAGATTCGCAGGAAAAATATAAACGTTGGAGGACATTAATCGGCACGCAAAGATCCTTGAAATCCATTCCGCAATTGTGTAGTGATGACGTTAATAGCACGACCAATTCACCTGCTGCAAGCCCTGTTAGCACATCTCCCACCGGGGTTACAACGCAAGAAGAAGATGAAGAAATAATGTCCTCTCTGGCTGAAGATGATCATCTCAGGCTCATCTCTCCCGTTAAATTGGAACAGCCAGCAGTGGAGAGACTGGAAGAGCCCATATACATGGCTGTTTGTTAAGGATGGAAGCTTGGGGTGTGTCGCCAAGGTCTAATTGAACAGAGAAATTATGGTATTCTTCGGTAGCCTGAGTAACTTTAACTTTGTTTGACCTATCTTTTCCTGTTGATATAGTATAGTATAATAGGGTAAATCCTGTATAGTGCATACACTTGTAGCTGTTATGTATCTTTGTAAGTCATTGTAAGTCGCAAGCACACGACCCCGTGGAAAAAAAGTGGGCTCCCCCGAAGGCCACGGTATAGTTCTCATCCATGTTTACTAGGAAAAATACATGAAAAACCACTGCCACTGAGGTACTGCCACTCGGCCAAGCCACTTCACCCCCAACTGCCCCAGTAGAGGTTCTCACTGGGCTGCAGTGGAAGATGGTGGGTAAACGGCTCATAATGAAACCGAATGTTGACAAACAAGAGATCATAACTGTTGTGTCAACTTTCCAGACATCAAACCACCAGCCCAGCAGTAACATGATGCTGTGCTGACCTCTGGTGCTCACTTGTAGTATTGAGTCCTGAGAGGCATTTCATGTTATAGCAGTTTAATAATTTTTTGCTTTCATGCCTTTTCTATTTTTGTATGCTTTGCTATTACTGCTTTTGTAATTTTAATGGAACATTTCTTTGTCTTCAACCAAATGTTATGTTTGTTTTAGGTTTTTATTGTACAGATAGTGTGAACACCTGGAAAACACTTAATGTGGATAGCTTATTTGTTGGTGAATAAACAACTATAAATATAGACATATTTTTTATGTAGACCTATACATTACTGAAAGTAATGAATAGGCTCTATGATCAGAGACGGTTTAGAGTTTAGTGGCCCGTCAATTAAACTGCTTCTCCTTATGGAGTAACCTTAGTCCAAAATAAGTTAGACCTACCTACATGCATGGATGTAGAAAATGTACAGAACCCTACACGTGCCAAATTGGAAAGCTACGGTGTCCTGTAAGGGACATATGCGGGAATTGTTGAACTCTCCCTGTGTGTGAAGCTTAAAGGTGCTGTAGGTAGGATTGTGAAGATCCAGGACTTAGCCAAAGAATTTGAACATCAACAACTTCTCAGTCCCTCCCCCCTTTTCTGCTAGAGGCCAAACTAAGCCCCTCCCCCCAAAGGTAAAATGAATGTGTGTGCATGAGCAGTAATTGGCACGCCCCTGGCCCTGAATGGCAAATGAACAGGGAGCTGTGGATATTTGCAAATCGCACTACAGTCTGGAGGTGGTGTCAGAGGAGCTGGATTTTTTTTTTAAATGAACTGCTTTATGTAGTTCTACTGGAACATAGGGTCAGTTTCAGCAAATATGACAGAAAGTTAGGCCGGCTACACACTGGCTGCGTGGCGTGAGCGTGGCGTTTCTGTTGCGTGTCAGCTGCGTGGCGGCTGCGTAGATTTTTCTATGTAACACCAAAAACGTGTTTGACGCTGCACTGCTGCTGCTAGCCTTGACTGTACACATGTACAGACAATGTTTCCCATTGATTTACTGCACTCAAGCAGTAGTATACTTCATGTTAAACATAAATATATACTAAATATATACCGTCTGCAGTATTGATGGCAAAATAGGCTACAGAATATTTCGTTTTATAGGTGCAATATTTGAAAATCGATTTTTTTTAATTACATTTATATCTGCATTTATGTCAAAACCTAGAGACTTTCAAACATCAAAATGTCATTTATTAATATGTATTTGTGTCAAAATGACATATACACATCTTTTCCTATTCTGGAAATGCTTCCAACACGCTTGCGTGTCGTGAAGAATAGGCGTCGGTTCTATTTCTAGCATGCACGCGTCTATGGAAAGCCAGACTGTTCAAATACACATGATTTTTCACACGTAAACAACACGTAAACAACATGTTGACAACACGTAAACAACACGTTGACAACCCGTTGTTTACGTGATTTTGAGCCATTTGGTTACTTCTCCAGTTTGAATGGGTGAGTATCCTAAGTTCCCATTGGCTGCTGAGCAGTAGGGTTAAACCATTTCTGTAAGCCTGGGGGAGTCGCCTACCACTATTTAACATGCAAAGGATCCTCTCATTTCTTCCATTTTCTTTTTTGTCATTTCTTCTTTTTTTGTGTATATTATAATATAATAATAGTATATACTGCATATATAATCAACTAATATTTAATAATTTAATAAAATGTAATAATTATTTTCATCAAGATAACATTAACACCTTTTGCCACTGCTGCCTTTTCTGGGAACATTCTAGCTTTAACACCATCCATCAAACTTTACAAACCAACAATAACCTGTCACACATATATTATACATAATTATATGTTATTGTTGTAAAAGTTGATTACCGTCTACTAGGTGCAATGCATGCTGGTTGTGAGGATATCACAGCAGATTGTTGTAGGGGGATGGTTGCGTCCTGCCAAAAGATTTTTCTGTTGCACTGCAAGGGAGGCACAATTGAGTGTAGCATTTTTTCTTCTTTCTTGCACATATTATGCATATGGTTATTTAGCTGTTGTATCTTTTTTCTGTACAAGCTTTTCTTATATATTTGCAATTGGCTAGTGTGTACATACTATGAGAAATAAATGTTTTGTAGCAAGTATAGATAGACTATAGATGGATAGTTAGATAGACTTTATTAAAAGGGTAACTACTGCTTTTTTTACCTGGACCCTGTTTTCCTATGTTTTTTGTGTGTAAGTGGCTGATGGGAACAACAATCTTTGAAATTGGTCCAGAGGGCTGCATAAAACCAGGATAAGGGATTAAGCCGGGATATCTCAGTTATCCTGGATGAATTTAGCCTTGACTTGATTGCACAAAAGTAGAGGCACCTGAGTTACCATGGAGATTTATTCTGTACAGATAGCCTGACCAGGCTAACAGCCAGGATGTATTAATCCTGGGGCCTTTTCTGTTAACTCAGAAGTGGTTTTTACCTTATTGTTATCAGCCTGCTTTGAAATACAACAGGTGCATGTTGCTGTTCAGTTAGACCATTATTTTTATAATTATACATGTGTATTATTGTTATATTGCTGTATGAAAACTGCTTGTTAGAAGTTTGGTGAATATATTACCAAGATAATTAGAAAAGACTGATTTAAATGAAGTCAATGATAAAGGACAATATATAAAGTGCTATACACATGTTAGTGGTTCTAACAATGGCAGACTGGTCAGGGACAAATACACCTTTAATTATTTTAGTTGATTGTTGTTTAGTATTCTTTAACAAAGGACCATGTATGTTCCTCTTCCATGTGCATTGTTTTTGGCATTATTAGCACACAATGTGTGTTGTCTCCAGTGAACTGGGACTATAATTTGGGAGCATTGAACAATTATTATAAGTTTTTATAATTGTTACATTAACTTACATTGTAGCTAAATATAAAATAAAAGTTTAATGTGAAGCAACATTTGAAGCTGTGGTGGAGAGGAGGGCAATAAGAGGCTCCGACAGACAAAAGCGATATTCTCACATCGGAGCATACATCTCAACATTGGATAGGCAGGCAGAAATAACCAATCAATCACATTCCAATCACTGGCAGTAACAACACAAATAACACATCCACTTCCGGGGAATTAAGGTTTTTAAGTACTGAATGTACTGTGAGGAATTCCAATAGAAGCCATACTTGCCCCTTGATATGTATGTATATATGATTGCTAGTCACTTGGAAAATGCAAATTATGTAAGCCGTTTGAGGAATTTAAGAAGGAACGTCTTTCTATTAGTGTTAAAAACATAACTGTAAAAATAAAAACATAAATTAGTATATTCCGGCTCAAAAGCACAACCAATCGATGTTCCGTTACATTGTAGGAAGAAATCTCCAATGAAGAAGTAGTTCAGTTTAAATACCAATGCAGCAAAAATAAATGTACTGGGTAGGAGTGCTTCCTTAGTGTGGCCTTTTAGATAATACTCCAGGGCCTCAAGATACCTACATTCAAGTAAAGATACCTAGGTTATACTCCATCACATTAAACCACACACAATTAAAAAAAACGGCTTGACTGAAGTGCAACAGGTGCAAGTCTGTTGCAGGCAGCTTAATTGCTTGTTAACCGTGGTATTGTCTTCCCTTTTGTGTATAAAACCCTTGTCTTCTGGGTTGAAAATTACCCACCTTCACTAAACCCCTAAAATAAAGCAGCTTACTATAATTGAATTGTGAATGCCAAATCTATTTAGGATGAAGAAACAACCTTGTCATTGATCACAAAGTGTGTGAATATCTGAGGCCCTGTTTACACGAAGGGAAGACGCAGATATTTTCCTGCGGTTTGGCCTCTCATTTACACGAAAACCCTGTTTTTATCACAGAAAACGATTATTTCTAAAAACTCCGGCCAAAGTGGAGATTTTGGAAATCTTCGTTTTGCATGTAAACTGAGACAAACAGAGGTTTAGACAGCCGAGAGAGAGAAAGAGGACGTGATTGGTTGCTGTTGTTGCTATTGTCGGGATTCTGATTGGCTTACGCTGGCTTGAGCTTCTCGTTACACTGCCACCTACAGGTTTGGCATGCTCTTGACTGCATTGACGGCATATATACACGGGTACATATAAACGAACGTTGAAATGTCCGTTTATGAAAATAGCCGGCCATAGCATGAATTTGTCCTCTTCGCAGTGCAAAAAAACTACATTTATTCACTGAAGACACTAGTTGATTTTATGCAAGCTCAGTTATACACGGCCTGGACTGATAGGCTGATCAAAGACAGGTGCGCAAAACCATGCCTAGAGTAATGAACTGATGAAAGACAGGTGTGTCAGGAACTTGGGAGCAGTGAAAAATGGACAAACGAGAACACAGAGGGAGAACACAAAGGAGAGAGCAGCGAAAGAGGGAGGAAGCGAGGAGCGAGGGCAGGAGTGGTAAAATGGGGGCCTCAGGTGGCACGGGACTGGTGGCGGATAGGACCGAGGATAGGACCGGAGGTGAGGCTGGACGAGAGGACGGTCGAGAACTGCGAGACCTGCGGAGACGCTCTATGGGCGTGCAGGAGGATGTTCTGCAGTGAGACGTGTGGTCGACAGGGGAACAGAAACCAGGAAGAAGGGGAAGGCGGTCAGACAGTGAGGGATAGTCCCGCGCCTAGCCACTGCAGAGCGGAGGGGGCACCGAACAGACCGGAAGACCGGACAGCAACACGGCCACAGAGTGAAGCGACACGGATGGGGAGCACAGAGGAGAAGCAGCACTGACAGAGTACAGCACAGAAGCAGGCGCATCGGAGGGCAAAGGACACTGAGACGAGCAGACGGCTGGAGGATGGCTAACCGTGACGGACCGAAGCAAGTGCAGTCCCACTCCGGGTGTGTGAGAAAGCCTTATTCCTCCTCAGTGCCTCCAGTGCTGGTATCGCATCGCAAAGCGGTGTAGGGGAAGAGAAGACCAAGCTGCCCCAATCAGCCCTCCCTCTCGCTACCTGCTTACCGAACAGATTGACGCCGTATGGGCTTTGAAATCGTGGTTGGAGCTAGGACTGAAACCTGTCGGCTTTCTTATTACTTTTTGAAAATCCTGATAACTGTTTTTCTTTTTTTTTCGTAGTTTATCATAAATAGTGTAAATTTAAAATCTTGAAGTGGTCCTGGTCCATTACTGTCAGTGGAAAGTTAATTGCTGGTATCATTTTAAAGAACCTCCTCACACATTGTGTGCGTGTGTCATAAACTCATCTCATCCATCCTTTTGCCATCTGGTAGAAAGTTGAGGCAATGTCCTGGGCATGGGAAACAGCCTATCGTCCTAATTTCCAAAAGAAAACAATGTATGCTACGTAATATTTTTGCTTTGGTGTGAGGGTTTATACAATAAGGATAATCATAAAAATACAGTTTCATGTATTTGTATTATGTTGGCTACTGTAGGCCTATATGATTCAGATTGTTGGGCGGCAATCTGAAATGGAATGACGCCTATCCACGACAGACAGCGCAAAACCAGGAGGCAAACGAGTCCACTCACCCACCCTGAAAGAGTTCTTATAAAGTATACTAGCATTGTAACATGTTCTGTCTCTAATGGGAGTTGTAGTTTGAAAAATACCTTGGTATATTTTTTTCGTAAGTAAAGGTTGGCAGTGTAGAATTGTGGATACACACTAGTTTTTTTTGGGAAGGTGTCACACTGGTGTCATCAGATTTTGAAAATTTTGCAAAAAAGGTTTGCAAGTCTGTTGAACCCTCCACCCTGGCTCACTGTAGACATGAGCGCTTGTGCTTGTCTTGCTTCAAGCCTAGTCACATCAAGAGAAACTGTCCGAATAACAATTTCAGACAAGAGCATCTGGCTACAAACTCACCCTGAGAGCAGCAGCCTTTAAACTAACAGACCTGCATTTGGGGAGGGGATGTGTGGGTGATGATAAACAAACCCTCAAAAATAACCAGTTGGGGTGAAAGTAATAGCACAGAACACACAAAGAGTTGAACCATACGATGAACTGTTCTATGCTCCTGTCAGTGTGAATAACAAATATCAGTTGAGAGGAATGCTCGATTCAGGCTCCATGGCCTGCACTTTCACCGAAAACAAATGGATGAAGAAGTGGTTTTAGTGTGGTTAGGTGTGGAGGGAAACTCACAAAACCAAAGTGCATTTATGAGGTTGAACTGAAGGTGTATAAGGAGAGTTGCATTGTTCCAGTCCTTGTGGTACCAGGTCAACGAGATGACCTAATCATTGGCACAAATGTGATTAAGTTTCTCATGCACCAGTTTAAAAGCATTGATGATTTTTTTTAACCGTTATTTATTCAGGGAAGGTTCACTGAGAGGCAGCCTCTCTTTTGCAGGAACACCCTGATCACATTCACACAGTTCCACATTCATACCTGGAAGCCGCCCAGTTCAACCACAGTCTGATCTGCTGGCCACTGAGCAGCTCCACTGGAGCGGTTGGAGGTTAAGGGCCTTGATCAAGGGCACCTCAGTGGTGGTAATGAGGGAGGGACAAGCGCTGCTCTTTCACTTTACCCACCCAGATTTTATCCTGTCGGTCTGGGGATTGAACCGACAACCTCCCGGTCACAAGCTCGCTTCTCTATCCTTTAGGCCACCACTGCCCGATTATTGGCGGCTCGTCACTAATGACAGTTTCTCTTCATCTCCGGAGTGTGAGCAGTTTTTGGACCTTATGGTGAATACATCCTGTTGGAGGGGTGGCGAGCTACCAACCAAAATCGGCACAGTCAAGCTCAGGCAAGCTGTCACTCTCCTGGCCAGACAACAACATCTTGTATGGGGTAGGCTTCCTAAAAAGGCACCCATGTCACCAGGACGTGCAGCCATTGTTGAACCTACCTCATCTAAGTCAATGCCGCGTAACATAATGGTTGGCCGTGTAGTGACACCGCTGTGGGGTGACAGGTGGGTCCCCATGCAGGTCACTAATCTGTCTGATAAACCCATTACGCTGAAAAGGAACTGTAAACTGGCTGGCTGCTTGGCTATAGAGGATTTTGAGATCTTCCAAGGCTCTTATGAGGTTGTTCCTGAGGAACATGCCACACCCACCAACCTTTCAGAACTTGAACAGAGACTGCGAGATGTTGGCCTCAGTGACCTTGACCTAAAATCTTGTCACACTGACCACAAGGGGACAGAAAAGTTAGTGCAGTTGATTGAGCGCTATAATGATGTTTTCTCAAAGCATGCATTGGACTGTGGCGAGACAAAGGGCTTTGTCCATCGCATCTGACTTACCGATGCAGAGGATTAAATCCTTTTTGGGGATGATCTTCTACTATCAGCACTTTATCCCCAACTGCTCTTCCATCGCTAAACCACTCTTTGCTGGACAGAAAAGTAGAGTAAAGTAAAGGAAAATGCAGGGACATACAGGAAACTTAAATCTGATGACTGGAGTCCAGCATGTGACGAAGCCCTTGTCAGTCTGATAGTCTACTGAACTGTGTGGTTCTTGCCCACCCTGATTTTTCACGTCCACTGATCCTGTCAATAGATGCTTCCTTGACCAAGACCAAGATGGCGCCGCAGAATGGTGACACGGTGTGTTGGTGCGCTCTGTTTTGTTTTGTGTTTTAACTATGTTTCTTGCGATGGTACCCGTATCTCATTCACCAGTGAAGAGCTCGTGAACTTCAGGGGAACAATACCATCGGACTTATTTCCCACTTTTCTTCTCCCTTCACTGGAAATTTTGGACATTCTGGTCAAAGGTGCGCTCACCTTTGCTCATGCAGCGAAACGCCGGAGGAGAGGGAAACGGGCCGGTGTGCTTGTGCGTCGCCGGTGTGCTTGTGCGTCTCCGCCAGCGAGGATTACGCACACCATTACCGGGAATATTCCTCTCTAACGTGCGCTCACTGCCCAAAAAAACTGGAGGAACTACAACTGCTGTTGGTCAGAAACAGGGACTTTTTCTCATCTGCTGTTCTGTGCTTCACGGAGACGTGGCTCTGTGGATTAATACCGGACTCTGCGCTGCAGCTGGCAGGCTTCCAACTCTACAGAGCAGACAGAGACACGGACCTCTCCGGCAAAACTAAAGGTGGAGGAATCGGTTTCTACATCAATAGCGGTTGGTGCAACGACGTGACAGTGATCCAGCAGCATTGTTCTCCTAACCTGGAATATTTCATTATAAACTGTAAGCCTTTTTATTCACCCCGTGAGTTCGCGTCATTCATCCTGGTCGGTGTTTACATCTCACCGCAGGCCAACGTGCAGGGCGCGCAGCGCATGCTTGCCGACCAGATTCTGTGCGTGGAGCGGACCAACCCGGAGTCCCTAGTTATTGTCCTTGGTGACTTTAATAAAGGGAACCTCACTCACGAACTCCCTAAATATAGACAGCATATTAAATGCCCGACCAGAGAGGAGAACACTCTGGATCACTGTTACACCACAGTCAGGGGATTCTTATCACGCCGTCCCCCGTGCTGCACTGGGACACTCTGACCACGTCATGGTCCACCTGATCCCCCACCTACAGGCAGAAACTAAAGCTCTGCAAACCTGTTGTGAGGACATCAAGGAAGTGGACCAGTGAGGCTGTGGAGGATCTCCAGTCGTGTTTGGATTCTACTGACTGGGATGTGTTCAGGACTGCTACCAACAGTCTGGATGAGTACACAGAGGCTGTGACGTCATACATCAGCTTCTGTGAGGACTGCTGTGTTCCATCATGCACCAGGGTGAGTTACAACAATGACAAACCCTGGTTCACAGCCAAACTCAGAAGGTTAAGGCTGGCTAAGGAAGACTCGTTCAGGAGTGGGGACAAAGACAGATTTAAAGAGTCAAAGTACAAGTTTAGCAAGGCGGTGAAGGAGGCTAACGACGATACTCTGAGAAACTCCAAAACCAGTTCTCAGCTAATGACTCTGCAACTGTCTGGAAAGGACTTAGGCAGATCACCAACTACAAGCCTAAAACCCCCCCCACTCCTTCGATGACCGACACCTAGCCAACGACCTGAACAGAGTTCTACTGTCGATTTGAAAGACAAAAGGTCAGTCCTGACACCTTCCCCCACGACACCTCCCTACAGCTACAGCCACTGTGCATCACCTCCACCTCACACACCTCAGCAGGGCCCTGGGCCCCCCCCACCAATGCCCTCCTTAAAGGTCTCCACCTCCACCCCCCTACCCACCTCAGTGACGACTCTCTCCATCCACGAGAGGGACGTCAACAGACTCTTTAGGAGACAGAATCCCAGGAAAGCTGCTGGACCAGATGCTGTCTCCCCATCATGCTTGAAGCACTGTGCTGACCAGCTGTCTCCAGTGTTCACAGACATTTTTAACACCTCACTGGAGACATGTCACGTGCCAGCCTGCTTCAAGACCTCAACCATCATCCCTGTCCCCAAGAAGCCAAGGACCACAGGACTTAATGACTTCAGACCCGTCGCCCTGACCTCTGTGGTTATGAAGTCCTTTGAGCGCCTTGTGCTTTCACACCTCAAAGCCATTACCGACACCCTCCTGGACCCCCCTGCCGTTTGCCTACAGAGCCAATAGGTCTGTAGATGATGCAGTCAACCTGGCCCTCCACTACATCCTCCGGCACCTGGACTCTGCAGGAACCTACGCCAGGATCCTGTTTTTGGACTTCAGCTCTGCCTTCAACACCATCATCCCGGCTCTGCTCCAGGAGAAGCTCTCCCAGCTTGGTGTGCCTGACTCCACCTGCAGGTGGATCACTGACTTTCTGTCTGACAGGAAGCAGCATGTCAAGCTGGGGAAACACGTCTCCAACTCACAGACCATCAGCACCGGATCCCCTCAGGGCTGTGTTCTTTCGCCTCTGCTCTTCTCCCTCTACACCAACAACTGCACCTTCAGTCATCAGTCCGTCAAGCTTCTGAAGTTCGCGGACGACACCTCCCTCATCGGACTCATCTCTGATGGAGACGAGTCCGCTTACAGGTCGGAGGCTGACCACCTGGTGAAGTGGTGCAACCAAAACAATTTAGATCTCAACGCTATAAAGACAGTGGAGATGGTTGTGGACTTCAGGAAGAACCCAGCCCCACCTGCCCCCATGACCCTCTGTGGCTCCGCAATTAACATTGTGGAGTCTTTCCGCTTCCTGGGAACTACAATCTCCCAGGACCTCAAGTGGGAGCTGAACATCAGCTCCCTCGTCAAGAAAGCACAACAGAGGATGTACTTCCTGCGGCAGCTGAAGAAATTCAACCTGCCAAAGACAATGATGGTGCACTTCTACACAGCCATCATTGAGTCCATCCTCACATCCTCCATCACCATCTGGTACGCTGCTGCCACTGCCAAGGACAAGGGCAGACTGCAGCGTGTCATTCGGTCAGCTGAGAAGGTGATTGGCTGCAATCTGCCGCCGCTCCAGGACCTTTACGCCACCAGGACTCTGAAGCGTGCTGGAAAGATTGTGGCTGACCCCTCCCACCCCCGGACACAAACTCTTTGAGCCCCTCCCATCTGGCAGGAGGCTGAGGTCCATCAGGACCAAAACCTCACGCCACATGAACAGCTTTTTTCCCCTCCGCCACTAGCCTTATTAACAAGGCCCGGAAACCACCGTGACTCTCCACCTGGCTCTTCATGCCACTGTTCTCTGCTCTAATGCTCTTTGCTCTTTATTTATCTATTTTATTTTATTTCTATCTTTATTTTTAATTTAATACATACTGTGTACATATACTTATATTGTTTACCTATACTTATATTGTTTAATATTACATTTAGAGAATGTGTGATGTGCACCAGCAACACCAAAACAAATTCCTTGTATGTGTCAAAAAACGTACTTGGCAATAAAACCCTTTCTGATTCTGATTCTGATTCTTGGATGGGCTTGGAGGAGTCTTATCACAGATACCAATTGGTGAGGGTAAGTAAGACCTTGAGCGGTTCACAAAAGAGGTATCCAGCACACAGGCTTGAGTTCTTGGCGTTAAAGTGGAGTGTGTGTGAAAAGTTCAGTCATTGGCTGAAGGGCAACTCGTTCACAGTGTGGACAGACAACAATCCACTCACATATACAGTACAGGCCAAAAGTTTGGACACACCTTCTCATTCAATGCGTTTTATTTATTTTCATGACTATTTACATTGTAGATTCTCACTGAAGGCATCAAAACTATGAATGAACACATATGGAATTATGTACTTAACAAAAAAGTGTGAAATAACTGAAAACATGTCTTATATTTTAGATTCCTCAAAGTAGCCACCCTTTGCTTCTTTGATAGCGCTGCAAACCCTTGGTGTTCTCTCAATGAGCTTCATGAGGTAGTCACCTGAAATGGTTTTCACTTCATAGGTGTGCGTTGTCAGGGTTAATTAGTGGAATTTTTTCCCTTATTAATTGGGTTGGGACCATCAGTTGTGTTGTGCAGAATTCAGGTTGATACACAGCCGACAGCCCTATTGGACAACTGTTAGAATTCATATTATGGCAAGAACCAATCAGCTAAGTAAAGAGAAACGAGAAAACTTTGAATGTGTCCCCAAGTGCAGTCGCAAAAACCATCAAGCGCTACAACGAAACTGGTTCACATGAGGACAGCCCCAGGAAAGGAAGACCAAGAGTCACCTCTGCTGCTGAGGATAAGTTCATCTGAGTCACCAGCCTCTGAAATCGCAAGTTAACAGCAGCTCAGATTAGAGACCAGATGAATGCCACACAAAGTTCTAGCAGCAGACACATCTCTAGAACAACTGTTAAGAGGAGACTGCGCGAATCAGGCCTTCATGGTCAAGTAGCTGCTAGGAAACCACTGCTAAGGAGAGGCAACAAGCAGAAGAGATTTGTTTGGCCCAAGAAACACAAGGAATGGACATTATACCAGTGGAAATCTGTGCTTTGGTCTGATGAGTCCAAATTTTAGATCTTTGGTTCCAACCGCCGTGTCTTTGTGCGACGCAGAAAAGGTGAACGGATGGATTCTACATGCCTGGTTCCCACCGTGAAGCATGGAGGAGGAGGTGTGATGGTGTGGGGGTGCTTTGCTGGTGACACTGTTGGGGATTTATTCAAAATTGAAGGCATACTGAACCAGCATGGCTACCACAGCATCCAGCAGCGACATGCCATCCCATTCGGTTTGCGTTTAGTTGGACCATCATTTATTTTTCAACAGGAAAATGACCCCCAAACACACCTCCAGGCTGTGTAAGGGCTATTTGACCAAGAAGGAGAGTGATGGAGTGCTGCGCCAGATGACCTGGCCTCCACAGTCACCGGACCTGAACCCAATCGAGATGGTTTGGGGTGAGCTGGACTGCAGAGTGAAGGCAAAAGGGCCAACAAGTGCTAAGCATCTCTGGGAACTCCTTCAAGACTGTTGGAAAACCATTTCAGATGACTACCTCTTGAAGCTCATCAAGAGAATGCCAAGAGTGTGCAAAGCAGTAATCCGAGCAAAGGGTGGCTACTTTGAAGAAACTAGAATATAAGACATGTTTTCAGTTATTTCACACTTTTTTGTTAAGTAAATAATTCCACGTGTTCATTCATAGTTTTGATGCCTTCAGTGAGAATCTACAATGTAAATAGTCATGAAAATAAAGGAAACTCATTGAATGAGAAGGTGTGTCCAAATCTTTGGCCTGTACTGTATAATGACCAAGCCCAAGCTTGATGCCTGCGAACAGCGCTGGGTCACCAAGCTCGCTCCATACACCTTCAATCTAAAGCACATTGCAGGAACCAAGAACATAATGGCAGACGCTCTCAGCCGGGACCCGTTCGCTCGGACAGTTGGTCAGAGGCTTATCACAGAGTGTTATGAAAATCTACTCACCGTATCAGAGGAACTTGAGCAAGATGGAGTGCAAGATCTCTTTCGTCTGAAAGTACAGTGTCTCCAGGCATGGAGATCAACACAAGAGCCTGCCAATAAGTCTCATCCTCTCCCATTCCAACATGGCATCATGACTTTGTGTAAATATACACGCCATTTTCTTAAAGCCAAATGGCGTGTTATTGTATGCATTTTCAGCTATCCACGTGTATGCCTACGCTGTATACAGCTGATGTAAACATACCCACCACGTGGTCTCGCCACGTTGCGTGTTATCGTGAGAACACGACGTACTATCGTGAGAACGTCACACGCCTGTTAAAAATAAAAAAAAATAAAAATGGTTGGGTTTAGGAAAAGAACACAGGAAAAGGTTTTAGTAACAGAACAGTGACAAAAACACGGAAAATAACGACAAAAACACGCTTAGGAAAACAATAAATGGTTGGGTTTAGGAAAGAAACATTGGGTAAGGCTTATTAAAAAAAAAAAAAAACCTACCTCCTTACTCAATCCCCTGTTCCTTTATACTACTCACTATGGCGGAAATTGACTCGCAATGTAGGTCAATGGCGGCCGATTAACGTTGATATACACGCAAAAATGCGATTATGCGTCTTGATAACACGCAAAAACGGAATACAAATTGGCGTGTCATACATACGCCAATTCATGAGATCAGTCTGCCCATTCTCATGTAACCGAGTTGTGGAGGCCCTCCTTGATGCTCATAACTGATGAAATACTGCCACAGAGTGTAGAGCAGCTCAGCTAGTCCAATCGGCTCAGCACCTTGTACCACCAGGACAAGACCTGTTGCCTACCTTTTCCTTTCCGACAAAGCCAAGAGCTGGATCCTAGCATCTCAAAGATCATGCCATTTCTCAGCCGGAAGAGGAGGCCCTCAAGGAGAGAGAAGGTCGGTTTGGACACAGGGGCCTTGGTGCTCATCAAGCAGTGGGAGAGGTTGAAGGTTCTGGATGGAGTGCTTTACCAGGTAACCAAAGATCCCTTAAGTAAACAAAAGAGACACCAGTTTGTATTACCAAGAAGTCTGGTAGAAAGTCCTGTGCCAAAACCTGAGTGTCCAGTCGTCTGCTTCGCACGTTAGACACAACGCAGGTAACCGGTACTGAGGCCAGGCCAGCGCTGAGCTATCATTTTCTTGGTTGCGGTTGATCCAGCTAGCCAAATTTCCTTCTCTCCCAAGTAGGTGTAATTTAGAGTCATTAAGTAACAAAACAATTGGGTCAGTAGGAATTTGACATCCTATCACATCAGATATTATTGATTTTCTTTTATTCCAAAACTCATGCACCTGTTCACACTCCCAGACCATGTGCAAGAAAGTTCCAGTTTGTTCAGATTGGCAAAACGTGCAATAGGGAGTAGGAATGGCTTTAGAGACGTCTTCTGAGGAGTCCAATATGTCCTATGGCATATGTTGAAGTGGATCTGCTGGTAATTTGGGTTCTTGGAACAATGGGAAATGTCGCAAACTGTCTCCCAATTAATTATGATCCCCTCCGGGCTCAGCTTTCGCTCCCATTTCTCTAGTATTGGGAGTTCTCCTACAGATGCTTGCATCAGTTTAGCATAAATCCTGGACACTAATCCTCTCACCGGAGAATCAACAAGCCATTTAATGATTGGGTGCATCTCAAGACTGTTCCCCCATGGTACATATTAGGGCTGATCTTAAGCGAAGATAAAGGAAGAAGGATGTCCTAGGGACCTCAAAGCTAGCTCTCAGGTTTTCAAAACTTAACATACCTTCATCATTGAATAACTGGTCTAGAGTATAAATACTTTTGTCACTCCACTGGTTATAAACAAAAGGTCCGCAATCCTTGCCTCTCTCTTTTTTTTCAAATTGACCGCAAAGGAAGATGTGAAATCTCTAATAAATCCTTTAGTGGCTTGCCAAATGTACGCCGGGTCCGAAACTGAGTCAGTATTAATTGATATAAACTCCGCCAGCTTGGCTCTAAACTCTGTATAAAAAGCGTTGTTTTGGAGAAGGGAATTGTTAAATTGCCATCTCCTAGATCTTTCTCCTAACATATCACAACGGAATGTGGTTATCAGCGCATTGTGATCATATATACGATATCGTGCTTGAAGAGTCTTTACTGCTTTTGCCTATACGGTAAGTGCGGATTTCCGCGACAGCAGCACGATGGAGCCCTTGGTTTTGGTGTTGTCACCAGATGAGGCAGCAACCTTAAAGTATTTATTTTGTAGACAATTTACATCTCTTTTACGTAGGTGTGACTCGTCTGTTTTTTCTTCTTAAATAATCCAGGAATTTAGCTCGTTTGATCGGCCCGTTTAAGCCCCCTGATGTTAACTGAAAGGATTGAAAGCTCAGCCATCTTCAAAATTGAAACGCATACGTGTCTCGAGTATCCTACCAGATTTTGTAGCAAAGGTTGAACTGTTAGCTCTGAGCAAGGTGTGACAAAAACATAAAAGCTAAAATAAATCCCCTAACCCTCTGAGACCACAGACCTCCTCCCCTATTTGTAAGATGCATGACCACATCAAACGCGGTTTGTGCAAAACTCCAGCTCAAAACTACACCTCCTGTCTTAAGTCACAGGTTAGTTGAAACAGGTCTAGTGAATTCTTATGTTATACATGAACAATATTATAAACACCTTCAAACTATTTCTGGACTAAGCTGTGTGAAAAACAGACTAATCTAGTTGGAGCAATAAGCAGACTATGAGCGTATCCATCATGTTCTTTCAGTCTAGCTTAATTGTTAACAAACATAAACTGTAAACTGACCAGCCAGCATTTATCATGCACCCTCAGTCTGGTTAAGTGTCCCTTTAAAGCTTGGCTTCAAAACTTACATACAGTATCCTTAGGATTACCAGCCAGTATTTTTCATGTATTTTCAGTCTGGTTAAGTGTCCCTTTAAAGGAACACGCCGACTTATTGGGAATTTAGCTTATTCACCGTAACCCCCAGAGTAAGACAAGTCGATACATACCCTTCTCATCTCCGTGCGTGCTGTAACGCTGCCTGACAGTTCCAGCATTAGCTTAGCCTAGCACAGATCCTGCAGGTAACTGGTTCCAACTAGCCTGCTGCTCCAAATTGTGACAAAGTGACAATATAACGCCAACATGTTCCTATTTACATGTTGTGATTTGTAGAGTCACAGCGTGTACAAAAAACAACGTAACATGAGACACAGCCATCTTCTAACAGCAAACAAACCGGGAACTATATTCTCAGACAGGCTTGCTGCGAGCATATCACTCCGCCCAAGTACTATATTCTTCCACCTGAGAATATAGTTCCCGGTTTGTTTACTGTTAAAAGACGGCTGTGTCTCATGTTATGTTGTTTTTTGTACACGCTATGACTCTACAAATCACAACATGTAAATAGGAACATGTTGGTGTTATTTTGTCAGTTATTCGGAGCAGTAGGATTACTGGAACCATTAACCTGCATGTTCTGTGCTGGCCTGATGCCGCTGGAGCCGTCAGACAGCATTACAGCACGCACGGAGATGGGAAGGGTATGTATCGACTTTTCTTACTCTGGGGGTTACGGTGAATAAGCTAAATTCCAAATAAGTCGGCGTGTTCCTTTAAAGCTTAGTTACGAAACTTACATAACGCATCCTCAGGATTCATCATGTTCCCTTTTTTTAAAGGGGTGATAGAATGCAAAACTGATTTTACCCTGTCATAGTTGAATAACGACAGTTCGGTGGGTAAATAGGACATACATAGAAGCTCAAAGTCCCACTGACACCCCTTTACTATGAAAATTTCATATTTTGAAACTGCTGCTGGCAACGGTCACGCCCCAACATTTACATAGGCTACACAACTGACCTGAGATCAGGTAGTCTTCTGAATCTAGCTAGGTCACGCAGATCTCTGCTATTCCATTACAAAATTCACTTCTGAAACTTTTTTATGCGAGAAATCAACTATGTAAAGCTCAAATATGTGCCGTTTTACGAAAATGGATGGTTAATTGCAAATGTTGTCCGACTGTGTGTCGGAGTTCAGCGCGGGTGCTGCCTGTGTTGCTGCCTCGCCGCCCGACCTGCCTTCCTTCACACACCCCGGCCTGCTCTGAGGAACTTGGAGCTCCGTTACGGCTTGCAGCCGACAGCACTCCATACCCGCGCAAAGTCACCGGTTTTTGGATAATAGACAACTAAATGCTGCTGCTCTGACAGAGCTCCAGGGCCTGCAGCTCCCCTCTTCCTGCTAGCTATTTGCCCGGTGTATGTGAGTGAGAGCACGGTCAGCGAGCTTGTTGCACCAGCAATCTGTTACCACAGGTTCCAGTTAATATTTTAATATGTGTAATTATAATGTGTTGAGTTATTTAAACAAACGATTGGGGAAATAAACGCCGCTTGTCCGCGAGTCTCATTGATAGAGCCTGCGGCTGGATGTAGCTCTATCAATGAGAGCTAGCTCCTCCTAAATTCCTCTGAAATTCACAAATATTCATTAACTTGAAATCGGACATCGAAGTTAGCTTTATAAGACATTTAGTTAGATGTGTAAGTGGCGTGACGAAATTCAAACTGTAAATATACTCGAATTACGACCAAAAATGAAGCTAACTAGCCGTGATTTGTAGCTACACATAGATAGGATTGAAGGGACAGTCGCAGCTAACGAAACACCTAGCTAAACTTCACAAATATTAACTTGAAATCGGACACCGTTGTTAGCTTTATAAGACCTTTAGGGAGATCTTGTATAAGTGGCGTGATGAAATTCAAACTGTAAATATACAGAAATTACGCCAAAAATGAAGCTAACTATCCCTGATTTGTAGCTAGCTACACATAGCTAGGATTGAAGGGACAGTCATAGCTAACGAAACCCCCACTGTTCTCAAATATTCCTTAACTTGAAATCGGACATCGTAGTTAGCTTTATAAGACATTTAGTTAGATGTGTAAGTGGCGTGACGAAATTCAAACTGTAAATATACTCGAATTACGACCAAAAATGAAGCTAACTAGCCGTGATTTGTAGCTACACATAGATAGGATTGAAGGGACAGTCGCAGCTAACGAAACACCTAGCTAAACTTCAAATATTAACTTGAAATCGGACACCGTTGTTAGCTTTATAAGACCTTTTAGGGAGATCTTGTATAAGTGGCGTGATGAAATTCAAACTATAAATATACAGAAATTACGCCCAAAATGAAGCTAACTATCCGTGATTTTTAGCTAGCTACACATAGCTAGGATTGAAGGGACAGTCATAGCTAACGAAACCCCCACTGTTCACAAATATTCCTTAACTTGAAATCGGACATCGTAGTTAGCTTTATAAGACATTTAGTTAGATGTGTAAGTGGCGTGAGCCGAAATTCACTGTAAATATACTCAGTGGAAATCATCGTAGTTAGCTTTATAAGACATTTAGTTAGATGTGTAAGTGGCGTGACGAAATTCAAACTGTAAATATACTCGAATTACGACCAAAAATGAAGCTAACTAGCCGTGATTAGTAGCTACACATAGATAGGATTGAAGGGACAGTCGCAGCTAACGAAACACCTACTGTAGCTAAACTTCACAAATATTAACTTGAAATCGGACACCGTTGTAAGCTTTATAAGACATTTAGATGTTGTATAGCTAAGTGGCGTGACATTGTGTGTAACATGTGGTAAGAGATTGCTGGTGTAACAAGCACGCTGACCGCGCTCTCACTCTCACACAACGGGCCATGTAGCTAGCAGGAAGAGGGGAAGCTGCAGGCCCTGGAGCTCTGTCAGGGCTGCCAGCCTAACGGAGCTCACAGCAGGCCGGGGTCTGTGAAGGAAGCCAGGCCGTGCGGCGAGGCAGCAGCACCGCCGCTGAAGTCCGACACACAGTCTTACCATATTTGCAATTAGCCATCAATTTTCGTAAAACGGCCCATATTTGAGCTTAATATAGTTGACTTCTCACATAAAAAAGTCTCAGAAGTGAATTTGGTAATGAAACATTGCAGTGTCTGGAATATGAGATTCTGTCGCTTCTCTAATGTGTGTGTATTGGAGATTCGCTCAACCAATCAGCGCGCATCTCTAAGGTCTGCCTATGGCAATTCGCTCAACCAATCAGCACGCAGCTCATCTAAATATTCACGAGCATACCATATTTGGAAGAAAAGCTCTTGTTTCAAATAGAGCCAAAACACAGGGATGCATAAGGGCCAATAAAATATCAACCAGACCATTTTCAGCCCAACAAATGTTACATATCCAATTAGGAGACCATAGGGAACAGTGTGAAATACTCTATATAATCATTCTATCACCCCTTTAAGCCAGATTAAGTGTCCTTAAAAATATAGATTGTAGACTGAGTAGCCAGCATTCATCATTCCTTACAATCTGATTAGGTGTCCCTCCAATGGATGGTTTCAAAACTTACACACAGCAACATCCAGTCAAACTCGGTACAGTGGCCCAAATACCGTTAGTCCACAAGTGCTGAGTCCTCCAGTCACGGCCCCCGGTATAGAATCAAAGTCCCACGGTCGCTGTCCGGTTCCTTGCGGCGCGGGAGGGTCTTCTTCCTCTTGTAATTCCAGCCAGAAAACACCGGGCAAACTCTCTCCCCCCGCGGGTTGTTCCCAGGGCAGCGCAGCAGATGAACGAGTCTGAGTTGCGTTCACTGTGCAGTGTCAGCTCGTGTTGTATCTCTTCAGGCAGCCGAAGCCGCTGCTAGTGGCCGCCAGTCACGTGCTTCTCCCACTATTATATTTTTTTTAACTACAGTTCCCTACAGCCGTGCCATGGGCCTTGGTACAAATCATCACCACAGTTGTAGTTTTTCTGGTTTGCAAATAGCTAGGGTTTTAAAAATCTACTGACTATACACAATATCTATTACAGCCGAAATATTAATTACACTGTATCTGCACTCAATGATCGAGTGATCGCGTTCCCCTGCAGGAACAAGACAACGCGGAAGACTCAAGCGGTTGCGGTCACATTCGGTCTTGACATACTATTTACACACTCATACTGACCGACACTAGACTCACGCACTGGCCGTGGTTACATTCGGTACCCTGGTGAGCGGTCTCCTCATGACAGTCTAACTACCATGTAGCAACATTCACTTCTAACATTTAACTACCAAGATAACATTACGTGTATTTGTATGTGATATAATACTTTCCCCTTGGTAATGTAGCCTATGATTTTCCATGAACACAATTCTAAAATGCACGAGACATAAAGGCTTCTTCTATCGGTAACTCAAACTTGCCGAGAACCTAGACACCCGTGATTACATATTGACTCATGCATTAGGCACGGTTACGGTCTCTTTCAGTAGCCTGGTGCACGGTCTCCTGCTGACAGCCTACCTATCACGTAAGAAACATTTAACATAATTAATTTAACATAACTACTAAGATAACATGACGTGCATTTGTATGTGATATCCATCGATAATGTAGTCTATGAATTTGTATGTACACAATCATCTAAGATGCACGAGAAATAAAGGCTTCTGGGATCGGTTGATAACTCAAACTTGCCGAGAACCTAGACACCCGGTTGAATATAGACTTATGCAGTACCCTCGGTTACAGTCCTTACGGTCTCGTTCAGTAGCCTGGTGTGCGGTCTCCTCGTGACAGCCTACCTACCACGTAGCAACATTCACTTCTCTAACATTTAACTTAACATAACTACCAAGATAACATGACGTGTATTTGTATGTGATGTACTGTACTTCCCCATCGATAATATGTGAATTGCCACGAAAACAATCCTCTAAGATGCACCAGAAACAAGGCTTGGTTAATAACTCAAACTTGCAGAGAACCAAGACACCGCTTGATTACATTACACTTGAGCGGGCCGGCCGGCCGGTCTCATTCTGTAGCCTGGTGCGCGGTCTAGGTAACTCATTTCCTGATTGATTCTACCACCACCACTCCAGTGGAGGCGCTAACGAGCAAGATTACTACACACAGAGTAGCAGAAGAATACCAGCTACACACAACGGCACGAATGAAGTAAAAGAAAAAAAACAGGAGTGAGTCGGTACATTGACGTATGGCACTCGAGTCTCCCGGTTCAGTGACACGAGTTGGGTTAATTAACCGGCTCTTCGGTCAGTTCGTGACCGAAGAATGTCCCCAAAAAAAAGGCAGTAGTGGAGCAAAAGATGGTAATGTTATCTAATAATTTCCCATTCAAACTGGAGAAGTAACCAAATGGCTCAAAATCACGTGAAAGTAATGCTTGTTTACGTGTTGTCACCGTGTTGTCAACATGTTGTAAACGTGTTGTTAACCTGTTGTTAACGTGTTGTTAATGTGTTGTTAACGTGTTGTTAACGTGTTGTCTATGTGTGAAAAATCAACGTGTTGTTTACGTGCTGTTTACGTGTGAGAAATCACGTGTCTGTGAGCTTTCCATAGTTTAGGCGCGGCTCGAGCCGCACCTGAGATGTGCGTCTCATGCACAGTGTAGTATGGAATCTAACCTGTGAACATAGGAGCCAAAATAAAAACCGACACGCCACGCAGCTGATACGCTCACGCCACGCAGCCACTGTGTAGCCAGCCTTAGTTTTATAAGTCTTAGGGACTGTTCATTATTTATTTAAGGGGCCACCACAGGAGTTTTGGGATCTTTAGTCAAAATACTTGGGGCGGCCCCTACCCCCCCCACTAAGACCCATGTTGGCTGAGTCTTTACCCCAGTACTATCGTCTCTCCACTGGTTGCCTGTCGCGCTCAGAATCCATTTTAAGATTTTATTATTTGTTTTTAAATCTTTAAATGGATTGGCACCATCTTATTTAGCTGATATGTTGATTTTACATACCCCAGTCAGAGCACTTAGGTCAAATGACCAGCTTCTTTTGGACTGTCCTAGATCCAGACTGAAAACCAGAGGGGACAGAGCTTTTTCAGTTGCAGGTCCTAAGCTCTGGAATACTCTTCCCCTCAATATTTAAGTCATTTAAATCACTTTCAAAAACTCATCTCTTTGAAATGGCTTTTAACACAAGCTGAGCTGTGACATTGTTAATTTTGTTTGTAATCATGTTTACATGTGTCTTAATTATTATTATGTGATAATAATAATAATGATATTACAACCCGAATTCCAGAAAAGTTGGGACATTTTTAAAATTTTAATAAAATGAAAACTAAAAGACTTTCAAATCACATGAGCCAATATTTTATTCACAATAGAACATAGATAACATAGCAAATGTTTAAACTGAGACATTTTACAATTTTATGCACAAAATGAGCTCATTTCAAATTTGATTTCTGCTACAGGTCTCAAAATAGTTGGCACGGGGCATGTTTACCATGGTGTAGCATCTCCTTTTCTTTTCAAAACAGTTTGAGTCTGGGCATTGAGGCTATGAGTTGCTGGAGTTTTGGTGTCGGAATTTGGTCCCATTCTTACCTTATATAGATTTCCAGCTGCTAAAGAGTTTGTGGTCGTCTTTGACGTATTTTTCGTTCGATGATGCGCCAAATGTTCTCTATAGGTGAAAGTTCTGGACTGCAGGCCGGACAGTTCAGCACCCGGACTCTTCTACGACAAAGCCATGCTGTTGTAATAGCTGCAGTATGTGGTTTTGCATTGTCCTGCTAAAATATACAAGGCCTTCTCTGAAATAGACAGCGTTTGGAGGGAAGCATATGTTGCTCTAAAACCTTTATATACCTTTCAGCATTCACAGAGCCTTCCAAAACATGCAAGCTGCCCATACCGTATGCAGTTATGCACCCCCATACCATCAGATATGCTGGCTTTTGAACTGAATGCTGATAACATGCTGGAAGGTCTCCCTCCTCTTTAGCCCAGAGGACACTGCGTCCGTGATTTCCAACAAGAATGTCAAATTTGGACTCGTCTGACCATAGAACACTATTCCACTTTGAAATAGTCCATTTTAAATGAGCCTTGGCCCACAGGACACGACGGCACTTCTGGACCATGTTCACATATGGCTTCCTTTTTTGCATGATAGAGCTTTAGTTGGCATCTGCTGATGGCACGGCGGATTGTGTTTACCGACAGTGGTGTCTGGAAGTATTCCTGGGCCCATTTAGTAATGTCATTGACACAATCATGCCGATGAGTGATGCAGTGTTGTCTGAGGGCCCGAAGACCACGGGCATCCAATAAAGGTCTCCAGCTTTGTCCCTTACACACAGAGATTTCTCCAGTTTCTCTGAATCTTTTGATGATGTTATGCACTGTAGATGATGAGATTTGCAAAGCCTTTGCAATTTGACGTTGAGGAACATTGTTTTTAAAGTATTCCACAATCTTTTTACGCAGTCTTTCACAGATTGGAGAGCCTCTGCCCATCTTTACTTCTGAGAGACTCTGCTTCTCTAAGACATACCTTTTATAGCTAATCATGTTACAGACCTGATATCAATTAACTTAATTAGTCACTAGATGTTCTCCCAGCTGAATCTTTTC
This sequence comes from Perca schrenkii, assembly GCA_025617405.1. Taxonomy (NCBI): domain Eukaryota; kingdom Metazoa; phylum Chordata; class Actinopteri; order Perciformes; family Percidae; genus Perca; species Perca schrenkii. The sequence continues at coordinate 2,895,618 of CM046806.1, forward strand.
AAAACTGCTTGCTTTTTTAACCATTTGTTGCCCTCGTGCCAACTTTTTTGAGACCTGTAGCAGGCATTACATTTTAAATGAGCTAATTAAGTGGATACAATTGTAAAACTTCTCAGTTTAAACATTTGCTATGTTGTTCTATTGTGAATAAAATATTGGCTCATGTGATTTGAAAGTCTTTTAGTTTTCATTTTATTAAAATTTAAAAAACGTCCCAACTTTTCTGGAATTCGGGTTGTATGTTTTTAATAGGCTTTTACTTTTTCTTCTTGGCTAATTAGTATGCTTTTTATGCTGTTACCAGTAATAGTATCTGTACAGCACTTTGGGGCAGGAGTGACTGCTTGTAAATGTGCTCTATAAATAAACTTGACCTTGACCTTGAGTCCTGCAGCAGAGCAGGGTTCAAATCTGACCTGCTGCCTTTTGCTGCGTGTCATCCCCCATATTTCTCCCCCTTTCATATCTATCCACTTTGAAATAAAGGGAAAAGCCCCCCAAAAAAAATCTTAAAAAAAAGAAAATAGACTTGACCCTACCCTCGCCAGTGATACTTTTTCTATGAAACTCCAAAATATTTGGAAACTAAATGCACACTTCCTGCATTACTGCATTACTTAAAATACTAAGTTCTACTTCTACTAAGTACTCCTCTAGTAAACTAGTATTCACATGAAATAAAACATCCAGATTCATTTTATTTAAACAGGGACAATGCACAAGTTAACATTAACCTTGTATAAGAACAAGGAGAGATGCATTGTGCCAGGTTGTAGCACAAGTGCTATTTTACGCCCGTAGTCCCTTAACAGGTCATTAACACATTTAAAAATTCCATGCAAGTGAAATACAAAACATTAAAATATACAACTTTACAACCACGGTCGCACCTAATTTTCAATTAAAACTATCGTGTGCTCAATTGTTCCCCCTTCCTAAAACCAACCCCCTCCCACCCCACACCAACAAAGCTATGCAATCAAAATCCTTACCTATCCCAATACAAACACACACACACACACACACACCTCATAAATGTGTACAATTTTGTTGTGACAGTAACCATGCTTTTATCAAACTTGAAAAGGTTTGAGGATTTGTACACGTAATAAGATGTGTGGGGAGAGAATTCCACTGAGTTATGGCCACAAAAGAAAAGGATGATTTGCCAAATGAAGTTTTGCGGTTGGGAATATTGCACTCTCCTCTAGTGGCTGACCGAGTAGCTCTTTTTTTTTTCTGAGTTGAGCGTAATACAATTTTTTTAGAGGAGCGACAGCATTATGAATGAAATAAAAAGTAAGCAAACATTCAAATGCATCAATCAAATCAAATTTCCAAAATTTAAAATATTGTACTTAGTGATTATTTTGCAGTGGTGTTTTTTTTATCATGGATCTTAAGGGCTGTTTTATATAATGATTCAAGTGGTCTTAAGACTGTCTTACCTGCTTGAGACCAACTTGTCATGCAATACAAAAAGTGTGGAACAATCATTGCACTTAAGTAGCTATTTGAGGCCTCAATGGTAAGAGAGTTTCTTATAGGTTTGAAATTTATAAGGTTAAATTTCAGTGTACTGCTCAGTTTTTTAAAGGTAAGAGTTGGGTCCAGGGTAACACCCAAATATTTTTACTTTTACATTTTTAATTGTATGTCCATTTACTAAAACCTCAGGACATTCCTAAAGTTTGCATTTATTTTAAAAAAACATGGTTACCGTCTTTTCAGTATTCAAAGTGAGACATGAGTTATGTAACCATTCAACAACCTTATGCATTACATTCGTTAATTTTAAAGCAACCTCTGTGGCATTCTTCCCATGAGTGTACAGCACAGTATCATCTGCATACATTATTAAATCAATATCATTACATACTAGTGGAAGGTCATATATATATATATATATATATATATATATATATATATATATATATATATATATATACACACTAAAAAAGCAGTGGCCCTAAGATTGACCCTTGCGGGACCCCCCATGGTACATCTTTTCAATGGGGATAATGTATTGTTCATCCGCACGCACTGATGTCGTTGACTCAGGTAAGATTTGAACTAGTTTTGTGTGTTTATTGAAAGATTGTATCTACCTCATCTCAGGTCAGTTGTGTTGCCTATGTAAATGTTGGGGCGTGACCGTTTTCAGCGGCAGTTTCAAAATATGAGATTTTCATAGTAAAGGGGTGTCAATGTGATTTTGAGCTCATATGTATGTCCTATTTACCCACTGTTGTTATTAAACTATGACGGTTTTGCATTCTATTACCCCTTTAAGAGAGCTGGATACACGGGAATCCCCGTACGTTCCAATGAGAGTGCTCAAAAGCGCATAAAGCAAACATGGAGCTTGGATCTTCCGCATTGTTGGCATTGACATATAAAATGGACCAACAGAGCCCATTGCTCTGGACGGAAACCAGTGAAAGCTATTAGAAGCACTTTTCCGGTGATCACTAGCTTTACTGCGCAGCCTCCAACTGACAGAGACAACGTAACGTGAACAACCTGTCTGAAAGTTGTAAGTCTTCTGGTAGCTGTGCCAAGAGAAATCTCAATCATTCCCAATATTGCAGAGACGGAGAGTGTATCTATTGAGGGAACCAGGCAGTGGCAGATCCAAAGAAGTTCCGAGTAGAATCCAGGAGAAGCAGGTGGTTGTGTCTGAGTGGCGTGAGGCATGCAGCACAGCAGAGCACGGCAGGTAGGAAGCAGGTAACAGCGGGATCTGCACAGAGGAACTGAAGTTAGACAGAGAAAATACTAAATCACGAGAGTTTCTAGAAATACGTGCAGGGATACTGCGCCAAGTTACCAAGTAGGAGTATGTAACTGCAGTATAAATACTGCAGGTGTGAATCATGGAATGTGCATCAGCTGTGCCAGTGACAGAGCAGGGATGAATGGCCATGCCTCTTGACCTAGTTTCTCTAGACACGCCCCCTGCCACTTCCAGGTGGAGACAAACAGTACAGACCGACACAGAGGGGAAAAGGGAGACACAAACACACAGGAAGGGGGAACAAGGCAGCTGACCCACAATCTCCTCTCAAGCTAGCTGCATTCGTCGTGGGGAAGAAAAGAGAGAGTGCCATCGAAGTCCACCCCAGCCAAACCAGTGAACCTTGGCCGCTAGGCCAATATTGGCCCCCATGGTCTCTCTGGCCCTCTCTTCCCCACGACGATTGTAGCTGCTGCCCATTATCCAAATCATTTTTTTATGTGAAAGTGTCAGTACACCCATGTTAACACACACAAGTAACTTGTCTCGGGCCATAAACAAAACAGAAAAAGTCTATGCAGATATACAATAAATCACAAATGAATTGCTCTTATCTGTTCATTGAAATAATAATTTGACAATATAGGTATTACACAACGTTTGAGGGCTTTGCATTTTTTGCTACTGCTTACTGTTAAACCTTAATTATAGTGTGAAGTCATGCCATGTATTGATTTGCAGTGTGTCAGGTGGGTTACCTATTTGGACTTGTACTGAAGGCTTCATGGCCATTATCTCTGCTGCTGTCCCCGAGGTGGAGGATGGGGACAAGTCCTAGAAAAATAAAAAGGCACAGTACAGAGCATGTTAGCTTTGGTATGACTAAATAACAACATTACAACTAACAGGTGACATCTTATTTTAGCACAATCTCATACAGTTCCGAAATATATCCTAGGTTCCTGTTTCTTCAGAGACGGCATGTTTCCTAATTCAGTAGCTGACAGGGATTATATTTGGACCCAATCTGTTTTCTAGTTATACAATTCAAATCAACTTGTGTAATACTTCCTTTGGGCACCTACAATTGATTGTTAAGGCATGGTGTAGGCTAACAGCTAAATGTTAGTATTTAAACCTATGTGGAAAATGAAAAGGGCAACCCTCAGTTATATATGTTATTGGTGACATTATTGTCCATCTATTACCTGTTCATCATCTGTTATTCAACAGGCCAAAGCAGACGCTTTTGTCCAAAGCGATTTACTGATTAACTTTTTTATATGACTGATTCGTCCATTTTCTTTTGCGATGAAGCTAGATAACAGTTGACGCCATTTTGTGGTTATATTCGGCCAAAATTAACGTTACACAACATGTGCAAGCAAGCATTTTATATTTACCGAGTCCTCAGCTATCTTAAATGATATATAACTTAATCTGGCGTACTGGTTATATTTTAAAATAAATAAATGCTATGCAAAATGACCAAATAATTAATCATAATACTTAGCAAAAGTTGCTTGTCTAAAATTAACGTTATAGAACATGTGCAAGCAAGCATGTTATCTTTACCAATGTCTCAGCTAGCTTAAATGATATATGCATTAACTTAATCTGGCGTACTGGCGTTATATTTTAAAATAAATAAATACTATGCAAAACGACCAAATAATTAATCATAACTTAGCAAAAGTTGCTTGTCTAAAATTAACGTTACAACATGTGCAAGCAAGCATATCTTTACCAATGCCTCAGCTAGCTTAAATGATTTATGCATTAACTTAATCTGGCGTACTGGCGTTATATTTTAAATTAAATAAATACTATGCAAAATTACCAAATAATTAATCATAATACTTACTAAAAGTTGCTTCTCGTGATCCATCACGGTCTCTGCGAGATTCGTAATGACTGAGATTTCTCTTGGCACAGCTACTAGAAGACTTACATCTTTCAGACACGTTGCTCACGTCACATTTACGTTGTCTCTGTCAGTTGGAGGCTGCGCATTAAAGCAAGTGATCACTGGAAAAGTGCTTCTAATACATGGGTTTCTCGGCAACGTCATCACTGCTTGCGCACGCAACCGGGGGGCAGAAAGAAGACGTGTTGTGTAGCTAGCTAGTAGTAGCGGCATAGCGTAAGTCAAAATGCCAAGGAGTTGTTGCGTGGTTAATTGTACAAACAGAGCCAGTGATGGGTGCCTGATGTTTAACACACCTAGGGGGAAGCATGCCTTTGCCAAAAACTGGCGGAGGTTATGGCTTCAAGCCATAAAAGGGGCAGATTGGGGTCATATGCAAGAGTCAGGGTCCCATTGTATCAATCAGAAAAGTTGCAGCTTGTTGTTGTTCAGCTCAGTGATATCAGATCAGGGGTGTGGTACTCGAGTCCGGACCATAGACAGTTAAAGGTCCGGATTCGAGATAAGTTTAGACTGCTAGCTAAAGCTACATCGATTACGTTTATTGGTAACGTTAGCGCAACAGCGTTAGCCTAGCCTACTAGGTAAATATTACGACTGCCTTCGGAGTTTACTATATCTGCGTCCACGTTGCCAAGATAAGACCTGTGGCGTTAGTGCTCCTTTTGTACATAACTTTATTGACTGAAATATTAAGCTTCGCTCCTCTGAGATGGGTGGGTTTTTGTTATGTTACATACATAGTTAGCCTACATTAGCTAGCGGACATTAGCTAACGTTGCCGAGACAGTGGCAGTAGAGCTTCGGCGAGCTAACCAAGACAGTGTTGTTGCCCTCTCGCCCACAATCAACCTCTGCTGCTAAAAACAATCAACCTGCAGTGATGTTTTGAAACAAACATATCGTACCTTTTCCCAGAAATCCTGACCATTATTTTAAGGCATAAACCAACCATAAGGGTACACTCAGGAGTAACCCTGCTGCTAACACGGGCTATTACGTTAGCCTAAAATGATCATTATAGCCATACATATATATCACAGTAACACTGCAAAATTAAAAAACGACAAAATGATTAAATTGTAATCGGTCAAAAACGTTAGCTTTGTAAGACCATAGAGTATGTGTTATGTAAATGCCATGACGAAATGAAGGGACTAAGACAATGTTCACTGAGACAAAAATGCGTTTGCATTATCGGACCAGCTCACCAATCTGGCTTTCTGCCCCTGGCATGCGCACGCACCCTGTAATGTTTGTAAACAGGAAACCCGTCTATAGCCTTCACTGGTCTCCGTCCAGAGCAACGGGGTCTATTGGTCCATTATATACTGTCTATGACAGTGAACCGAGACGGGGCTTTCGCCTGTCGTCTCCCCAACGTGACGTCAATTGTGGGGGAAAGACAAACCGCTGTAAAATAGTACCTACTTTTTCGTGTTATATTCTTTTTTGTGATACCTAACAACATCAAATACATGAATAACAGTTTAAATTTGTATTGCCAACAAGCAATTACCACAAATTCGTTGGAAAATTAAAATTGCAACATGGGCTTTAATTTTACTTGTCGTCAGGTAAACTGTGCTAATCATATTGTGTAATATGAGCTATTGTTTTAAAATGCAAAGGTAGCCTACAGGTGGAGGGTAACATTTCATTCAAGTAAGTTTGGCTTGCCCTAATAGTCTTTTTAATTAACGTTAGTCGCTAGTCTTCTCTTAGTTAGTAACGTTAGTTATTTGATATTCTCCCCTCCATTTCAATCCTCATGAATGAACAAGAGGAAACCAGAGTTTCACTCAGGTTCGGAGGTCCAGAGTGAGCTGACATTAAACTGCATGCACTTGTTGGGGCTGAAGCCTTTATTTCAGGTGACAGCCACTAGTGCCAAACTGGAGGAGGATGTGTGTGTTGAACCCTGACTGGTTTCTATATTTAGTCTCCCAGTGTTTTTTTCTTTTTTTTGCTCGCGGCCCCGGTATGGCTCTGGGTTCTCCGGTGACAGTCCCGGCCCGGCCTGGAGCTCTGCAGACTGCAGATCTGTCAAACAGCGCTTCAGGTTTCATCTCCACCAACTATTACAGAGCAAGATCTGTTCTTCCACATTGGAAATCTTTCATCTTCCCCAAAAACGCACTCTTCTGCTGCTTGTAAGTACAGGCAACTATTTGAATGTTTTTATTTATTTACTAGAAACTTTAGAATAACAAATACTGTAGGCCTAGTAGCCTATTTGCAGTTGTAACGGATGCATTGGCTCTTGACTGCATTATTTGGTGGGGAGGTTTACATAATCCAGCTCTAATTGATCCCAGGTATCATCATGTTATTGCTCTTCTCCCCTGTGTTTCATCTGCCATGTGTGTTTTTCAAAGAATTATTTTTCATTACAGTCTTGTTAAACCTGCAGGGCAACCGCTTGTTATGTGCTTTATTAAAAACTCCTCTGGTCCTTCTCAAGGACTCATTACACGGCTCAGCTGAACTGATCTCAAAGCAGCCGTCCACACGTGTTCCCTGCTGCTATTTTCAGGCCCCGACAGCTTCATAACAGCGACGCTATCTCACATTCCTGGAGTCCAAGGGAGCGCACTTTGTAGCCTTGATAATATGCAGCACTAGCATAAAAACTGGCCAAATGTAGTAAAAAAAAACAATTTAGTTGAAATAAGACATTGTAATGTCATACATAGGCTATTATTTTGTTTGGTGTGATAATAATAGTTTGATGCAATTCTATAACTGCATATTATAATATATTCCTTATTATTCCTAAAATATAACAAGTTTTGTTACTAAAAATATCTATTTTAATTTTCAATCTTATTGGAAGGGCATTATAATGCATCACCCCTTATTTAACACACAATTACACACTTTGTGTTATGATGACTGCTTTGACAGGAATGTAGTAAAGGGGAAAAAACACAGAAAATATCGCACCTGATGCGCCCAAATTTATACTTGGAGATTTCAATGGTTGTTCTATAAAAATGTACTGCCTAACTACTATCAATATGTCAACTGTCCCACAAGAGGAGATAGAACACTTGACCTATGCTTTGGGAACATCAAAGAGGCTTATAAGGGCTACGCAAAACTGCCACTGGGGGATTCCGATCACAACGTGATTCATCTCGTTCCGTATTACAAACAGAAGCTTAAATCCAGCAAGCCCGAAATAAAGACAATTAAGAAGTGGAGTGACGAGGCGATTGAGAGCCTTAAAGGCTGTTTTGACTGTACAATATAGGACACCTTCTTTGACACTTGCAGGGATCTGGAGGAATTGTGGTGACAGATTATATTCAGTTTTGTGTGGACTGTGTAATTCCAGATAAACACATTAAAGTATTTTCCTTTTGAACAAGGGAATATGGCCAGGATGAAGGTTGTACAAAGGGAGATAAGACATTTAACCAATATGTGTAAGCATAAATATAAACTACAGATTGAGGCGAAAATGAGGGTTAATGACATGTAATGTGCAAGGGGTTATTGACCCTCTACAATTTGCATACAGGACAGAAAGGATTTATTGTCACCTTGATCCGCCCAAACGATATGTACGTGTGTTATTTATAGACTTCTCATCTGCATTTAACACCATTAGGCCTCACATTATGATGGAGAGGTTATTGCGGTTGGGAGTGCATAGTGATGTCATCAGATGGGTTGAGTCCTTTCTGACTGACTGAGTGCAGTGTGTCAGGGTAAATGAAGCAGTGTCTTCTCCCATTATTACAAACACGGGGTCTCCACAAGGAAGTACAATCTCCCCAGTCTTATTTACCCTGTACACAAATGAATGCAGGAGCAACACACAGGAACATGTGTGTTGTTGGGGCTCGACCCACCAGCAGATGACTATAGAGGCGCAAGGGATTGAAGTGGTAGAGCAGTATAAATACTTAGGAACAATAATAGATGCAAAACTATCATGGAACACCAACACTGATGCAATCTATGAAAAGGGTCTGCAGCGACTGTATTTTATGCGGAAGATGAGACAGTTCAGAGTAGAAAAAGACATGATGATCCTTTTCTATCGCTCTTTTGTTGAGAGTATTTTAACTTTCTGCTCCATTGCCTGGTATTTGTCTTTGTCAGTGACAAACAGTGGACATCAGTTAATTTCTCTGACCACGATCTGCGAATCCAGGGTAGTGAGGAAAGGACAAGCAATTTGCGGTGATGGGCTACATCCCCTATTCCAGGCGTATGAGGTGCTGCCATCAGGTAGAAGTTATAGGGTGCCGTCCTTACAAACCAACCGGGCTCGCAAATCATTCATTCCTACCAGCATTACACTACTAAATAAATTAGGGAAAATAACTTGATCCTTTCTGTGTGATCATACTGCACGTTGGTATAATATTAAAACGCCACTGATGATGTTGCACCTTACTATTGATTTTTTGAATACTATTGAACGACACTGCACTTTGCTATTTTTTTATGATGTGGAGATATTCGGGATTGTGTATTGTGGTTGTGTGGGGGGAAGGGAGGGTTTAGTGGTCTTGTTGTTGTCCGTTATCTATGGTCTGTTGTCTGTCTATTTGATGAGCTGTATGGTGCAAGATGAATTTCCGAAAGGATCATTAAATGTCTAAATGTCTATCTATTGTACCACTACATTAGTCTACTGCTGTAACTAACTAGTCCACACTGTGGCTCCTCTATCTCAGATCATATCAGTTACCTTACTGTTGTCATAATGTAAGCTGAGACTATTTAAATGGATAAACTTCCTTGTTAAAGCTGTATATGCACCATAATCGTCTCTGTACCTAGTCGTGTCATTTTTAAGGCTTACAGCGTCTTTGTTTAGGATAAGTGTTATGTAGTCAGTGGGCACTCTCTTCATGCGTCTTCAGCTCTGTGAACAAACAGAGAAAATCCAAAGATTGTGCTTTAGCCTGGGAGTGCATTAAAACAGTCCTGTTTATAAATCCACACTTCCCAGCTGTTAAAGCAGATAAACAACATTGACACAACCCACCTATGTACATCGTTCAAAATCTTTCGATCCGGTGTCAATTTCGATAACTCAGTTTCGATGCCGGTTCCTTAACGATACTTTTTTCGATACCATATGTTTTAAAATCCATTTCAACATAAACAAAAATGCATTAAACACAAAACTTTTATTTTCCACCTTAATTGTGAATCAAAACAGTTATCAAAATTAAAAAATTCTGGTAACAATGGTTGTGCTTTTGGATAGGGGTGCACCAGTCAGATACTAATCCTAACCCTAACCCAAAACAAACTTTAAAAATTAACTAAAAAAAAGAGAAACCTTTTTGCCACAACATTAACATATTATAAATAATAAATAAATAAACACATGACATTGTGTACAGGCTAGTATTGAACTAACTAAAATGCTAAGGAATGTAAACAACAAAGATGTTTTAGTGCAAAATGCAAAATGACACAAACCTTTAACAATAAACTTGGTGAATGCCCTGTCAACATTGAACTAATGAAGAACTAACTAACTAAGTGTTAAGGAATGTAATTGAATTGCCTTGTTGGTGAAAGGTGCTGTAGATGTAAAGTTGCCTTTCCTTACAACCTCAGCCCGTCAGTCAGTCATCAGGGCACAGAAACCACTGTTGCTTGTCTCAGAGGAAGTGTAAAACAAGTTTTGAAAAACTGTAACCACACTTAAAACCACTTTATCGGCATTGCCGTTTGAATCCTGAACATTTATGAAAGGCTGGGTAGGGACTGTAGCTACACCTGCCTTTCTGCAAGTGAGTTGAAGTAACAAAGGCGTAGCTGTGACCTTTTCACAGCGTTTACATGCAGTTTAAAAAACCGACTATATTTGGGTTATGGCAAATGCCATGTAAACACCGTACCCCGGTTAAAATCAGAATGCTCATAACCCGGTTAACAGACCTACAGAAATCCCTTTAGTAACCGGGTATTCCTGCACGCATACACCTTAACTGGAGTAAGTTCGGCTTAAGGGTCTGCGCATGTTCGGTAGGTTAAAACTGCCCCTCCCCACTCAGCTGCAGTGATTTTTGACCCGGAAATAATAGTTAGCTGATTTTTTGCATAATTCCAAAATATCCTACTGTACCATTCATATTCTTATTTTTTATAAAGTTAGGTCTGAGAAATGGCACAAAGGCTACCTGCAGGATATTTAACCCAAATTAAATCTGCCTCTGTGTGGTGTGTTCAGTGTTCAAAGCAGAAATTGCCTCTCCCTTTTTGCTATTATCATATCTTTCGGGGTGTGTCTGTGAACACTGTGTGACAGGTTCAGCAACACAGACGCTATTGATTTTTTGCCTACGCTTAGACAAAGAGAATAAAGACCTGCTGGAGATCATTTAGAGAGAACTAAGGAGGGAGTGTTGTTGTTGCAGAGTGAGTCACGACATTGACGATGAGAGGGAAGCATCAGGAGAGAAAGTTGTTGTTAAACCTGAAGCTGCAAGGAAATGTGATTTCCACGCATTTTTGTTTACATCTACTGTATTGTGGATGTCAACAGAGTTTTTAAAATCAGTTCAACTCAGTTCTGGCTTGTGTTGGTTCACTTTGACTCTGTTGAGTTTTGTTCAAACCATTTCAGTCAATTCTGTCTAGTCTACTTCCATTTGACTCTTTATTGCTCCAATTGGAACTCAAATTCATCCAAAAAATATATATTTATATACTTGTGGGGCTCTGAGGTTTGAACTTGGATTGAATGCATCCCTTCCTTTCTCCTCCATCAACCTCCTTACAGGCTAGTGCTGTATATAATAATGATAATGTGTGCACCTCAACTGGATATATACAGTATGCATAAATATATTTAAAAAACATTTAATGCTGATATTGCAGCCTTATGATGTCCCCCCTCCCTGTGCCTTTTCCACAGCAGTGTGCTATGTGTTTCACTGCCCTTTGCCTTGTTGCTACAGTTAGAGCTGACCGGAGAGATTTGTGACTTTGGCTCTGGGAAACTCTGTCACAAGCTCGCTCTATGTTTCTGTCTCCTGCCCTTCTGTATTTATTCTCTCCTTCTCATAATCTTTTTGTTAACTCTCTCTCCGTCTATTTCTTACTATTACTCTTATCTATTCCCCTTTAGCTTCATCTTTCCGTGGCACACTTTATTGTCTTCCTCTCTATTCCGCTGCATTTCTCCTCTCTTCCAGTTTTTTTATCAGACAAATACAACAAAACATAAAAAAAAAAATGAAAATAAATTGAAAAAAAGGCTTATGGAATGTTAATCAAATACAATCTCTCACACACTCATATGAACAATCATATCACCTTGATCTTGTCTTCTGTTGTGGATATGCTTTATTCAGGCTCAGCAATGCGGCCGCTGCATTCTTTAATGTTGGTTTAAACATTTTTAATTGCTCTCAGTACACCATCCATCTAAGAATAAAATTCTTATAGCTGTCACGATGTCCATTGTGGAGAGGTTGCCCAAGATTTCAGTGCTGATGGTACCTGACTCTGCAACGAGTAGGCCTACACCTCTGTCTTTGTTGGAATCCGGTCCCACCGGCTCGTTTTCTTCAGTAGTGAGTCCTCCAGCGGTTTTATATTGGTCCTTGGTTACTTTTTTCAGTATATTCACTTGTATTACAACTATTGTTTCAAGTTGTGATGCTTTTACTCTAATTAGCCTTTCGCCAAGCCCCGCCCCCCTTAGTTACTGTTGCTACGTCCGACAAACAAATGGTCAAACACGAACACGACCAGCGTGACAGATTACTGTCTATGGACAGATTACTGTCTATGGACAGATTGCCATGACGGGATGTGCGTGTCAGTGACCTTTTTTGGAGCAATACCTCCGCAATATCCTCCAGATCGAGGCAAAAGGGGTTACAGTATGCAGTGGAGGGATATATTCAAATGTTCGACTTTGTTGTAAACTGACGAAAAATAAAGTTGGGGAGCTCAAAGACACGACACAACAGCTGCTAATGTAGCTAGCATTAGCTAAAATGTTAACTAATGTTGGCTAAAGCTAAAGGGCTCGTTAAACTTAGCTTAGAGAGTAGGTTAACATTCTGGCAATGATATCCATGGTAATCATAACTTTGGTCCAATTTGTGTTCTTGCCTCTAGTTAGTAGATCTAGACAACACGGTAGCTAGTTAGCTGTTAGCTTTCCCTTTGAGCAGACGTATTTATGCTTCGTAATGTTCAACACATTTAACTGGGAGTGGGGCCGTCCACACTGTTTTATCCATTGTAGGCACCGCTCACGTTGGCCCTCATTTATGAAACTTTTCCTCTTGAACGTGAACGATTTATTTGTACCATTGACCGAGTTATTTCGGCTTGTTTTTCCAGCCCCTCTGCTGTCAGGAGACCGGGTCCAGCACGGGGGGCGGAGGACACGCACTCTCCCTCAGCTGTTGCCTCGTTCCGACTCATGAAAAAAAACACGAGTAAAATAAAAGACACTGCATAAACTCCGCTACTGTGTGTTTATTTAAATATAAGTACACCTGCATGTAGGCCTAAGAGATTGCAATATAAGCCTGTATATTACTATTAGGACTATAGAATACATGTGTCAAGGATGTAGGCTATAAACTCCGATTTACTACGGCAATAGTAAACACGTTAGTGCAAATGAATCCTCCAGACAATCGGGGTATCTAGTGTCCGATTTACAAACGCCGTGGGCGCACCGCTTCACCATCTTGCTTGGAGTCAATGTTTGTCGGACCTGCTCACATAGTAACGGTTGCTATGATGTGTGATTGGACAATGGCCATTTTGGGGGCGGGGCCGGCGAGAGGTCAATTGGGATTATCTAAGTAGTATTTATTTTAGGATGAGCAACAGAGCATGAGGACCCAAGTCTGCTCACTACACCACCATAACTGGAAGTCCCATATCACATTGATTTGTTTAACACAGCTAAACTGCTAGGTATAAAATATGTTCGGTTATAGGTAGTCCAAAAAGGTGGTACCTCTTTGCCACATACCTTTTAACCTGATGGCAACAACTCAAGTTGACTGCCTGTTCCTTTCCAATTGTGACATGACTCATCCAGGAGTGTATAACAACCTATACAGTTTGTTTTTACTACGGACAATGAAGCTGAAGTCCTTTCCTACATATGGTATCAGTGTTTGAGGCCCATGGCAGTTTGTCATTAGTCACTCTCTTAGGGCCCTATTTTAATGATCTGAAATGCAAGTATGAAACGCAAAACGCAAGTAGCTTTGTGGGCGGATCTCGGGCGCTGTTGCTATTATACCGGCGGGATAAATGAGTCTTGCGCCCGGCGCAAATCTAAAATGGGTTGGTCTGAAGTAGCTAGGTGTGGTTTGGGCGTAACGTGCAATAAACCAATCAGAGCGTCATCTCACATTCCCTTTAAGAGCAGGCACGCTAGTTCCATGGCGGATTGCTATTATAACAGCGGATTTGCCTGGCGCACGCCAGCGGTAGCTGTCCGGGATGCGGCAAAGTAATAAATGCCTGTCTTGGCCGGGTGCCGATGTTGCTGCGGCCTCTCGGGTGCAACTCCTGAAGTCTGGAGAGGATTGCTGCAGTCATGGAGCGTGGGCCTCCAAACGTACCACCTGCACCTGTTGTGCCCCTTCCTCTTCCCCCCACACCATCTCCGTCCACCCGCTCCATCAGGAGCACATTGCGCATTACTCCCGGACCAGATCCCGCCGTAGTTCAACATCACGTCTCCTTAAGTCCTCTAATATTTCCTCATTTATGTCATCAACACATCCATGATTCATGGAAATGTTGTGTAAATCACAACAAGCCACAAAGAATGCTGGGACTTTTTGAGGACTGTACTGTAAAGTGCCTCCTGACCTATCTAAACACCTGAAGCGCATTTTCAGTAATATTTTTCCTTGTAATTATGTATGGTTTTCAAAAATGGGAACTGCTGCGTCCGTTTAGATGAGAGAAGTGTATGCCTTTGTGCACACGCTACATTATGGCCAAGTATGCGCCCCTAAAATAGCATCTGAATAACGCGCTACTGACTTTAGACCAGGTTTTTCCTGGTCAGTGGCGGAATTGTTTTCTGAAACTGCAAAATAGCAACAATAACGTTTGCGCCGGAACACGCCTCCTCTTTTCGCTGAACCGCCCCCCGGGAGCGCAAATACATTCCCTATTTTACCGACGTGCGTCTGTGGAGGGAAAAGTCCGCCATGCGTCGGGTGCAAAATAGGAATGATACATGCGTCGGTGTACAAAGGCAATTGCGCTGAGTGCAAGATAGGGCCCTTAAAGTCTTAAGGCCTTTTTATAGTTGTGCGTCAACTCGACGGCGCAGGGTCCGGCGTAGACGCAGACCCCTCTGCGTCTACACCCGACCCTACGCCGTAGCCTGACGTGCACCTCTCGAAAAATGTAACTACACGTCGCGGCAACGCACGTAGCTCGGCCGTGGCTTGGTAGCGTTGCATTTCTCCCGACTCATTTCCTGGTTGTCCTTCTCCATAAACAACATGAAATCAAGGAGAGGGTTAACTTTTCCTGCTACAGATTTCCCACCGTGGTCAGAAAGCACAGAGGAGACACTTTGTTTCTCTCACTATGACTCTAGAGTCGCTACTCGCTCCGCGCTCCGAAGGTAATCGCCGGCACTCTCTCACTTCTCTCTACCACACACTCCCCACACACACACACATGCGGCTCTACGCACACACCAGCGCACAAGTATAAACATCAGGCCACACGCACAACTATAAAAAGGCCTTTACTTGGACTATCTTCCTCTCTCTCCCTACCCCCCCTCTCTTTCTCTCACTCCTGTCCCCTCTCATCTCACCTCCCCCTGGTCACTCCGTCTGCAGCTGACACGAAGCCTTTGGATAGCTCAAATGCCGTACTAAAGTGGTTTAACCCCCACATACACACACTTCTCAGTGTAGCTTTATGTCATTGTGTGTCCATGTGCACACATTAATGTGAGAGGGTAGTGGTCCACTTCTTGCACGTATTATTTGCTGCAGCACACTTGTGTAGAGGTTGACCAACAGCAAAGGGGTAACCTCAGACAAACAGTGTTTGGAAATACTCTACAACTTCATGGTTGTGTTTTAATGCACTTGACTTATTTTATTTCTAATTATTTAGTCAGTTATAGGTAAATCAGCTAGAATAATTAGCTGTAGGTGTTGCAACAGCCTGTTTGGTGAGCTTGTAGGGTCTTGTTTCTTGTACGTAGGTTAGCAAAAACCTTAACTACTTCAAATCAATTTCAAGGTGTTGCTGATCATTCATCAGGTTCTCCACAATAAAGATCAAACTTATACTTATGAACCCTTGGCACAATATTGTGTTACTGACTGTAAAGTTCTTAAGTCAAATTTGAAGACTAGAGTGACTGAGCTTTTGCCTATGTAGCCCCAGGTTCTGCAGCAGCCTCGCTTTACAGCAATGTAAATGTGTCAGCAAGTCTGAAATTTAAATTGCACCTGCATTGTCTTAAACCTTAAAGGTCCCATATCATGCTTATTTTCTGGTTCAAAGCTGTATTTTGGGTTTCTACTAGAACATGTTTACATGCTTTAATGCTAAAAAAAACACTATTTATTTTTTAGAGATCAATTTTTAGCACCATTTTTCATACAGACAAAACAAATTCAACAATACGTGCCAGGTAATGTCAAGTGGTGCATAGAACAGATGAACACAAATTGAACAAGAACAAAAACCCTCTCCCACCCCCCACCCTCTGCAGTCTCGACAAAATAAAACAAAAACAAAAATCACACCTTGCCTAGTCGCTCTCCTCTGGTTCTTGTGCCATTGAGGTCATTAGGTCTGATATTTGTGCTGCTGCGCTTTCCCATAGGCTAATAGTTGATGGTTTGGCTTTGTTAATTCTTGCTGTAGAGAGCTCAAGCATAACTATGTCTAGGAAATACGCTAACCACTGTTTTATACAAAGCGAGTGGAGGGAGCCAGCGTTGAGCTATCATTTTCTAGGTTGCAGTTGAGCCAGCTAGCCAAATCTTCCTCTGTTTCTCAAGCAGGTGTAATTTAGAGTCATCATTAAGTCATCAAAACAATCGGGACAGTAGGGATTAGATATCCTATCACATCAGATATTATTGATGTTTTATGCCAGAACTAATGCACCTGTTCATATTCCCAGACCAGTTCCAGTTTGTTCAGGTTGACAGAATGTACAATAGGGAGTGGGAATGGCCACAGTACACAGTACAGTACAGGCCAAAAGTTTGGACACACCTTCTCATTCAATGCGTTTCCTTTTCATTTTCATGACTATTTACATTGTAGATTCTCACTGAAGGCATCAAAACTATGAATGAACACATATGGAATGATGTACTTAACAAAAAAGTGTGAAATAACTGAAAACATGTCTTATATTTTAGATTCTTCAAAGTAGCCACAGCCTTTAATGGTCTCATATCTGTCAACCTCTAGGAAAGAGAACTGTACTAGTAATATACATCTTTGTTCTTGTTCAATGCTACGGAGTGTAAGGCATTACGAAGTTGTTACCAAAACGAACAGCTTTTACCTGACCTGGTCTGACATTTGCTCTGACACATTGGTGAGGCCTAGTGCCATTTCACACTTTTATTATAGCCTCACTCACCTGTCTGTTCTCCTAACTGTCAGTCAGGTTTGTGATCAGCAGGGAAAGACATTCTGGTCAAATCAAAGGCGCCTTAATTTTTTCACAGTGTGATTTGTTTTGGCAGGTGAATTTGGAAATGTCACTCATTTTTCTCAGTTCACTTATTCATACCACAGGGCAAGACCGAATAAGACAAAACACAGTCCAACACCCAGCACCCTTGTGTCGTTTCTCCATAAAAGATGATAAACTCCCTCAAACTGTATTTTAGAAAGTGTTTCCTGTTGGTTTGTTGAAAAGGTCATTGCGCAAGAAAATTTCTCTCTGTGTCTTTGAATGATGTGACTGACCCAAGGTCTGTTTTTCCTTTCCTCTGTGTATCTTTGGTAACTGTGGTTATGGTCTTGACTCTTTTCTTGCTTTGTTAACACTTTTAGACAAAGCTTTCTCAACAAAAGCAGTTACATACCTCTCATACATACCTCTTGCACCTGCATGTGTGCTGCATTTTGTTTGGCCTTATTTCAACAGTATATACAGAAGATTAAAAGCTGCTATGCCAGGAGATTTTCCTTGATGATGAGCTCTGCCCAGGGAATACAGATCAAGATCAGTCTAGCCCGTCACTCATAATATTTGAGATCTGACTTATTTTGAAGGTTAATGAAATTATAGTTGTCATTGCTCTGTGTTTTTAAAATAACACTGATTGATCTGAGGCAGACACTACAGTTACATGGCCGTGTTAATTGTTTGTAAAATATGCATACTAACCTGAAATGAGACAGGTTGCTTATTCACAATATGTTGGGGAATTATGTCTTTCTTTGGTCCATTGCAACATTTTTCAAATCCATACTGATCACGTAGGGTGACACTTTCACCATTTACTCGTTCCATGCATGCGTTTTAATTCAATACGTCAAATAGTGCAGAGGTTCTTACTATACATCAAAATATGATTTTGCGTGATACTTTTAATATGAATTGGACAGCTCCTGCTGGCGTGCGCCAGGAAAATCCGCCGTTATAATAGCAATCCGCCATGGAACAAGCGCGCCTGCTCTTAAAGGGAATGTGAGATGACGCTCTGATTGGTGTATTGCACGTTACGCCCAAACCACACCTAGCTACTTCAGACCAACCCATTTTAGATTTGCGTCGGGTGCATCTTCTCAAGTCTGGAGAGGATTGCTGCAACCATGGAGCGTGGGCCTCCAAACGCACCAACTGCACCTGTTGTGCCCCTTCCTCCTCCCCACACTCCATCTCCGTC
This sequence comes from Perca schrenkii, assembly GCA_025617405.1. Lineage (NCBI taxonomy): Eukaryota > Metazoa > Chordata > Actinopteri > Perciformes > Percidae > Perca > Perca schrenkii. The sequence continues at coordinate 2,914,150 of CM046806.1, forward strand.
TACCTGCTCCACCAGGAGCGCATCAAGACGTCCAATCCCACCGTAGTTCAACATCACGTCTCCTTAAGTCCTCTAATATTTCCTCATTTATGTCATCAACACATCCATGATTCATGGAAATGTTGTGCAAAACACAACAAGCCACAAAGAATGCTTAATACTTTTTGAGGAATGTACTGTAAAGTGCCTCCTGATCTATCTAAACACCTGAAGCGCATTTTCAGTAATAGTTTTCTTTTTCACGCTACATTATGGCCAAGCATGCGCCCCTAATATAGCATCTGAATAACGCGCTACTGACTTTAGACTAGCGCCACTGACATTAGACCAGGTTTTTCCTGGTCAGTGGCGGAATTGTTTTCTTAAACTGCAAAATAGCACTGGGGAACGTTTGCGCCTGCACACGCCTCCTCTTTTCGCTGAACCGCCCCCGGGAGTGCAAATACATTCCCTAATTTACCGACATGCGTCTGTGGAGGGAAAAGTCCGCTGTGCGTCGGGTGTAAAATAGGAATGATACAAGAGTGCAGGATAGGGCCCTTAGTTTTTGTTGTCGTTGGGTCACTTTTACTTGCGACATGCTAACGGCAACAAAGGATTCCATTCATTACGCTAAGCTATGCTAGCGGCGGCGGCAAAATACGTTTGCCCACCTATATAAATATAGAGGAGACAGTGAATAACCCTATTTCAACAAACAGTGGCGTATTCCTTTAAGAAACCATGCCTTTCAACACAGTGTCATTGAGCCTTTACCCCAGCAGAGATTATGCTTCACTTTTCAAGCTACACTGGACTGCACTAACACTGACTTTTTTCTCTTTCTTTCAGAGCGTTGCCATGCTGCCGGGAGGCTGTGAATGAGAAAGTATGTCATCAGACTTTGACTCCAGAGATGATCTGGTGGAGAGGGGGTCCATCCCCCTGGACATCGACAATGTCCACATGCTGCTGCAGGGTCAGTCTCTCTCCACTTCTAATAAGGTTACTGTAGCGTGTTTCTGACTGGGTTTTATCGTGGCTGGGGTGGATTGACTAATATTTGTTTTCTAGTTACTGTATTCCTTTTGCAGGTATTTTAAAGACCAGGGGCCTCATTTATAAAACTGTGCGTAGATTCTATTCTGAAAGATTTCGTACAGAAAAACAATATTCTGATTTATAACACCTTGCGGCGCACACCGGTACGCACTCTTCTCGTTATAAATACGGACGTGTGTTACCTTATGCGGTCCTGCACGAGCCTCACGCTCCTCCCAGGGTCGTCCCATATTTGTCCTAATAAGGTCCATGTTAATCAATCAATGAATATTCCAGCCTGAAAGGAGCCCTTGATCACCAATCACGAAACGGAAAAATGGGGAAAAAACAGGATTCAGTGATTGTGAGATCGATGTGCTCCTAACAGAGGTAGAACATCGAAACTAAATCCTGTTTGGAAGCCTTAACCCTTGTGTAGTGTTCATATTTTTGTTACACAAACTTAATAATTTAATGTAAAAGATTTAGCTCAATTACCAATGACACAGGAAAACATAAACTGGGTTAGGTTCGGAAAACGGGCATACCATCGGAGTTCACTAAAACGCAATCTACAAAACCTTGGGAGCATTACGCACGATCACACGTGTGGTCAAAAGGTTGCGGAAAACTGGGAACATTTTTACGCATGGAAATTCTTTATAAATCGCGACTATTGCGAGGAATGTTGCGCCGACAAATTTCACCCTGCTTCACGCAACTTTTTCTTGCGTAACAGGTTTTATAAATGAGGCCCCATAGCAGCTATTTTTGTGCTTCAGTCTCAGTTTTAGGCTCTCATAGCAATAGTGATGCTTTTATAGATTGGTAAATAACTTCAACAAGCATTCAACGTTAACTGAGTGAAGGCTCAGTGTTTCAGGGGCCTCATGTATAAACGTTGCGTACGCACGAAAAGCTTGCGTACGCTGGTTTGCACGGACACTTTGTGATGTATAAAAAATGAACTTGACGTGAGAATGTACGGGCCGTCACGCAAACTGTTGAGCAGTCGTGAGAATGTGCGGGCCGTCCGCAAAGTCTTTTCTGGCTCTGTAACATGGCGAATTCTAACTGAAAAGTGACGAAAATCACTAAACATTACAAAATAAAGTTTCCACTACAGTTACTGGCATACGTTTGTGACGTTGTCTATGAAAAAACATAATTATATCCGCTGATGCTCCATAAAAGTTTGATCATATTATGTGGAAAATGTTTCACATCGTTCAAACTATCTACTGTTTAATTTGCAGGTTACGTAATCTCTGTTAAACGTGAGGATGGGAAATAAATGATAAATCCACTTAGAAAATACTTTCAGTCATCCTCTGTATTCCCCATAGATGAAATATCTTACTGGCACTACGCACGGATCCATCTCCCCAGGAACAAACGCTGTGTCGGGGGGGAATAACTCATGTGATGTAATTGATCCTGTGGATGATTTGTAGGCTGTTAAGTGAACATGGTGTACCGGTCCACCAAACACTGTCTTAATTCTGTACATATTTCTGTTACTTTAGTCATATTTATGATTTAATTTTTTCATCCATGCGTGGCGCAGCGGATCCGTGCGCACGGTCACCTGCCGTGGAGACGCTGGCCTCACTAACCTCTCCTCCTCTGAGTCAGGTCTCCTTCGCGCTGGACTCAGTTTCACTGAGCTACTAACACTTAATAAATAAAATTAATGGCATTACATCAGTGAGTTCAAATTGCTTAGTATGCGTAATTTGGACTGACACTGAGATGCATGTTGTTCTGTAACTAGTGTGGCGCTGCCGCTATACTTTTGATTTGCACTTTGATATAGACTTCTTTTTTATTATTTCTACCATGGTTCGGTGCATTCACCGCCCGGTCACCATTTGCCACTCTGGGCATTTTCTTTTATTGCTTATCCGAGATGACAAACCTCCAAACAGAACTTTTTTTTTTGTTCGCCTCCACCTCCGCGATCAGCACCTCAACCTCACAGTCGTTGAAGTTTTTTTCCCGTCTGCAGCGGGATGACCCGTTGTGATTGGACAAAGAATGACGTCGGGGACACATTTATAGTAATTTCCATATTCATTTATTGGAGGAGGCAAGGCGGGGTCGGTGGCTCGTTCACGTGCGCTCAATTTCACGTTGATTGTGATGTATAAAGGAAAGGTGCGCAGGACCTGGCGTACGACCTGTTTTATACATGTGAATATTTCTGTGCGTAGGTACTTTTCAAGTTTTGGCCGTACGCCATCTTCTGGTATGAAAGCTGCGCAGTCTTTTATACATGAGGCCCCTGGTCTCTGCTTGCCCTGAAAGAAGTCTGAGGTCATGCAACTGGAAAAAGAAAAAGCCCTGTGTCTTGATTTCAGTGTTTGATCTTGGTTACTGTGGCAACATAAGACCCATTATTAGGCCTCAGTTATGTTTCTCACTCAGGAAAGCAGTTTAACGTCCACTGCTGGCTCTGTTCTGTTTCCCTTTTGTCACTTTTTGTTTTGGTTTATTGATGAAAACTGAAGACCTGCTCTCAGAGACATGAGTCATATTGCAAAGAGCCATCCGCAGGGAGAGCGCAGGAGGGTGGAGGATGTAATAAACGCTTCTCGCTCATTAAGTCGCTGTCTCCCAGGGTGTTTTTGAACATTTGAAGCAAAGATTCGGTTCTGTGTGTGTGACCTATATAATCAGTTCTCAATATTACAAGCTGGTTGTCAACTGGCCTGTTACTTAATCTGCAAGATTTGGCATTTGGTCTCTGGTTTTATGAAACTTTTAATTTCAAAATGATTCATCCACTAATATCTGTTGTTACTAAGTGATTAATACTGAAACTACGTAATCATTTTTTACATTTTTTAAATTTCTGTTGATTGACAGAAAGGTTTGGTAATTGATTTATTGTTTAATGCACTAAAAATTTTAAACTGTTTTACTTTTTTTCTGTTTTGTATCATTGTAAATTGAATACCTTTTCTGTTATGGACTGTTGGTCAAACATAAGCTATTTTAGGATATCAGCTGAGGCTCTGGGAAATGTTGATGCACTCAATGTTTCTCAATTTGTTTTTTTTACATTTAATAAACAAAACAATGATTATGACCAAATACCTGCAAAACCGATGACACTCCCATCAGCCTCAGCAGTACTTTTAGCTTTGTGCTGTTGTTAGCATGCTAAAATGCTAAAACAAAAGTAAGTGATAGGTAACATAGTCTTCTGTTGGCACAGAAGGGTTTGGATGCCCCTGTAACTCTGCAAGGTTGTGTTGTCTAGAGAAAATGCCCCCAGTAGGGTCTTCCTGATGTTGACCTTAGATGGTATTATGCATCTGGATTGTTCTTATTACACACATGGCATTAGCTCTCAAACTCAGTGTTTACAGTATCTTGGACATTTGCTGGAAGGTTTAGATTTCTGCTTAATCTCTAGTGTTGTGTACAAACCCGATTCCAAAAAAGTTGGGACACTTTACAATTGTGAATAAAAACAGAATGCAATGATGTGGAAGTGTCAAATTTCAATATTTTATTCAGAATACAACATAGATGACATATCAAATGTTTAAACTGAGAAAATGTATCATTTTAAGGGAAAAATAAGTTGATTTTAAATTTCATGGCATCAACACATCTAAAAAAAGTTGGGAAAAGGCCATGTTTACCACTGTGTGGCATCCCCTCTTCTTTTTATAACAGACTGCAAACGTCTGGGGACTGAGGAGACAAGTTGCTCAAGTTTATGAATAGGAATGTTGTCCCATTCTTGTCTAATACAGGCTTCTAGTTGCTCAACTGTCTTAGGTCTTCTTTGTCGCACCTTCCTCTCTATGATGCGCCAAATGTTTTCTATGGGTGAAAGATCTGGACTGCAGGCTGGCCATTTCAGTACCCGGATCCTTCTTCTATGCAGCCATAACATTGTGATTGATGCAGTATGTGGTCTGGCATTGTCATGTTGGAAAATGCAAGGTCTTCCCTGAAAGAGACAATGTCTGGATGGGAGCTTATGTTGTTCTAGAACTTGGATATAACTGTCAGCATTGATGGTGCCTTTCCAGATGTGTATGCTGCCCATGCCACACGCACTCATGCAACCCCATACCATCAGAGATGCAGTGGCGATTTCTTTAAGACTGCAAGGGAAGCTCAGCTTCCCCTAAAATGTCTAAAATTTAAATGGTCAAATATGTGCTATTGTGTTAACAATTTATTGAATACGTTCATCTGGAATACGAGTTGGTTCAGAATTAGCTGACTCGATTTCCTTCTCATACATTCCCGTAGTGTCTCAGTGCATTTCCCCGTTGAAGCCTAGCGTCCGTTGACTTCAATGGGACTGCTTTGAGCAGTTTTTTTTCAGTGCTTCGAAACTAGACGGTCATTGGATAAATCCTGCGATTATGTCCCGCCCACGGACGCTCAGCGTCTCTGGGGGTCAATGGAGCAGTAGGCTGGCCTGGACGTTGGGCTTCTGCGTGATGATTGGAGGGTCTGTCAAAGGACTGTATCTCCTTTTGATTGACAGTGATTTTGTACTATAAAAAGTTGCCGAAGCTGTTCAACTTCAAGCGAGGAGCTCAGCTCAGTCCCATCGCGGATGTTGCAAGTCTAGTTGAAAGACGAACTGCTGCAACCGATTTCTTGGTATTTGCTTGGCGAAATTGCTAGCCAATTTTCATCATACATTTCATACAATGATACACCACATTCCTTGGTTCAGTTTAATATCGTTTTGTTAGATCATTCATTCATTCATACAGTAGGCTAGGCTAGTGTTGTAGAGGTGAGCTAGCCAGCTAGCAAACTACACACGATGGCAGACAATGCTTATATTGTCGACCTGATTTTGGCAAAGCCATTTGAAAGTCTTCCTTATGAGGAGAAACTTAGAATTAAACAGCAGGGTTAGATCAACACTTGAGATTGATTTTGTGTAAAAGATAGGGCAAAGTAACAGGTATGTTCAGCTCTCATGGTATGACAAAGTTAGCTGGCTGGAAGTGCTGTGACAAAGAAAAGGTACTGCTGGCCATGCCTCTTGATGAAACATTCTCATGGATATTATAAATTATTATTATAATAATATTGTATTATATTATTATTATTTATTATTATTATATAATTTAATTATTACATTATTACTATTATATATATTATTATAATATTTTTTATATAAATAAATGGACAATTTTTATGATGTAGGCCCAAAATGAGCTTCCCCTCTTCGAATGACCAGCAGCCGCCACTGCAGAGATGCAGGCTTCTGAACTGAGCGCTGATAACAACTTGGGTTGTCCTTGTCCTCTTTAGTCCGGATGACATGGCATCCCAGTTTTCCAAAATGAACTTCAAATTTTGATTCGTCTGACCACAGAACACTTTTCCACTTTGCCACAGTTCATTTTAAATGATCCTTCGCCCAGGGAAAACGCCTGCGCTTCTGGATCCTGTTTAGATACGGCTTCTTTTTTGACCTATAGAGTTTTAGCCGGCAACGACGAACGGCACTGTGGATTGTGTTCACCGACAATGTTTTCTGGAAGTATTCCTGAGCCCATGTTGTGATTTCCATTACAGTATCATTCCTGTATGTGATGCAGTGCCGTCTGAGGGCCCGAAGATCACGGGCATCCAGTATGGTTTTCCGGCCTTGACCCTTACGGACAGAGATTGTTCCAGATTCTCTGAATCTTTGGATGATATTATGCACTGTAGATGATAACTTCAAACTCTTTGCAATTTTTCTCTGAGAAACTCCTTTCTGATATTGCTCCACTATTTTTCGCCGCAGCATTGGGGGAATTGGTGATCCTCTGCCCATCTTGACTTCTGAGAGACACTGCCACTCTGAGAGGCTCTTTTTATACCCAATCATGTTGCCAATGGACATAATGAGTTGCAAATCCTCCAGCTGTTCCTTATCTGTACATTTAACTTTTCCGGCCTCTTATTGCTACCTGTCCCAACTTTTTTGGAATGTGTAGCTCTCATGACATCCAAAATGAGCCAATATTTGGCATGACATTACAAAATGTCTCACTTTCAACATTCGATATGTTATCTATATTCTATTGTGTGTATGAAGAAGAATGAAGTATTTCATTCCTTTTTTACTCACAATTTGTACAGTGTCCCAACTTTTTTGGAATCGGGTTTGTAGTTTAGGGGTGCAAGATATATCGGCTCAATATCGTTATCGCAATATATCGCAATAAGTATGCAATATTTTGTTTATGTTGTGGAGCACAGTGTCCCGTCCGTTGGCTGTATGGCTTAGTTGTGTTTGATTTAGAGCCCGCTTGAAATGCTATAATGATAATGTTTCATTGGCCAGTTACTGTGCCACTTGCACACATGTGCACGTCAGCGCACGGGTCCACTACCTGACAAACGCTAGTTGCGTACCACGTGTGTGCATATTTCGACAGAGTGACAGTGTAAGTGAAGAAATAGATAGACAACAAAACGGAACGAATCAGAGAAGCGAAAGAAAAATTGTATCCTGTTCTCTTTATTTATGTATTTTATACTGTACAACCAGTAAAACATGTTCTTTTCTGTAGACATGGTCCTTATTTATTTATTCATGTTGTACCAGTCCGATATGACAGTCAGTTGAAATAAAACTTGTTTAATTTGTTATGAATGTATTTTGATGCGTTTTCCCGTAACCTTTGTAATTTTACATATGTTTAAAAAAAAATCGAAATTAATATCGATATCGCAATATTCATAATCGATATAGCAATATCACATTTTGTCAATATCGTGCAACCCTAAAGTGGCAGTGCAATCAGGATCAAAATCAATTAATTTAAGAGTGAAATAAGTTTAATGAACATGGTGCATAATAGGTTGATTGTTGAGGCTGTATATATGGCCCAACACACAGAGATACCTCACAGGACACAGATAAAAGTTCAAGTATTTATTAGATGACAATACTCAGTGGAGATGAACAACCGAGGCTGAGTTAGTAGTTTTCCGGGAGTGGACTGAAACCAGGCAGTGGCAGATCTGAAGAAGTTCCACAGTTGAAACCAGGCGAAGCAGGTGGATATGTCGGAGTTGGCTTGAGGTAGGCAGCACGGCAGAGCAGCCGGAATTGCAGTTAGACAAAGTAAACGTAAATTCGAGAGAGTTGCTAGGAGCAGGGATACTGAGCCAAGTTACCACATCGAGGTATGTAACGATCTGGCGCTGAAGAGGTGAACAGCCCGGGTTTAAATACTGCAGGTGTGAATCATTGAATGAGCCTCGGCTGTGCCGGCAACAGAGCAGGGATGAATGGCCACGCCTCTTGACCTAGTTCCTCCTGACACGCCCCCTGCCACTTCCAGGTAAAGACAAACAGTACAGACAGACACAGGGGGGAAAAGTGAGACACAAACACACAGGAAGGGGGAACAAGGTAGCTGACCCACAACATTGATATTTTAGAGTCTTTGGTGATTAGACCCCATCGCAATGTTAAATAGTAAGGGACATAGAGGCTGTGGATATATAGGAATATCCCCCCCACCGATGGAGTCTAGACACTGGTGGGATGATGGAGGGATAAAGGAAGCCTGGAAATCAGGATGGATGTGATGTGAAGCGTAGCTTCTGATGGAGGAACCCTGGGCACTGGTAATGATGAGAACTGGAGGTGAATGGGGTGGAGGAGGGTCACATTGATTATATTTGAAATGACAACTGCCAGCATCAAAAAGTAGAACACATTTAAAATTTGAAGGCAACAATGCGATAGCTCACAGAGATTGTGGCAAAATGTGATTGGTTTGGGCGCCTCGATAATTCAGTTGGTAGAGCGGGCACCCATATATCTCTATTAAGCTCCGGTTTACTCCCTGCCACAGCGGGCCTGGGTTCGACTCCGACCTGCGGGCCTTTGCTGCATGTCATTCCCCCATCTCTCTCCCCTTTAACGTCTTCAGCAGTCCTGTCAAAATAAAGGCCAAAAATGCCTCAAAAAATGTGGTTGGTTTAACTATAAGAGTAAACGCCCACATTCAGTTCATGACAATACAGCTGTTTAGGTTGGGAGAGAGAGACACACGTGAAGCATAGAAGCCTTTCTTTTTTTTCAAACATGTATTTATTGGGTTTTTGTTTTCTTTACAACAAAGAGTACAGCAAAAACAAAAAACATAGCGCATCCACCCCCCCACCCCCCTCCCCACAGCAAAAGAAACGCAAAAGTTAAGTTAAATTAATATAAAATCTGAAAATAGTATAGAAGTATGTAAATGTATGACAAATTCTGCATCCATATACACATACATTGCACTAGAATACTAAAATTATATATATGCACATGAGCACAATAATGAAAATACCTAAAATAGGAAATATAAATAAATAGATTTATACAAAAAAAAATAAATAAATAAATAAAGAAAAAGAAAAAAAGGGGGGGGGGGTAAAGCCACAGTCACAATCTAATCAGTTCATCACTCCCTCCATCACTTTGTAAACTTTAATTTTCCAGGAAATTATAAAAAACTCCCCAAATACTCCAAAACCTATCAAGCTTGTTTTTTTGTGAAATAACTTATCTTTTCCAGTGCCAGATAGGAGGTCACTCCATTTAACCATTCAGAAACGCCACAGACAGTTGGTTTTTTCCATGACCTAGCAATGCACCTTTTAGCCTCCAAAAGGCACATACTAACATCATTAGTTATCACAAAATGGACAGGGTAAATATTTAGGATACATAACTTAGGATCAGTAAGAATCACCTTGCCAATAATACGACCAAAAACGTTCAGTACCTTTTTCCAGAAGCGTACAACCTGCAGACAGCTCCACATACAATGAAACAGTGACCCCCCTCTGATGGCTACACTTAATGCACGTATCGGGAATATTTGGGTTAAAGTGGTGCAGCTTGATAGGAGTAATGTACTGTCTACTCAACCATTTATATTGCAATAGTATAGACAACAGATTGAGTTTTTACCAAAGAGCAGGCTTCTGACCATTCTTCCTCTGATATATTTTCATTTAAATCCATATTCCAGATCCGTAATATATCATATGAAGACTCATTAGATCCGCTAACAAACGGATTATAAAGCACAGACACATGTCCCCTAGCTATTAAGTATTTTAAAGTAGTGTCTTCTAAAATGGACAAGGGGGGGAGCACCAGGCTATTACACTGCTTAGATAGAACATAATTTCTGATTTGGAGATATTTAAAAAAATGTTTTGTAGGAATGCCAAATTTGGATTTAAGATCTTCAAATGACATAAATTCCTTTCCATTGTACAAATCAGATATTTTAGCAAGAACTTTGGAGGATCAAAGTTTAAAACCCGGGTCAATGGCAATGGCATTATGCCAAATCCTTATAGTGTTTTTCAAGAAAGGATTTTTGGTATTTTTAAGAAGCTTTTTTTTATCTGCCGAATACATGTACAAATGTAATGGTACTGTGATATTCTGTGATTCCATTGCAACCCAAGCTGGGTGGTCATTGACAAAGTAGAACATACCGGCCCTAATTTGTGCTGCCCAAAAGTACCATAAGAAATTCTGGGAATTGCAGTCCACCTCTGTCATTTGGTAAATACAACAAGGAAAGTCTGAGTCTAGGCCGTCTGTTATTCCAAATGAAGTTTGAGAATGTTTTGTTAAGCAATTTAAAAAGGAAGGAGCTGGAGAGAGTGGAATTGACTGGAAGAGGTATAAAAATGTACTTAAAATTGACATTTTTAGGATATTAATGCGACCGATTAAGGATATGGGTAATTTGGTCCATCTATTATCAATTGTGTGACGTTCTCCACAAGGGGGTCATAATTAACTGAAATCATTTTGTCAATAGTAGGGGTAATTTTGACACCTAAATAAGTAAAACCTTGTTTTGACACAGTAAATGGTGTAGGGATCGGGGGACTATTCCTCTGATTTTCTGTCAAAAACATTATCACTGATTTACTATTGTTTATTTTATAGCCTGAAAAGGTACCAAATGTTCTCATCAACTTCAGCAGGCCAGGTAGAGTTTTTTCCAATCTTGAGCAAAATAAAATGACGTCATCCGCGTACAGCGAAATACAATATTCTATGTCTACGACTTTAATTCCTGTAATGTCAGCATGCTTGCGGATTGCCATAGCAAGTGGCTCAATAGCCAGGACGAAGAGTAAGGGAGAGAGGGGGCAGTCCTGTCTCGTTCCTCGGTTAAGTCTAAATGGTGTTGACACAAGTCCATTAGTTAGTATTTCGGCTTGTGGGTTGGAATACAGAAGCTGGACCCATCTGAGAAAATTCACACCCAGACCAAATCTATGCAGGACATCAAATAAGTACTGTCACTCCATCCTGTCAAAGGCCTTCTCTGCGTCCAGTGACAGGACAGAGTGGTCAGGAAGGCCAGACTTTTTAAATAAAATATTTAAAAAGTAGTTCCAAGATGGCGGTGGTTTTGACGCATGCTTAGAAACTCAAGGCGACATCTATGGTGCGTTCTTTTTGTCCACTGAAGTTTATCTATGAGTCGTTTTTCGGAGTTACGAACCGGAAGTTGCAAAAAGAACGCCCCCGAGGTCGTATATATACGACTCGTCAAGTCGTCTGAACTCAGAGGACCCCGATTTCGTTTCTCGTTTTTCGACACGGATGTGACGTCACACTCGAGCCACTAGTGTATACAGTATATCTATGAGCGGTTAGCTAGCTAGCTCCGTTATAAAGATATGGAGCAGAGGAGACTGCCGCGGAGAGGAGTAACAACCAAACTGATAAATAACGTTTTGGGGAGCTTTCACAGCAGCGTGGCCGTGCTGTTTAAACGGTTTTATTAGTACAATTAATCCCACGGCAAGACCACCAGAAGCATAGCCTCGTGAGACCGTCCTGATCCGGCGAGCTCAAGTTTTCCACTCGCAGATCAGTCTGGCATCTTGAGATAGAGAAAATTTGGAGCCGTTAGCCAAACGACCGGGCCAATCAGCGTTGGTTTTGAAGCGGGTTAGGTGGTGATAGACAGATGGTTTATCCAATCAGCTAACCAGTATTTTCAGACAGCGGTCCAGGAACCTGAAATGGTGCCTTTTTATTCCTAAATTCTCGTTACACAAACTGCAAATATCCTTTACCGACATGTTGCTGGCTTGCTGAGCTAACAAGCTATGCTTTGCCTGCAGCAGCAGGGTCGGGCTTGTGGTTGTATTTTCATACGCTTCGTGGATCTGATTGGTTGATTTGGCCCGTCTATCACCGACATAGGTGATAGACAGATGGTTCATCCAATCAGCTAACCAGTATTTTCACCCCTTCCCAAAAGTTCTCCAACGGAAAGTTCCCAGATGCCGAGCAAATGCGAAGCAATCCATCTAGCGGAGTCAGGTTACCAGAAGCATGCTACTACTAACGTAATGATAGCCTCTCTGAGCAAGTGCAACGTTGACGCTGTCATGCACGCGGCATGCAACTTCATGAGGTGGAGGGGCTGGAGGCAGCTGGTCTGTGTGCACTGTAAAAAAAATACACCATTGTATATTCATATACTATATATTTATTTATTTAACTGTGTAGTAAAGTTCAAAGACAGTGTTTAAAAAGTGCAATCCACATGTTTACATATGTTTATTACAGTAAATAATAATTAAATAATCTAAATACTACTAAGTGTGGTAAAGCCACATATTTGTTTTTATATTTCTGCAATCTGCACTTTAGTTTGTGTGATTTGTTTCTGACTTTCATATGGATGTTTACACCAGGCTTGGTCAGTGCTCAATATACTACTACTACTATGATTGAAGTAGTTAAATAAAATGGCCTCCAGGAAAGAGTTTAGTCTATCTAATCTTGTGTTGTTCATACTATACAATGATTTATTGCTTGTCTTTGTTGAATAATACAGAAGACAAAGAGCTTGAATTGCAATCGCAATATTGGTGAAAAACAAATTGCAATTAGATTATTTTCCAAAATTCAGCCCTATTCCTTTTTTATCCGTGTATATTTGAAGTGGTAATGATGAAAGAATGTCAGTAAAATGGCTCATACCGTGTGTGAATGTCGGGTGTATTCAGTGTTTGCATCAGCAGGGTTAGGAAGGGTTCTTTCTTGTACTGAGTACACAAAATCTGGTTTGTGTGACGTGACTCCACTTCAAATACATTTTAATAAGGTTATGATCAGGTGAAACGAATCCAATAATAATATAAAGCACTTTATTTTTAACAAGGTTACGAAGTATTCACATTGATAAAAAGAAGTACAATTCCTAACAATCCATGATCCATGCATAGCATGCATTAGTAAAACAACACATAACAGAAACACCAATAAAACATGCAACAGTAAATATAACATAAAATACATTAAAATGAAATACTTAAAAGCACATGAGAAATCTTAAAAATATCTTCTAAAAGCTTTTTTTAAAAAGTGTTGACAGCTTGTTATCATTTATCACTTTTTAAGACAGTGCTTAACAAAAACATGAGGAAATGTGAGACAAAGCTCACATGAAAACAACAACAAAATAAATATAGTAATTGATTAAAAATATAAAGTGATTTTTAAGAAGTGGATGAAAAAGGTACACAGAGTCACAGTTTATTCTCATACAGGTTTTTCTAAAGTTTAGGGGGCAGGATAGCAAAACTATTGAAAGCTCTACAACAGTTATCTCCTTAACTTGAGCAGTACTCTGTGCTGTCTTATCTCTATTAGTCATTAGGGAATGTCAACATCAGTGTTGCCACAGTTACTTTGAAAAAGTAACTTAGTTACTTTACAGATTACTTGATTTTAAAAGTAGTTTAGTTACTTTACAGATTACTTGATTTTAAAAGTAACAAAGTTAGATTACAAGTTACTTTATTTACATGCAGCAGCTGCCGACAACACCCCTACAGCCTCAACATAAAAATATCAACCGGTTTACTGTGAGGCAGCTCAGCATTGCCAATAGTAGGATCTGGTTTATTATGGCACGAAAGAGAGCGAGTCAACCGTGTTTAAGGGCAGCATTTCCGCTACAACATAGGCCAACTGCCCGACCAACTTCTTCAACTGTCCCCCACTTACTGGTTTTGCACCAGGTTTTGTTGTTTGGGTGGTGGGGGACCTCCTCTCTGCTTCGCTCCACCTGCTCTGTAAGTTTGACTGCAGTGCTGCGACTCCAAATGGTTCTTCAAATTTGACGTAGTCGCCACCAGCACAGAGGGCTAGATTTATCAAGCCGTTTGCGCCTGTTTCCAGGCGCTAATTGGTCGCAAAGACGGACGTAACCGATGCAGGCTATTTACAAACGGGGCGCACTTGGGTAAAATCGCAGATTGCCTGCCACATGAGCGAGAAGAGACAAGTTGCGCTTTCAATATGCGTTCGTGGGAGGGTCATGGGGAAAGTGGGAGTTCCACCCAAAAAGTTGGGAGGATAAGCGCAAAGTGCACCTAATTATATATTCTGTGGTATTTACAAAGACTGTCAGTAGGAGCGCGCCTCTATTCTGCGGGGGAAATTCTCCACCTCTTTAAAGCAGGTCTGAACCAGCCGCAATCGAGTTTCCTCGTAGACCTTTATGCCGCTGGTGAAATGGCAACAGTAATTTGAGCAAGACGAAGACATAGGCGAGGCTGAAAATGTTTTTAACATAAGAATCACACTTTGTCAGTGAACACAACATCATTTAGCGTTACAGCTCAAGCAGCCATGCAATATTAGAGTTACTGGAAGAAATCAAAGATCAAATTGAGTCTCCCACTCAGCGTTCACATCCCATTCCAGCAGCTGTTAAACTCCTCGCTACATTACAAATATTGGCATCAGGATCATTTCAAACAGTCATAGCATCAGCTGTGGGAAAATATATATTTTTACTAAGGAAAATGACAAATAGTAATGCACAGTGACTTGGATAAATAACTTTAATCTGATTACTGGTTTGGAAATAGTAACGCGTTAGATTACTCGTTACTGAAAAAAGTGCTCAGATTAGAGTTACGTGGCATCACTGGTCAACATCCATGATAATCATACAAAAGTTAGAAATGACTTGTTGTTTCTTACCTGTATATCTTAATGGTTTTAGTATTAGCTATGGTATCCCTTAATCTTTATCATGTATAATTATGTATATCCTGATGTGTCTTCCTCCTGCAAAGTGCATAATTGGACAGAACCAACTCAAGACTCATATGGGCTAGATTTATCAAGCCGTTTGCGCCTGTTTCCAGGCGCTAATTGGTCGCAAAGACGGACGTATCCGATGTGGGCTATTTACAAACAGGGCGCACTTGGGTAAAATCGCAGATTGTCTGCCACATGAGCGAGAAGAGACGAGTTGCGCTTTCAATATGCGTTCGTGGGAGGGTCGTGGGGAAAGTGGGAGTTCCACCCAAAAAGGTGGGAGGATAAGCGCAAAGTGCGCCTAATTATATATTCCGTGGTATTTATAAAGACTGTCAGTAAGAGCGCGCCTCTATTCTGCAGGGGAAATTCTCCGCCTCTTAACCCTTAGATGCATAAGTGGGGTCAAAAATGACCCCAGCGGTTGTTTTTTTGCAATATCTTTGTAATTTTACATTTTTATCATTTAATCTTCCATGTATTCCTCAAATAGGTTGTCTTTGACATGAGGCCATTTGGATTTGTATCTAATTGTTATATTTTTTAAGTAATTGCATGTTTTGTATCAGTACCACACTTTTCCATACGTGGGGTCAAAAATGACCCCAAGCATTTTCTATGGAATTTCAAAGGTTAACCCTAGGAGCCTTTGGTTTTTATCAACTGTGACTGCCAGGTATACATTTACTGTTGATCCACACATCTAATGGCAGCAGTCTCACCACCCTGAAGGTTATTTTTACTAAATGTTAACATTATTTTCAATACTCTCTACCAATTACTGATCTGATCACTGCTACTAACAGTGCATTAGTGTATTCTCATTTGAAACAGTTCTTACCAAAATCCCTTCATGTTTACTTTACTTTACCTTAATTCCCTTACCATGAGTTAAGTTATACAAATACTTTGAAGTTTAAGTTGGAAGTATTGTTAAGTAGTAAGTAGTTTTTTCAAGAGGCAGTGATGAGGTTAGTTATATCATTTCTAACTGGTAACCACCAACATGTCAGAAAGGTCTGTTGGCACTTTGACATTTCCAGTTGAAAATTAATTTCAGTGCTCAACATTGTGTCAGTCAATTACAATGTATCACGATGACATTCAGCCTTGATGAAACTAAATATTGGTATTAGGGGTTTACATTTCCTATCAGTAGCTGGGATGCAACCATAGACTGTAAATATTATGGCTGCAACTTATGGTTATTTTAATCAATTAAATGTTTAGTCTATGGAATGTAACAAAAGTTACAAGCTATAAAGACAAGCACATTTTGCAAGATTTCATGCGCTTTCAGTAGAGCAAATATGATTTCAAAATAATTTATTATTTTTAGTAGTGGCTCTAAACCTGCTAGCATTTACAGCATTTCTCAGTAGTTCGTGAAATGGTCACATTATTTAATCTATAGATTTATGTACAAGGACACGTTTTTCTCATTTTTTTGTGTTGGTGAGGACGATTTTTAAACTAATGAATTTCAATGGGAAGCATTTCGTGATCACAGCAGGATTACAGTAGCGAGTAGTATTAAATGCAGAAAATCCAAGTAAGGAGGTTGGTTGGGATGGTGGATGGGTCGAACAACACAGGACTTTCACCCCGGAGACCGGGGTTCACGTCCCGGCTTAAACCCCAACCGTCCCGTTGTTGTGGCGCATCAGCGTCCCATTTTTGTGGGGCGTTGGCGTGGTGTGTCTTTTCCCCGTGCTTCCTTTCCAAAACCCAGTTATATGCTGACCACACGAATAAATGACATCCTCAGCAACAAGATAATTTTGTCCGTTTACACAAATCAATAGACTAAAAATAATGACCATTTCACGAACTGCTGTGAGACCGTGCTGCCCTTAGACATGCACACTATGTGAATATACTCTTGAGCACAATCATGAGGTGTGTGTGTGTGTGTGTGTGTGTGTGTGTGTGTGTGTGTGTGTGTGTGTGTGTGTGTGTGTGTGTGTGTGTGTGTGTGTGTGTGTGTGTGTGTGTGATATTGTAGTGTTAAGTAGTAAGTAGTTTTTTGACTTAAGATAGAAATTTATTAAGTTTACTGCATAAAACGCATTCATTCTAATTGGGGTCATTTTTGACCCCACTCGTGGAAGACTGTAGGTACTGGTAGGTCATGCATCTAAGGGTTAAAAGCAGGTCTAAACCAGCCGCAATCGAGTTTCCTCGTAGACCTTTATGCCGCTGGTGAAATGACAACAGTAATTTGAGCAAGACGAAGACATAGGCGAGGCTGAAAATGTTTTTAACATAAGAATCACACTTTGTCAGTGAACACAACATCATTTAGCGTTACAGATCAAGCAGCCATGCAATATTAGAGTTACTGGAAGAAATCAAAGATGAAATTGAATCCCCCACTCAGCGTTCACATTCCATTCCAGCAGTTGTTAAACTCCTCGCTACATTACAAATATTGGCATCAGGATCATTTCAAACAGTCATAGCATCAGCAGTGGGAATATCGCAGTCTGCACTCAGCCATATCATAGCACAAGTACCGCTTCGCTACAGCGCAATTTACGGTATAGTGGGCGGAGAAAGACGCTGATTGCCTGATGGGTGTCAGGGTTGATTAATACTACGCAAAATGTGGATGCATAGCGTGCGCTATTACCGAACTCGCATAAACAGAAACTGCGCTAGTGTTAGTAAATTAGGCCCATATGGGTGTTTGTAACTTAATCATTGCTATTCAAAATGAAACGTTTTTTACAGAACACGGAGTAAGGTAAAACAGCAGATTGCACTGAGAATCATTATTTAACAAATCTTAATGCCATCCTTATACCACATGTGATGCAATCAAGGTTATAATCGTTAACGAAAACGAACGAAATAAACGAAAACTAGGTGGGAAAAAACATTGTCGTTAACTGAAATAAAAATAAAAACGAGGCATTGCAAAAAAACGATAACTAACTAAAACTGTAATGTCTGTTTGCAAAACTAACTAAAATGAAATAAAATTATCGAGTAAATGTCCTTAGTTTTCGTCTTTGTCAATGTCTTTCACAGAGAAAATAACAGAGTTGACCTGTTTTATTCAGTCTATGCCGTAGACATATCAGTTTTCGACTGGGAACCCAGAAATTCCGACATTCCACGTCAAATTGAACACAACACGTCCGTACCCCTCGCCTGGCATCATAGATAGCGGTACCGAAAGTCGGGAGAAAGCGGCAGAGACGTATTTGATTATGACTGTGTCAGATAAAAGCAAGTGCCTCGCAGTGTACTGTATGTTTAAATGTATAAATTGTAAAAAAACTTAATAAAGCTCTTAAAAAAAAAAAGAAGGTGGTAAAATAAGTGGACAATTACGGGAAAAATCCCACGAATTTGAAAGTACATTTGAGAAGCGCGCACACGGAGGCTAACTTAGCTTACCTTAACAAGCAGTGACAGGGCAAGGAGAACGCAAAGCCCCCTTCCCCCGAAACAGAAGTTAATATAACCCCGGTACAGGGCATGGATGTATGGGGCTAGGGCCAGACAGCATGACGGAGACAACCGCAGGACAGAGAACACTACAGGAGGACTTTCACCGGCGACCCGATAGCTGCTGGTTAGTAAATACGCATGAACACTAAAAGCGTGAGGACGCGTGAGTTAATATGTGTATTGATATTGGGATGTCTAGCTACACAACTGTGGGAGTCGATTGACTTCAAAAAGTTCGCCACTTTACTCGAACCAAAGTTAAAACACCTGTTGATGTCTGTCTTCTTTAGTCTGTTGGCTATTTAGGGTTTTTCCTGGCCCAGTTACTAACACATTTTGCACTTACTGCTGCGTCTTGTGTAGACTGTTTACATACAGTATCTCACAAAAGTGAGAACATCCCTCACATTTTAGTAAATATTTAATTATATCTTTTAATGGGACAACACTGAAAAAATGACACTTTGCTACTATGTAAAGTATTAAGTGTACAGCTTGTATAATAGTGTAACTCAACACACTGATTGGCATGGGGTACTTTCCATAAAATCATCTCTCAATGCAAATCAAACCAGCTATTAGGCTAACCGACATAAAACCATGGCAATCTCTAGGTATGGTGAAGGGTATGTGATGATGTGTGTGGGGGGGGCTATTTTAATTCCAAAGGCCAAGGGAACTTTATCAGGATGCATAGTATCCTGGATCCATGAAATAACTGGCCTTTAAAAATAAAAATCTGCCTGCCTCTATGGGAATTTAACATAGGGTGGACTGACTTTAGTTGCCAGCGGTTTAGACATTAATGGCTGTGTGTTGAGTTATTTTGAGGGGACAGCACATTTACACTGTTATACAAGCTGTACACAATGTCATTTCTTCAGTGTTGTCCCATTAAAAGATATAATGAAATATTTACTAACATTTGAGGGGTGTACTCACTTTTGTGAGATACTGTATTTGTGCTCATCATCATATGTACATTTTATGTACTGGTGATATTGTTGAATACATTGTGAATACATATTTCTAAAATTGTATGATGTTTTTGTTGAGTTATTATTACACAATACTTTTTTCAGACCTTTTTGAATCTTGCCCCCAACAAATAACCCATATTACAAAAAAGACTAAAACTAAGACTAAAACTAATAAAAACTAAACTAAAACTAAGCATTTTCAAAAAATAAAAACTAAACTAGTAAACCCGCTTTAAAAACTAATTAAAACTAAACTGAATTTGAAAACAAAAAGTCAAAACGAAATAAAAATAAAAACTAATGAAAAATGCAAAACTATAATAACTTTGGATGCAATGCACTGTTTCATGAATCTTTATAAGAATGATTTTAGCAGGAGTTAAACAGCAGGTGAAAAAAGAAACATATCACAATACTAATAGTTGAAACAGAAAATCTAATTTATCAACAGCAGTTGTTGACACAGCCTCCACACACTCCTTCTCAACATCACATCTTGGTAATTCAGCATCGCTCATTTTCCAAGTCCTGCTTACACATTGCACACTTCTATTTAAACACACTTATGTGCAGGGGTTAGGTTAGGTAAAATATCAAAATGTTCACCGCATTGACATTTGATTTTGACCCCTTTCCCAGCGTATGTAGCATAAATAAGCCAGGAGGCTGCAGGAGCACTAGCTTGTTGCAGGTCTTGTTTCAGCAGGCCTGAATCCTCTGTGAGTCAGATTCAAAAGAGGCGGAGCCCAGCTGATATCACCTGCTTCCCTGCAGGCTGCAAATGTAGTTAGCTGGTTAGACGGGAATTACTCTCAGAATAATTTCATGTGTTTTTCCTTCACATCTCTTCTCCTGGAATCATGGATCTGCAGTGTTTAGACGCAGTGTGGTAAAGCTTACTTTACTAGATAGAGAAGTTTGCTTTATATTGATATGCCCCAGAGTTTGCTGACCTGGAAACATTCCCTGCTGACTCAGCATGAGTGATCCCATCATGGGTGAGTTTTTTTATTTGTCTCTATGGTAGTGACTTATTGGTACACACAACATTTGTAGAACTAGTGTAAAGGCACAATACTATAATGGATACAATAATTTACCTTAGGTGGAGCGCTGCAGTATAACAGTAGATCTACAGCAAAAAAAAACTAAATGGTGAAAGTCTGTTAGTGTGTAAAAGTTAATGTAAACACAAATTACACCACACCACACTATGTTACACTATACACAACATCAGCTGAAAGCCATCAGGCAGAGTTGTTTACTGCCCACTTTTTCAATGACCATGGTCCTGATATTCTGAAGTTCCAGTCTCGCTTGACATTTCTGAAAGTCTTCTTAAACCAAGCAAACCACCAATGAGACGAACTGTGTGTAGGTGGATGTAGTGCAAAAAGAGACATTTGATGAACAGAAAGCAACGTCACAGGCTACACTCTGTAAGTCTTTTTTTTTTTTTTATACTTTATTTTTTCCAGGTTTTTATACAACGCACGGGTAGCAGCAAAACAGAAAATGCCAGTAAGTATGGTTACAATATGATGAGACAATATAAATCAAATGTTAGCCACGTAGTACCTTTACTGGAGTAAAAGAAACAACAAAAAAAAGGAAAAGCGGGAAACAAAAAACAGAAAAACAGAAAAGGCACACACATGCGTGCGCACATGAGGGCACGTGTTCACTTACGCCCATATGTCCAAAAAATCAAAACATACTTCTATTTGCACACATGCACTTGCGCACATATACAAGAATGAAACATGAGAGAACTGTGGGGATGCGAGTAGATCGCCATTGATTACAGCTATATGGTCAGTGTTTTTCTTAGCCAGAGAGAAAAAAAAAAAATACAAAGCATCAAGGCAGGCTATCCCCCCATCTTGTAATATAGGCGTTCCATTTTTCCCAGAGGGGCATCACCTTTGTCCCTTTGTAGTCTGAGGCTCCATAGTTTGGATATCTTTAATTATGACTCTCCACTGGTTAACTGTGGGAGGGTCCGTGCTGAGCCATTTTCTTGTTATGGCTTTTTTGCTCGCAGCCATGAAGATTTTTAGGAGGTATTGGTCTTTCTTTGGTAATTTAGTGTCCATGTTACCCAGGTAGAATGATAAGCAAGTCAAGTTAAAATTATACTGAAAGACTTCTCTAATTATGCTTACCACTCCTCCCCAGAAGGGTTTAAGGATGGGACAGCCCCAAAATATGTGTGTATGATCCGCCATACCATGTCCACATCCTCTCCAACATGTAGGTAGTAGTCCTGTCTGCCTAGATTTTTGCTTTGGTGTTATAAAGAATCTGATACAGTTTTTCCAGGAGAAATCTATCAGTCCCTCCAGGATTTCGCGGCCTTTTTTTGAGATTGTTGCGGTCCAAAATGCCTGATTTCGCGAGAGCTTTTGTAAAAAATTGCGATAAAAGTTGCGATGTATTTTGTGTTTGTTGCAATGAAGTTGCGGGAGACAGTGAAAGTTGCAAAAAAAGTTGCAATTTTTTTTTTTTATAGTTCTTTAAAAAATAAAAAGGAAACATGTTTTGGGGAGAATAAAACTATCTTGGGCTGAGTTTTCCTAGTAACCTTACCAAAAAGGCTCAGGATGCTGCAAATGTTGGTATAATATGAAAATGGCTGGTGGATTTAAGACAAAAAAAATAATAATTTATTGAATGAATCAAATTTGAAAATATCTATCAGTGGCTTGTTGATCTTTACATTGTTTCAAATTTCCTAACCTGGCCTGGGACTCACATTCATACAGTTTGATAAAGTACTGACTTTGACTTATCATTGCACTTACAATAACGAGCGTAGCTGTCCTCAATTTAGGTCATCGTGTCATCTCATCTTTTTTCTCCTGCATCCACCGTGTGTGTTGTTTGTGTGTGTGTGTGTGTGTGTGTGTTGTTTGTGTGTCTGTCTGTGTGTGTGCAAGCGTCAGTCGCGGAGGGAACGGAGCAGTAGCCCCACCCGCTGCAGAGAGCCGACAGCCAGGTTTGAAACGGCAGCGACTTTTAAATCGTTAAAGTCTCGTAAAGACCATGTGGATACTGTTTTTCATGGTCCTTTGCTGTTATTTTTGTTAGTAAATGTGAGACATTGGCAGCACACATGTCTGCTAGGCATGCTGCTGCATCTTCTGAACAAAACAAGGAAGTGAGTTTGCTGACGTATGAGGACGCTTTGCAGGAGACAGCGATGATTGGTCAAAGTTGCAGAAAAGTTGCGGTGATTGGTCAAAATTGCGAGTCGAACAAAAGTTGCGGTGATTGGTTGAATTCGCGTGAATTGGCGCGATCGCGACATCGCGAAATCCTGGAGGGACTGATCTATCCACAGTTGTGAGGCCGTAGTGGTGATTTGTGTGTTAATTATATTTGTCCAGTCGTCAGAAGTAATTACAGTTCCCAATTCTTTTTCCCATTTTCGCCTTGATATAGTATGTTGAGTGGCCTCTTAATTCAGCTATATGTCTGTATAGTTCCCCAATGATCTTTCTGGGCTGTTTTGTATTATAGGCTTTGATGAACCTTTTAGTAATGCCTGATGTATTTTCCTGTGTAAGTCCTTTAATGTTCTTATCGAAGTAGTGCCGGAGTTGGAGATACCTATGAAAATCCTGCCGAGCAAGGCCGTATCTGTCTGAGATGGTTTTAAAGTCTAAGAAATTCTGATTGTCGACTAGTAGACATGTAAAGCCTCCATCACTCATACCTGGTTTGAAATCTGAGTTTTGGGTTGGCCACATTAAAACTCGGATTTCTTTCTGAATGTTAATTGTTTCACCAGGTCAAACCAGGTTTCTATAGAGAATCGAACCCACTGGCTCGGGATATCATATTGTTTAGCCAACTTTGGGCATCCTAATAAACCCCTGTATAGGTCTGTCTGACAGTGATAACTCCATCTCCTTCCATTTTGCAAAGTAGTCTTTATTGCACCAAAGCAAAAGTGGTCTTATTTGTGCTGCTAAATAATAATCTTTGAGTCTTGGTAAGCCCATCCCCCCCCCCACTGCACTTTGGCAGTTGTAAAGTCTTATATCTCACCCTGGGGGGCTTTGCCATTCCAAATAAAACGGGATATCATCTCATCCCATTCTCTAAACTGACCATCAGGGGACACAAATTGGGTAGGGACTGGAACAGATAGAGTAATCTGGGAAAGATATTTGTCTTTATTGTCAGGATTCTGTTGCCAAGTTCCAGGGGAAGGGAGGCCCATCCATCTAGGTCTTCCCTTATCCGTGAGTTAATACTACTATAATTTTCCAAGAATAACTGTGATATGTCCTTTGTTAAAGGAGAATTCCGGTAGATTTCAACCCGTAGCTCTGTTGTTTGTAAATCAGGAGTACTGTCAGTAGCGAGAAAACGAAAAACAAACGGTGCCGCCTACACCGAGTTATCCTCCTGCTAGATTTTTGCACCCAACAGTCTTAAACAAGGCTTAAACAGGGCAAGTTTTAAACGTGTTTTTCGCCTCTAAACGTGTTCGAAATGCCATTACTAGTGCTTAGCCATGTGCAGTTATTCCTTACGAGGGAACACAGCGAATTTGACGGCAGGAGATGTGACAGAAAGGCATAAAAGTTGTGTTAATCCTTACCTCTGTTTATGTACTGCTTTCCGGTCAAGTACTGAAGAATCGAGTGCCGATCTCATACAATCCAATAATCCAAAATGTATTTTTTCCACAAAAAAATGATTTGCCGAGGTCCTGTCCATAGTAATGAGCATGTATCAACAGGCTGTAACCTGACACCGCAGTGAAGCAGAGCTGACCTCCAGTTCAAAAGTTCAGGAGCTCATTTGCATAGGTAACCTAGCAACGGCGGAGCCTGCCTGTCTGCAGAAGGAGGGATGAGCTCACGAGCTGACAGACGGAGCTTGGAGTTAGATCAGGACTAATATCAGAAAATGGTTCGAGTTTGTGCCTTTCCAAAATTACGGCAACCAAATGAAGAGATATTTGAGCTTGAGCTTTCACCGTCTACAACCTCCACAGCCGGGAGATTTTACTGTTATGCCTGGTTGCACTTGATGCGGGTACATGGTGGTGCTCGTGTGGATACTGTATCGCAATGACCACCGAGGAAGAAAGCCTGTGCTGTAAGGATACAGCTTGGTCTGGACGGGGTCAACGGACACTGTTTCGCCCATACAGAGAGGTTTCCCCATCTGATCTATAAGGATGATCTAACCGGACAGACCTGATGGCCAGCTGTCTAATGAGTGAGTACAACAGGCTTTCGTGACTCTGTCTAGCTTAGGTACATTTGTTTTTTAGTTGTAAATACACATTCAAAACACTAATCAAAACACACCTCTTCAGATTAGCTTTCCACATACAATAATCTTACATTTCTCACCTGATAGTTACTGTTTTTTATTGTTTTTAATTGCTTCTAAACATGCTTGTTGTATGTGTTGGTTTTATTGCTTATCTGTTTTTTAATGTGATATATGTGCTGGTTTTTTTCACTGTAAAGTGTCTTTGAGTATGATGAAAAGCCCTCTATAAATGAAATCTATTATTATTTATTATAAATAAATGCCTCACTTCTTTAGTGAAATAACCAAAGCTCGCCCCCAGCCAATGCAGACTCGTGGCCTACCGGGTGATTCTGGAGTGGGTTCTGAGAGGAGAGCGCCTTGGCCGTGGCACCAGAACAACATTGCCTACCTGTGTTATAGCAGTGACCAGACAAGAGTACCCCTCCACAACTGGAAGTTACACAGGATTCAAAGAGGCAGAGGACATTTTCTGAGTCAAAACTATCATTTCTAGTAATACTTGGTATGGCCATTACTAGGAATAAACAAAGCAATTGCACAGTTATATTAGGAAAACGTAAGAATATGTATATTGTACAAGTAAAGTTGAATAAGTAAATTGTAAGAATAAATAAATTGTAAGACTGCACCTGTCTGTTACAGTGGTTTTATATTATAACAATACACATTCCATTTGTGCTTTTGTGTCTTTATTTCAACAAAAAGGAAATAACAATATCACAATCTAGACACAATTAATGTAAAGTATGTACAGTACAGTGTGTGGTTTTATACATAATCATGCTGCAGCATAGTCTGAAGTGTACAAAGAAAAAATAGTTCAGTACTCTTTTCCTAGGCCTAGAACATGCTCTTATAATGCGACCTGGCTTGAGCATCCAGTTCACTCTTATCCAGCAGAGGAACTGGGACTATGTTACAAAGCAGTCGCCTTCTTCTCTGTCCAGGTTTTTGTTTAAGGGTTTTTTTCTTCTGTGGACTTGAAAGAACTATTTTGAAACTGGCTGGATGACCAGCTGGACGCCTTCTTGGGAGTTGACTGTGGCACTGCAGCTAATTCTGTGTCTATGTCACTGGATGGTGTCCCCCTAAATAAGTAAGAAGGAGAAAGAGCATTGTAGTCAGACTCAATGGCCAAAACGGTAACATTGAGGGATGCATCTATCATAATCAGTGTTGGGTGTAAGGCAATTACAGAAATATATACATTTTGGCTGTAACGCAATAATATAACTCATTACTAATTACATGTCGGTAATATCATCATGTCAAGAATTCACCAACACCATGAAACATTTCTTCACAGAAAAAAATGTGAGAATTACAATAGCCTTGCAAAGTATAAATCATAAAGATGTTACCTCCAATTTGTCTGCAGCTGGTCTTTTCGCTTTCGGAATGGCGTTTTCCTTCAGATACCGGGACTTGACGCTCTTTTCGGTGAAGTCAATGTTCGCTACAAACACGGTAATCTCTCTCATGTAGCTAACGTTATCAAGGGAGCTGAAGTGCAGCCAGCCATAACGGTAAAATCTCCCGGCTGTGGAGGTTGTAGACGGTGAAAGCTCAAGCTCAAATAGCTCTTCATTTGGTTGCCGTAATTTTGGAAAGGCACAAACTCGAACCATTTTCTGATATTAGTCCTGATCTAACTCCAAGCTCCGTCTGTCAGCTCTGTGAGCTCCTCCCTGCTTCTGCCGACAGGCAGGCTCCACGTTGCTAGGTTACCTATGCAAATGAGCTCCTGAACTTTTTGAACTGGAGGTCAGCTCTGCTTCACTGCGGTGTCAGGTTACAGCCTGTTGATACATGCTCAATACAATGGACAGGACTCGGCAAATCGTTTTTGTGGAAAAAATACATTTTGAATTATTGGATTGTATGAGATCGGCACTCGATTTTTCAGGACTTGACCGGAAAGCAGTACATAAACAGAGGTAAGAATTAACACAACTTTTATGCCTTTCTGTCACATCTACTGCCGTCTAATTTGCTGTGTTCCCTCGTAAGGAATAACTGCACATGGCTACACTCAGTAATGGCATTTCGAACACGTTTAGAGGCTAAAAACACGTTTAAAACTTGCCCTGTTTAAGCCTTGTTTAAGACTGTTGGGTGAAAAATCTAGCAGGAGGATAACTCGGTGTAGGCTGCACCGTTTGTTTTTTGTTTTTTCTCGCTACTGACAGTACTCCTTATTTACAAACAACAGAGCTACGGGTTGAAATCGCCCGAATTCTCCTTTTAAGCTAACACCCAAGTATTTAATAGAGGTAGTTTCCCAGCTGAACTTGTACTTATAAGAACAGTCCATTTACATTACATTTATCCTTAAGATCTAATGATGGTATAAAATTGAGCGTCACACTGCATGAAAAGTGGGATTTCCGTCCCGTAAATGCCTGTAAACGCCCGGAAATCCCCCTATTTTCGGCAGTTATTGACAATTTACAGGCTGCAAACGTCACGTCTCGTCTGTGCCACAAATTGTCGGAAACGAACCATGACGTATGTGGAGAGCCCTCAGGAGGTGTTAATGGATCTAATTAGAATATGAATAGGCACCTGGCTGGAATTTCTCACACACTATTGGATGAAACCACTACTTTTAAACAAGAAAAATCTCGTGATTGGTTGACAAGTCTGTCATGGGTTAGGCTATTGGTCAACCTGGGCCATTATTATAATAATTTTTTATATATATATATATATATATATATATATATATATATATATATATATTTCTTGCTATGTTGTATATTCATTTCATGGTTATCCTAATTAAAATGATTTGCCAGGAACGTGCTGTTTATTCAAAAGATAGAGCTTTATTGACACAAAACACAAACGCAATCAGAAAAAAACTGTGTACAAAGCATCGGACACACACAGCACACAACAAATATCCCTCGATCACGAGAAGCAGCACCGTCCCACATCTAACTCGCGGCCGGCTCGGAGCTGTAGGTAACCGGCAGCATTCGGTCTGAATTCGGTCCATAGTGCAGACGTCTGTGGTGCGTTGTCCTGTATTTCGGATCATCATGTCTATGGTGGCGCATTTCCAAATGCCCACCTCACCCGCAGCCAGCACACTGTCTCGCTTCCAGCAGCTGTAAAATCAATCAATAAAGACAGTCAGTACTGCGCAATATACTGCTTACGGACACAACACATCTATGAAGACACCTGAAAAATATTACCATTGACCAAAAATGGATCTAATCTTCCTACCCTCTTTCTTCTCGACCGACTCCGAGCTGAACTCTTCACAGCTTCTCCCCGCGATGCCACATCTGGTTGTTTCTAGCTGAAGCTCCTGCGTGCTGTCTCATAATATGTCTTACAGGCAGCTGGAAAACAATGAAATGAGAGAGTGGTATGAATAAAAAAACAAACATAAGTCACAGTAAAATTAAACAAGGAAAGATGAAAAAGTAAAAATTACTTACACACAGTGGCGTCATTATCAGCGTCATGTAAATCTGGACTTGCAGACAGCTCCGAGCAAATATAGGTCACAGCCTGGTTATGAGGCGAGGTTAGTCTGTAAAAAAAACAACTAAGATTGGTATCTATTAACGCATCTGTCCTTATACAGAAGAATTAATGAAATTCATTCAATGAAAGCATATTCTTTAAATCTTACCCTTGCTTCGGCTCGTAGCGCCTGCTACAGTTTGTCTCAGAGTTGTGAAGGCGGTGGACTGCTTTCTGAAAATTACAAGATAATAAAATATCCTTTTATAAAGCAACGCCACCAGCTTAGCTCTGTAATGAATGGCACTGAAAGCAGCCACAGCTCTGTGCTGCTCACGTTTAAACTTGGTGGGGGTTTAAAACATTACTGCCAAGTCTAAGTAGCCTGTTTAACATCCAAAGACATTTGGATGTACATCTTGATACGTACAGTCATTGTACGATCAAGAGCCAGCTGAACAGTACCATGGACTAGCTCGCCCGCTTTCCATTAATCATATCACGCGCGTTGGCTTTTCTTTCTGCACTGCAGTGCATCTTTGGGGCCGCGAGGAGATGTGGAGGAGCAAAACAATACTTCCAAACGTCCTCAAATCACCTGTGTGTTTCAAAGTGAAAGTTTGACAGATTAACACAGACAACTCTTTTGCCAGTTGGCCTGAAATATTAAAATGCTCCCATATTTCGGAGCGCTTTACGCTCCAACTTTCGGACTCATCTGCCTGGCCGCTCACGCTGGAAGCAGTGGAGTGTAGCGCAGAGTGATAGAGAGGACAAAGAGAGCAGTAACTGGCAGGGCGCGAACAGCGCATCGATTGGTGTGGAGGGTGAGTCACCAGTGAGGTTTAAAGTAGATTACTGGAAAGCTTAATGAAACCATGGACAGTTGAAGTCTGGATTATGAGGCCAATTTCAGCAGAGCCAGCAGATTCACATGCCACTAGACATGTGCATGGTGCTGGAATTTGCCAGATATTTTGAAGACAAATGGTTTGGGACCGCGTCTTTGGCACGGCACTTTAGCTGATGCTCACCAATATGTGGTATGTCAGCAGAAAGACTTCTCTTAGAGAAGCTGTACGAGCGGACGCTGTCATCCATTCCACCGGACAATGCTGGATGGGACAGGCGCAAAGACCTGTCATGTCACTATCGCCACAGTGATTGAGCTCGAGACTGTGACCATGATCTGTGGAGTGCACATTTTGCCTTTGTGGCCTAGCCCGTAAAACTGATTGTTGAAAATAGAATTATTTTATTAGCTCTTTTCTTTACCTGACATTGTCATTGCTGATGACATAGCGCTGAAAGTAATTAATCCAGCAGGCTTTTCGATTAGACCGATCAGTTCAGAAGCTAAAGATTGAAGGGTCTACAGTTGAGGCTATACCGAGGTCTGATCTGTTTAAGTAGATACTCTAAAGTCAAAGTTAATACACTTTAGAAAAATGTCACCTGTAAAGGCTCTGCTGCTGCCCTGAGTTTGCATTCCCTGTATAGCTCTCAGCATTTTCATTTCTCGTTTCACATGCAGAAGGCTCACGTAGAATTAGAGGGAGGTCCATGACAACTGCCAAGCCAAGGCCCACGTCAATTTCTAAGTAGCAATTTACGGCAGTTTTCGTTGTTGCCTGCTATAAAATTTGCCGTGTGACAGTCGTAAACCTGACAAGTTCCACGACACCCATCTGTGCCGCATACTGGCGAAAATCCCACTTTCTCATGCGGTGTCGCGCGGAGCTCGTTTTATCATCATTAAGGTTGTAGCCTTAATCTCGCATTCCCGACTCTGGATTCTTTTCGGGCTGACCAAGGCGTTGTCCGCATAGAGGCATGTTTGTATTCCTCTGCCTTTTATTGTGATGCCCTCCAGGTCGTTCTGCCTTACGGTCAGCAGGGTTCGATAACGAGACTGTAAGCGTTTGGGCTGCAGACCACAAGGCGTGGTGCAGGTGCAGATCTGATGAATCCTGACGGGCCTCGTTTACCTTGATTCTGGCTATGGGGACGTATACGGTAAGCGATGCCTTCGTAATGATTATATCATGGAAGCCAGGTTTGCCATGGCTGTATAGAGAAAGCTCCCTACCCCACCGAGGTTCAGATGCCTTTTCCGCGTCCATACTAAGTCAGGATGGCTCCAAAATTTTCTCCTTTTTTATATATTCAATGGTGGGGAGGGTCCTCCTGCCACTTGCTTGTCCTGAGTCTGTCTACCTTTAATAAACCCGTTTTGGTGTCGTCAGAGTTAGGAAAAGGCATCACTTCCTCCATTCTTTTAGTTAAAATAGCTGCGCCATAAGTTTGTAAATCTTGGTTTAAAACACTGATAAAGTCTACATGATCCGAGCGATTCGCTTCGGATCCTTTCCCTCTGGAATCGCTGATATGGCCTCCTCCCTCCAAGATGAGCCCCCTCCCTCAAGGTATAATTGGAGGCTTCTGTGTAGCATTGGTATCAACTGCTCCTTCAGTGATTTGTACCATTCTCCTGGAAATCCGTCTGTCCCAGGAGACTTAGGGGACCTCAGAGGAGGACGCCTTATCAATTTCTTACACTGATGTTTCTTATTGAAGTTTTCATTTGCAATTTCCCCAGGGGAGGGCAGGTCCAGTGGCTCAGGAACTCTTCTGCTCTCGCATGGGATCAAAGCCGTGTGTGGGTTGGAGTGTCACTGTCGGTAGGAAATTCTCAGATGCTTTTTGTATACCCTCTAGTTTATGTCATAACTTTTTTAGTGGTAGGATCCCTAATCTTATAGACTCGTGCTCTCTGATTGCTGGTGGTTTCGCGGCCATACCAGGCTAGCAGCTTAGATGCTTTCTGGAGCCACGCCGATAGTATCTCTGTTTTGCAAACCTGAGATTTTTCTCTGCTTCATCACAGTAAATCTTGTCTATTTCTTGTTTGAGTGGATTCTCACATCTTTGCTGAGGTAATTGAGGGTCTTTGCTCTTGCACTACTGCTGACTGTACCCGTTCTGTTGGCTGTTTCCTTTCTGGGTCTAAGAGTTTCTGAGTTTTCATCCTTTTAATCAGTGCGGATTCTGATACGAGTCTCGAAGGACTGCTTTGGCAGCGTCCCACAGCATCACTGGATCTGACGTTCCATACGATCGTTATAATCCAAATATGTTTTTAATTTCTTGCTATATCTCCTTTAACTCAGAGGCAATTTAGCCTTTGCTCACATTTAATCTCCACATTGTCAATTTTGCCGGTCTAGTATCTGAGATGTAAGTTTTAAGGTGGACACTGGAGTGATCTGATCTGGTCTCTGGCAAGCATCTGCGCATTCCACTTTCGGCCTGTGCCTCTCCGAGGCTATGTACAAATAGATAGTCAGTCTTGAATGATGCATTACGACGGTTTTAGAGTAGAGAGGTATACTGTCTATCTGGTGGTGGTAGTCCCTCCAAACATCCATCAGACCCAAGGTCTTGAATTCTCCTTCTGGTCCACCTTTCCGTGCGGGAGCAATTTTCCTTTTTGATTAGTTGTAGTCCAATTCCTGAGTTCATGAGTCATGTTGGAAGTCTCCTTGCACAGATTGGAGACTCCAACAGATTGGAATCTCGCTAATAAATCAAATATCTTGTAAAAATGCTTTGTTACTACCACGAAACGCATACACGTTCAACAGTGTGGGACCAAGAGTCTGTGATTAAAACCTGATTTTAACCAAAAGGCCTCTAGGTCACTGACCTCTGGATACAAGACACACATGTGTTCAGAGACAGGGGGCATGTGGCCAAGACAAAGGAAATTGGCCTGTATGTAAACACAAAGCCTGGTTAATTCACACCTCTGTGTGAAAGGGCCAGCCAGAAGGAAACGCCTCACAACTGACAGGAAGTCAAAGGACTGGAGAAGTGTAGTTTTTCACCCTTTCAAGAGTTTCGAGTCTTTCTATTGGATTCATGCTGGACCATAAAACAGCATGGGGCGCTTAACCTATAAAATAACCTGGACCCTCAGGAAAGCCTCCCTTGTCTTCCGTTGCAGCTCCGTTGCTGAGGGGAGCGCGTAAGCGTTGTGCTCAACTTCCATTTTCTGGAGAAAGTGGAGTTTATTTCGAGTGGATCCTTGAAAAACGCACCAGTGTTTTTCTGCTAACTGCAGTGAAAGGAAGGAAACAACGTTTTCCTCTCAAAGTCGAAACCAAACTGTCCTCTCCTGGCTGCCTTTTTGGAGGGAAGTTCCTCAGTTGCTGCTGACGAGTGGCCCGAGACGCGCTCTGTTTCATTTTCGGTGGAAATCGATGGACAGGAATAAACTGACTGGACTAGACACCGTAGGGAGGCTTACGTCTGGGCAGAGATGTAGTGTGTGTTTATTAATGAGCAAAGGAGTTCGCTACCCATGTGCCATTAATGTGACCTGATTTCCGTGTGCTGGCCATGCTGCGATTATTAATCTGTTCTGTGAGATGTATAAATTCGATCCATTATACTGCTATTGATTTATGTTGTGTTGGAAGTAGCTGGGTTTAAAACCGTACTGCATATCTGCTAAGTCACTCCTTTCGTGGAGTTTTAATTACTGGTCGGCAGGAAGCTTCGCGAAAATCAGCTGGTAGCTACTGGAGTGGGGTATAAGTGACGTTTCCTCAGCAAAACCAGAAGTCTCCGGCTGTCCTAACTAAAGCGTGGCCCCAGACCTGGGTAGCTGAGGGAACTGGGTACATCGTAGTAACTGAGATCAGAGTGCTCTCTTTTTCTTTGCTCTTCTCCTCTTTTCTTCTTCTACCTTTTCACACACGCACACACGCGCGCACGCACGCGGCTCAGACTCGAGCCGCATTAGCTTCCGAGCTAGCGCGCAGTAGCCTCACACGTGGAATTCTGCAGGAATCTGCGTTACGTCCGTAAAAGAGCTAAACAGGAGTGCAGCTACCAGATCGTCACAAGCAGTGTGTTGCCTAGCGCCTTACGCTTCTTCAGCTCCTCCCCGTGCACCCAGCACCACCTACCGCCCTCTTTTCAGCTAAATAGTTTTGTGCAGCTCACAGGAGCAGCCATATTTGAGATGTTCTGGGGTTTAGAACTACCTCCGACCGCCCGCCCTCCTTTTTGCTCACTCTCTCTCTCTCACACACAGACAGACGTGTCACAGAGGCTCGCATATATTGTTTTGCTTGTGTTTTTGGTTGTGATGTATAAAAAGGTATATGAGTTTATTGTGAAGAGTAGTGTTTAGTCTACTGATAATTGTGAAGTTTAATAAAATCTTATTATGCTTAATTAGCAGTTGCTTGTGATTATTAGTGTACTAGTTGTGGCCACTGCTGGGCCAAAAACAGGTCCGTTGCTCGAGATTCACCCCTTCGCTTTATTTCCTTTTTAAAGGATTTACACAGAAATGAGACTGATACGCAGTTTGATTTGCTGGTCCCTGATTTGCAGGGTGGTGCGATTTTGATTGTTTGTCGGTTGATAAAAGTTATTAATAACCATATTCATAACTTTATTAATGTGATCGAAAACATCTTTGATCATTTGCCAATGATCAAATCTGTACCATAAGGAAACCCAACATTTGGAAATGCCGTGTGAGGCTAAGCCTACCCGCGTGGCCACAGCAATTATACATAGCTAGTCCATGACTTGGATATTAATAGAAAAGAGTTTTTACTTTTTGAAAAGTTCTCGATCCTGCAGCATATTTAACGCCCGTGCGAGCGTTCGAAATACCTGCTTTAGATGCAACATTTATAGCATAATTGAGTCATAGCATCAGCAGTGGGAATATCGCAGTCTGCACTCAGCCATATCATAGCACAAGTACCGCTTCGCTACAGCGCAATTTACGGTATAGTGGGCGGAGAAAGACGCTGATTGCCTGATGGGTGTCAGGGTTGATTAATACTACGCAAAATGTGGATGCATAGCGTGCGCTATTACCGAACTCGCATAAACAGAAACTGCGCTAGTGTTAGTAAATTAGGCCCATATGGGTGTTTGTAACTTAATCATTGCTATTCAAAATGAAACGTTTTTTACAGAACACGGAGTAAGGTAAAACAGCAGATTGCACTGAGAATCATTATTTAACAAATCTTAATGCCATCCTTATACCACATGTGATGCAATCAAGGTTATAATCGTTAACGAAAACGAACGAAATAAACGAAAACTAGGTGGGGAAAAAACATTGTCGTTAACTGAAATAAAAATAAAAAACGAGGCATTGCAAAAAAACGATAACTAACTAAAACTGTAATGTCTGTTTGCAAAACTAACTAAAATGAAATAAAATTATCGAGTAAATGTCCTTAGTTTTCGTCTTTGTCAATGTCTTTCACAGAGCAAAATAACAGAGTTGACATCCGCTGTTTTATTCAGTCTATGCCGTAGACATATCAGTTTTCGACTGGGAACCCAGAAATTCCGACATTCCACGTCAAATTGAACACAACACGTCCGTACCCCTCGCCTGGCATCATAGATAGCGGTACCGAAAGTCGGGAGAAAGCGGCAGAGACGTATTTGATTATGACTGTGTCAGATAAAAGCAAGTGCCTCGCAGTGTACTGTATGTTTAAATGTATAAATTGTAAAAAAACTTAATAAAGCTCTTTAAAAAAAAAGAAGGTGGTAAAATAAGTGGACAATTACGGGAAAAATCCCACGAATTTGAAAGTACATTTGAGAAGCGCGCACACGGAGGCTAACTTAGCTTACCTTAACAAGCAGTGACAGGGCAAGGAGAACGCAAAGCCCCCCTTCCCCGAAACAGAAGTTAATATAACCCCGGTACAGGGCATGGATGTATGGGGCTAGGGCCAGACAGCATGACGGAGACAACCGCAGGACAGAGAACACTACAGGAGGGACTTTCACCGGCGACCCGATAGCTGCTGGTTAGTAAATACGCATGAACACTAAAAAGCGTGAGGACGCGTGAGTTAATATGTGTATTGATATTGGGATGTCTAGCTACACAACTGTGGGAGTCGATTGACTTCAAAAAAGTTCGCCACTTTACTCGCACCAAAGTTAAAACACCTGTTGATGTCTGTCTTCTTTAGTCTGTTGGCTATTTAGGGTTTTTCCTGGCCCAGTTACTAACACATTTTGCACTTACTGCTGCGTCTTGTGTAGACTGTTTACATACAGTATCTCACAAAAGTGAGAACATCCCTCACATTTTAGTAAATATTTAATTATATCTTTTAATGGGACAACACTGAAAGAAATGACACTTTGCTACTATGTAAAGTATTAAGTGTACAGCTTGTATAATAGTGTAACTCAACACACTGATTGGCATGGGGTACTTTCCATAAAATCATCTCTCAATGCAAATCAAACCAGCTATTAGGCTAACCGACATAAAACCATGGCAATCTTTAGGGATGGTGAAGGGTATGTGATGATGTGTGGGGGCTATTTTAATTCCAAAGGCCAAGGGAACTTTATCAGGATGCATAGTATCCTGGATCCATGAAATAACTGGCCTTTAAAAATAAAAATCTGCCTGCCTCAATGGGAATTTAACATAGGGGTGGACTGACTTTAGTTGCCAGCGGTTTAGACATTAATGGCTGTGTGTTGAGTTATTTTGAGGGGACAGCACATTTACACTGTTATACAAGCTGTACACAATGTCATTTCTTCAGTGTTGTCCCATTAAAAGATATAATGAAATATTTACAAACATGTGAGGGGTGTACTCACTTTTGTGAGATACTGTATTTGTGCTCATCATCATATGTACATTTTATGTACTGGTGATATTGTTGAATACATTGTGAATACATATTTCTAAAATTGTATGATGTTTTTGTTGAGTTATTATTACACAATACTTTTTTCAGACCTTTTTGAATCTTGCCCCCAACAAATAACCCATATTACAAAAAAGACTAAAACTAAGACTAAAACTAATAAAAACTAAACTAAAACTAAGCATTTTCAAAAAATAAAAAACTAAACTAAACTAGTAAACCCGCTTTAAAAACTAATTAAAACTAAACTGAATTTGAAAACAAAAAGTCAAAACGAAATAAAAATAAAAACTAATGAAAAATGCAAAACTATAATAACTTTGGATGCAATGCACTGTTTCATGAATCTTTATAAGAATGATTTTAGCAGGAGTTAAACAGCAGGTGAAAAAAGAAACATATCACAATACTAATAGTTGAAACAGAAAATCTAATTTATCAACAGCAGTTGTTGACACAGCCTCCACACACTCCTTCTCAACATCACATCTTGGTAATTCAGCATCGCTCATTTTCCAAGTCCTGCTTACACATTGCACACTTCTATTTAAACACACTTATGTGCAGGGGTTAGGTTAGGTAAAATATCAAAATGTTCACCGCATTGACATTTGATTTTGACCCCTTTCCCAGCGTATGTAGCATAAATAAGCCAGGAGGCTGCAGGAGCACTAGCTTGTTGCAGGTCTTGTTTCAGCAGGCCTGAATCCTCTGTGAGTCAGATTCAAAAGAGGCGGAGCCCAGCTGATATCACCTGCTTCCCTGCAGGCTGCAAATGTAGTTAGCTGGTTAGACGGGAATTACTCTCAGAATAATTTCATGTGTTTTTCCTTCACATCTCTTCTCCTGGAATCATGGATCTGCAGTGTTTAGATGCAGTGTGGTAAAGCTTACTTTACTAGATAGAGAAGTTTGCTTTATATTGATATGCCCCAGAGTTTGCTGACCTGGAAACATTCCCTGCTGACTCAGCATGAGTGATCCCATCATGGGTGAGTTTTTTTTATTTGTCTCTATGGTAGTGACTTATTGGTACACACAACATTTGTAGAACTAGTGTAAAGGCACAATACTATAATGGATACAATAATTTACCTTAGGTGGAGCGCTGCAGTATAACAGTAGATCTACAGCAAAAAAAAACTAAATGGTGAAAGTCTGTTAGTGTGTAAAAGTTAATGTAAACACAAATTACACCACACCACACTATGTTACACTATACACAACATCAGCTGAAAGCCATCAGGCAGAGTTGTTTACTGCCCACTTTTTTCAATGACCATGGTCCTGATATTCTGAAGTTCCAGTCTCGCTTGACATTTCTGAAAGTCTTCTTAAACCAAGCAAACCACCAATGAGACGAACTGTGTGTAGGTGGATGTAGTGCAAAAAGAGACATTTGATGAACAGAAAGCAACGTCACAGGCTACACTCTGTAAGTCTTTTTTTTTTTTTTATACTTTATTTTTTCCAGGTTTTTATACAACGCACGGGTAGCAGCAAAACAGAAAATGCCAGTAAGTATGGTTACAATATGATGAGACAATATAAATCAAATGTTAGCCACGTAGTACCTTTACTGGAGTAAAAGAAACAACAAAAAAAGGAAAAGCGGGAAACAAAAACAGAAAAACAGAAAAGGCACACACATGCGTGCGCACATGAGGGCACGTGTTCACTTACGCCCATATGTCCAAAAAATCAAAACATACTTCTATTTGCACACATGCACTTGCGCACATATACAAGAATGAAACATGAGAGAACTGTGGGGATGCGAGTAGATCGCCATTGATTACAGCTATATGGTCAGTGTTTTTCTTAGCCAGAGAGAAAAAAAAAAAATACAAAGCATCAAGGCAGGCTATCCCCCCATCTTGTAATATAGGCGTTCCATTTTTCCCAGAGGGGATCACCTTTGTCCCTTTGTAGTCTGAGGCTCCATAGTTTGGATATCTTTAATTATGACTCTCCACTGGTTAACTGTGGGAGGGTCCGTGCTGAGCCATTTTCTTGTTATGGCTTTTTTGCTCGCAGCCATGAAGATTTTTAGGAGGTATTGGTCTTTCTTTGGTAATTTAGTGTCCATGTTACCCAGGTAGAATGATAAGCAAGTCAAGTTAAAATTATACTGAAAGACTTCTCTAATTATGCTTACCACTCCTCCCCAGAAGGGTTTAAGGATGGGACAGCCCCAAAATATGTGTGTATGATCCGCCATACCATGTCCACATCCTCTCCAACATGTAGGTAGTAGTCCTGTCTGCCTAGATTTTTGCTTTGGTGTTATAAAGAATCTGATACAGTTTTTCCAGGAGAAATCTATCAGTCCCTCCAGGATTTCGCGGCCTTTTTTTGAGATTGTTGCGGTCCAAAATGCCTGATTTCGCGAGAGCTTTTGTAAAAAATTGCGATAAAAGTTGCGATGTATTTTGTGTTTGTTGCAATGAAGTTGCGGGAGACAGTGAAAGTTGCAAAAAAGTTGCAATTTTTTTTTTATTATAGTTCTTTAAAAATAAAAAGGAAACATGTTTTGGGGAGAATAAAACTATCTTGGGCTGAGTTTTCCTAGTAACCTTACCAAAAAGGCTCAGGATGCTGCAAATGTTGGTATAATATGAAAATGGCTGGTGGATTTAAGACAAAAAAATAATAATTTATTGAATGAATCAAATTTGAAAATATCTATCAGTGGCTTGTTGATCTTTACATTGTTTCAAATTTCCTAACCTGGCCTGGGACTCACATTCATACAGTTTGATAAAGTACTGACTTTGACTTATCATTGCACTTACAATAACGAGCGTAGCTGTCCTCAATTTAGGTCATCGTGTCATCTCATCTTTTTCTCCTGCATCCACCGTGTGTGTTGTTTGTGTGTGTGTGTGTGTGTGTGTGTTGTTTGTGTGTCTGTCTGTGTGTGTGCAAGCGTCAGTCGCGGAGGGAACGGAGCAGTAGCCCCACCCGCTGCAGAGAGCCGACAGCCAGGTTTGAAACGGCAGCGACTTTTAAATCGTTAAAGTCTCGTAAAGACCATGTGGATACTGTTTTTCATGGTCCTTTGCTGTTATTTTTGTTAGTAAATGTGAGACATTGGCAGCACACATGTCTGCTAGGCATGCTGCTGCATCTTCTGAACAAAACAAGGAAGTGAGTTTGCTGACGTATGAGGACGCTTTGCAGGAGACAGCGATGATTGGTCAAAGTTGCAGAAAAGTTGCGGTGATTGGTCAAAATTGCGAGTCGAACAAAAGTTGCGGTGATTGGTTGAATTCGCGTGAATTGGCGCGATCGCGACATCGCGAAATCCTGGAGGGACTGATCTATCCACAGTTGTGAGGCCGTAGTGGTGATTTGTGTGTTAATTATATTTGTCCAGTCGTCAGAAGTAATTACAGTTCCCAATTCTTTTTCCCATTTCGCCTTGATATAGTATGTTGAGTGGCCTCTTAATTCAGCTATATGTCTGTATAGTTCCCCAATGATCTTTCTGGGCTGTTTTGTATTATAGGCTTTGATGAACCTTTTAGTAATGCCTGATGTATTTTCCTGTGTAAGTCCTTTAATGTTCTTATCGAAGTAGTGCCGGAGTTGGAGATACCTATGAAAATCCTGCCGAGCAAGGCCGTATCTGTCTGAGATGGTTTTAAAGTCTAAGAAATTCTGATTGTCGACTAGTAGACATGTAAAGCCTCCATCACTCATACCTGGTTTGAAATCTGAGTTTTGGGTTGGCCACATTAAAACTCGGATTTCTTTCTGAATGTTAATTGTTTCACCAGGTCAAACCAGGTTTCTATAGAGAATCGAACCCACTGGCTCGGGATATCATATTGTTTAGCCAACTTTGGGCATCCTAATAACCCCTGTATAGGTCTGTCTGACAGTGATAACTCCATCTCCTTCCATTTTGCAAAGTAGTCTTTATTGCACCAAAGCAAAAGTGGTCTTATTTGTGCTGCTAAATAATAATCTTTGAGTCTTGGTAAGCCCATCCCCCCACTGCACTTTGGCAGTTGTAAAGTCTTATATCTCACCCTGGGGGCTTTGCCATTCCAAATAAAACGGGATATCATCTCATCCCATTCTCTAAACTGACCATCGGGGACACAAATTGGTAGGGACTGGAACAGATAGAGTAATCTGGGAAAGATATTTGTCTTTATTGTCAGGATTCTGTTGCCAAGTTCCAGGGGAAGGGAGGCCCATCCATCTAGGTCTTCCCTTATCCGTGAGTTAATACTACTATAATTTTCCAAGAATAACTGTGATATGTCCTTTGTTAAAGGAGAATTCCGGTAGATTTCAACCCGTAGCTCTGTTGTTTGTAAATCAGGAGTACTGTCAGTAGCGAGAAAAACGAAAACAAACGGTGCCGCCTACACCGAGTTATCCTCCTGCTAGATTTTGCACCCAACAGTCTTAAACAAGGCTTAAACAGGGCAAGTTTTAAACGTGTTTTTCGCCTCTAAACGTGTTCGAAATGCCATTACTAGTGCTTAGCCATGTGCAGTTATTCCTTACGAGGGAACACAGCGAATTTGACGGCAGGAGATGTGACAGAAAGGCATAAAAGTTGTGTTAATCCTTACCTCTGTTTATGTACTGCTTTCCGGTCAAGTACTGAAGAATCGAGTGCCGATCTCATACAATCCAATAATCCAAAATGTATTTTTTCCACAAAAAAATGATTTGCCGAGGTCCTGTCCATAGTAATGAGCATGTATCAACAGGCTGTAACCTGACGCCGCAGTGAAGCAGAGCTGACCTCCAGTTCAAAAGTTCAGGAGCTCATTTGCATAGGTAACCTAGCAACGGCGGAGCCTGCCTGTCTGCAGAAGGAGGGATGAGCTCACAGAGCTGACAGACGGAGCTTGGAGTTAGATCAGGACTAATATCAGAAAATGGTTCGAGTTTGTGCCTTTCCAAAATTACGGCAACCAAATGAAGAGATATTTGAGCTTGAGCTTTCACCGTCTACAACCTCCACAGCCGGGAGATTTTACTGTTATGCCTGGTTGCACTTGATGCGGGTACATGGTGGTGCTCGTGTGGATACTGTATCGCAATGACCACCGAGGAAGAAAGCCTGTGCTGTAAGGATACAGCTTGGTCTGGACGGGTCAACGGACACTGTTTCGCCCATACAGAGAGGTTTCCCCATCTGATCTATAAGGATGATCTAACCGGACAGACCTGATGGCCAGCTGTCTAATGAGTGAGTACAACAGGCTTTCGTGACTCTGTCTAGCTTAGGTACATTTGTTTTTTAGTTGTAAATACACATTCAAAACACTAATCAAAACACACCTCTTCAGATTAGCTTTCCACATACAATAATCTTACATTTCTCACCTGATAGTTACTGTTTTTATTGTTTTTAATTGCTTCTAAACATGCTTGTTGTATGTGTTGGTTTTATTGCTTATCTGTTTTTAATGTGATATATGTGCTGGTTTTTACTGTAAAGTGTCTTTGAGTATGATGAAAAGCCCTCTATAAATGAAATCTATTATTATTTATTATAAATAAATGCCTCACTTCTTTAGTGAAATAACCAAAGCTCGCCCCCCCAGCCAATGCAGACTCGTGGCCTACCGGGTGATTCTGGAGTGGGTTCTGAGAGGAGAGCGCCTTGGCCGTGGCACCAGAACAACATTGCCTACCTGTGTTATAGCAGTGACCAGACAAGAGTACCCCTCCACAACTGGAAGTTACACAGGATTCAAAGAGGCAGAGGACATTTTCTGAGTCAAAAACTATCATTTCTAGTAATACTTGGTATGGCCATTACTAGGAATAAA
Organism: Perca schrenkii; assembly: GCA_025617405.1. Taxonomy (NCBI): domain Eukaryota; kingdom Metazoa; phylum Chordata; class Actinopteri; order Perciformes; family Percidae; genus Perca; species Perca schrenkii. The sequence continues at coordinate 2,956,016 of CM046806.1, forward strand.
CAAAGCAATTGCACAGTTATATTAGGAAAACGTAAGAATATGTATATTGTACAAGTAAAGTTGAATAAGTAAATTGTAAGAATAAATAAATTGTAAGACTGCACCTGTCTGTTACAGTGGTTTTATATTATAACAATACACATTCCATTTGTGCTTTTGTGTCTTTATTTCAACAAAAAGGAAATAACAATATCACAATCTAGACACAATTAATGTAAAGTATGTACAGTACAGTGTGTGGTTTTATACATAATCATGCTGCAGCATAGTCTGAAGTGTACAAAGAAAAAAATAGTTCAGTACTCTTTTCCTAGGCCTAGAACATGCTCTTATAATGTGACCTGGCTTGAGCATCCAGTTCACTCTTATCCAGCAGAGGAACTGGGACTATGTTACAAAGCAGTCGCCTTCTTCTCTGTCCAGGTTTTTGTTTAAGGGTTTTTTTCTTCTGTGGACTTGAAAGAACTATTTTGAAACTGGCTGGATGACCAGCTGGACGCCTTCTTGGGAGTTGACTGTGGCACTGCAGCTAATTCTGTGTCTATGTCACTGGATGGTGTCCCCTAAATAAGTAAGAAGGAGAAAGAGCATTGTAGTCAGACTCAATGGCCAAAACGGTAACATTGAGGATGCATCTATCATAATCAGTGTTGGGTGTAAGGCAATTACAGAAATATATACATTTTGGCTGTAACGCAATAATATAACTCATTACTAATTACATGTCGGTAATATCATCATGTTTTTTTTTTTTTTCAAGAATTCACCAACACCATGAAACATTTCTTCACAGAAAAAAATGTGAGAATTACAATAGCCTTGCAAAGTATAAATCATAAAGATGTTACCTCCAATTTGTCTGCAGCTGGTCTTTTCGCTTTAGGAATGGCGTTTTCCTTCAGATACCGGGACTTGACGCTCTTTTCGGTGAAGTCAATGTTCGCTACAAACACGGTAATCTCTCTCATGTAGCTAACGTTATCAAGGGAGCTGAAGTGCAGCCAGCCATAACGGTAAAATCTCCCGGCTGTGGAGGTTGTAGACGGTGAAAGCTCAAGCTCAAATAGCTCTTCATTTGGTTGCCGTAATTTTGGAAAGGCACAAACTCGAACCATTTTCTGATATTAGTCCTGATCTAACTCCAAGCTCCGTCTGTCAGCTCTGTGAGCTCCTCCCTGCTTCTGCCGACAGGCAGGCTCCGCCGTTGCTAGGTTACCTATGCAAATGAGCTCCTGAACTTTTGAACTGGAGGTCAGCTCTGCTTCACTGCGGTGTCAGGTTACAGCCTGTTGATACATGCTCAATACAATGGACAGGACCTCGGCAAATCGTTTTTTTGTGGAAAAAATACATTTTGAATTATTGGATTGTATGAGATCGGCACTCGATTTTTCAGGACTTGACCGGAAAGCAGTACATAAACAGAGGTAAGAATTAACACAACTTTTATGCCTTTCTGTCACATCTACTGCCGTCTAATTTGCTGTGTTCCCTCGTAAGGAATAACTGCACATGGCTAAGCACTAGTAATGGCATTTCGAACACGTTTAGAGGCTAAAAACACGTTTAAAACTTGCCCTGTTTAAGCCTTGTTTAAGACTGTTGGGTGAAAAAATCTAGCAGGAGGATAACTCGGTGTAGGCTGCACCGTTTGTTTTTTGTTTTTCTCGCTACTGACAGTACTCCTTATTTACAAACAACAGAGCTACGGGTTGAAATCGCCCGGAATTCTCCTTTAAGTTAACACCCAAGTATTTAATAGAGGTAGTTTCCCAGCTGAACTTGTACTTATAAGAACAGTCCATTTACATTACATTTATCCTTAAGATCTAATGATGGTATAAAATTGAGCGTCACACTGCATGAAAAGTGGGATTTCCGTCCCCGTAAATGCCTGTAAACGCCCGGAAATCCCCCTTATTTTCGGCAGTTATTGACAATTTACAGGCTGCGAACGTCACGTTCGTCTGTGCCACAAATTGTCGGAAACGAACCATGACGTATGTGGAGAGCCCCCGCGGAGGTGTTAATGGATCTAATTAGAATATGAATAGGCACCTGGCTGGAATTTCCTCACACACTATTGGATGAAACCACTACTTTTAAACAAGAAAAATCTCTCGTGATTGGTTGACAAGTCTGTCATGGGTTAGGCTATTGGTCAACCTGGGCCATTATTATAATAATTTTTTTATATATATATATATATATATATATATATATATATATATATATTTCTTGCTATGTTGTATATTCATTTCATGGTTATCCTAATTAAAATGATTTGCCAGGAACGTGCTGTTTATTCAAAGATAGAGCTTTATTGACACAAAACACAAACGCAATCAGAAAAAAACTGTGTACAAAGCATCGGACACACACAGCACACACAACAAATATCCCTCGATCACGAGAAGCAGCACCGTCCACATCTAACTCGCGGCCGGCTCGGAGCTGTAGGTAACCGGCAGCATTCGGTCTGAATTCGGTCCATAGTGCAGACGTCTGTGGTGCGTTGTCCTGTATTTCGGATCATCATGTCTATGGTGGCGCATTTCCAAATGCCCACCTCACCCGCAGCCAGCACACTGTCTCGCTTCCAGCAGCTGTAAAATCAATCAATAAAGACAGTCAGTACTGCGCAATATACTGCTTACGGACACAACACATCTATGAAGACACCTGAAAAATATTACCATTGACCAAAAATGGATCTAATCTTCCTACCCTCTTTTCTTCTCGACCGACTCCGAGCTGAACTCTTCACAGCTTCTCCCCGCGATGCCACATCTGGTTGTTTCTAGCTGAAGCTCCTGCGTGCTGTCTCATAATATGTCTTACAGGCAGCTGGAAAACAATGAAATGAGAGAGTGGTATGAATAAAAAAACAAACATAAGTCACAGTAAAATTAAACAAGGAAAGATGAAAAAGTAAAAATTACTTACACACAGTGGCGTCATTATCAGCGTCATGTAAATCTGGACTTGCAGACAGCTCCGAGCAAATATAGGTCACAGCCTCGTTATGAGGCGAGGTTAGTCTGTAAAAAAAACAACTAAGATTGGTATCTATTAACGCATCTGTCCTTATACAGAAGAATTAATGAAATTCATTCAATGAAAGCATATTCTTTAAATCTTACCCTTGCTCCGGTTCGTAGCGCCTGCTACAGTTTGTCTCAGAGTTGTGAAGACGGTGGACTGCTTTCTGAAAATTACAAGATAATAAAAATATACTTTTATAAAGCAACGCCACCAGCTTAGCTCTGTAATGAATGGCACTGAAAGCAGCCACAGCTCTGTGCTGCTCACGTTTAAACTTGGTGGGGTTTAAAACATTACTGCCAAGTCTAAGTAGCCTGTTTAACATCCAAAGACATTTGGATGTACATCTTGATCGTACAGTCATTGTACGATCAAGAGTTAATTAACAGTACAGACTAGCTCGCCGTTTCATTAATAATCATATACTTACGTTGACTTTTTCTTTTCTGTGAGTGCATCTTTGGAGCCCCCGCGGAGATATGGAGGAGAAAAAAAAACGCTCCAAACGTCTCAAATCACTCCTGTGTGTTTCCAAGTGAAGTTTGACAGAGTGTACAGACAACTCTTTTACCAGTTGGCCTGAAATATTAAATACTCCCATATTTCGGAAGCTTTTGCTAACTCCTAACTTTCGGACTCATCTCCTGCCGCTTTTTTTCAAATGGAAGCAGTGAAGGCGGGGGGTAGGGGGCGGGGCAGAGTGATAGAGAGACAAAGAGAGCAAATTAACCAGCAGGGCGCGAACAGCGCACACACTGGTGTGGAGGTGAATTACAGTGAGTTTAAATGGATTACTGGGAAAGCTTAATAACCATAGGACAATTGAAGTCTGGATTATGAGGCAATTTCAACAGAGCCAACAGCTTCATATGCCATAGACATGTGAATATGGTGCTGAATTTGCCAGTATTTTAAGAAGACAAATGGTTGGGACCTTGTCATGCAATGACACAGCTGATATACCAATATGTGGTGTCAGCAGAAAGACTTCTCTTAGAAAACTGTACAGTGGAGCCTCTGTCTCCATTCCACCAGACAATGTTGGATGAGCAAGACCAAAGACTGTAGTCATGTCACTATGTACAGTGGTTGAGCTAGGAGACTGTGAATGAATCATGGAATGCACATTTTACCTTTGTGGCAAAGCCTGTAAAACTAATTGTTGAAATAAATTATTTTGTGTATCTTTTTTACATAACATTGGTCATTGCTAATGACATACAAAGTAATTAATCTAGCAAACTTTCATTAAATAAATCAATTCAAGCTAAAATTGAAGAGTCTACAATTAGGCTATACTGAGTCTGATCTATTTTAAGAGATTTTCTTAAAATTAAGTTAATACCTTTTAGAAAAATGTCACCTGGGGTAAAACTCCCCCTGCTGCTACCCTGATTTGCATTTGTATAGCTCACAGCATTTTCATTTTCATTTACATGTGAAAGCCTCACCTAGAATTAGAGGGAGGGGGGGTCATGGGGGGACAACTGCCAAGCAAGGCCCACGTCAATTTCTGACAATTTACGGCAGTTTTCGGTGTTGCCTGTAAATTGCCGTGTGCAGTCGTAAACCTGAAGTTCCACGACAATCTACAGTGCCGCATACTGACGAAAATCCCACTTTTCATGCAGTGTCAAGGCTTGCGTTTTATCAACATTAAGGTTGTAGCCTTAATCTCGGTATTCCCGACTCTGGATTCTTTAGGCTGACCAAGACGTTGTCCGCATAGAGGCATATTTTGTATTCTCTACCTTTTATTGTGATGCCCTCCAGGTCGGGGTTCTGCCTTACGGCTTGAGCAAGAGGTTCGATAACAAGATTAAAAAGCGTTGGGCTGGCTGGGCAGCCCTGGCGCAGCCACGTTGCAGGTGAATAAATCCTGACAGGCCTCCATTTACCTTGATTCTGGCTATGGGGGACGTATACAGTGTTTCGATGCCTTTAATGAATATATCATGGAAGCCAAATTTTCCCATAACTGTATAAAGAAACTCCCACCCCACCGAATCAAATGCCTTTTCCACGTCCATACTAAGTAGGATAGCTCCAATTTTCTCCTTTTTTATATATTCAATAGTGAGGAGGGTCCTCCTTATATTGTCCTGAGTCTGTCTACCTTTAATAAACCCGTTTTGGTCTTCATCGATTAGAAAAGGCATCACTTCCTCCATTCTTTTAGTTAAAATAGCTGCATATAATTTGTAATCTTGATTTAAAACACTGATAAGTCTATATGATCCGCATTCCTTCGGATCCTTACCCTCTTTTGGAATCACTGATATAGTAGCCTCCCTCCAAGATGGGGGGAGGACCCCCTCCCTCAAGGTATAATTGAAGCTTCTATGTAGCATTGGTATCAACTGCTCCCTTCAGTGATTTGTACCATTCTCCTGGAAATCCGTCTGTCCCAGGAGACTTAGAGGACTTCAGGGAGGAGAACGCCTTATCAATTTCTTCCACTGATATTTCTTTTATTAAGTTTTCATTTTGCAATTTCCCCAGGGAGGGCAGGTCCAATTGGCTCAGGAACTCTTCTACTCTCGCGGGATCAAACGGTGTGGGTTGGGTATATAGGGTCTGGTAAAAATTCTCAAATGCTTTTTGTATACCCTCTAGTTTATGTGTAACTTTTTTAGTGGTAGGATCCCTAATCTTATAGACTGTGCTCTCTGATTGGTGGTTTCGCAGCCTCCAGGCTAGCAGCTTAGATGCTTTGGAGCCCGCCTCGTAGTATCTCTGTTTTGTAAACCTGAGATTTTTCTCTACTTCATCACAGTAAATCTTGTCTATTTCTTGTTTGAGTGGTCTCATCTTTATGAGTAATTGAGGGTCTTTGCTCTTACTATGCTGTTGTTCCAATTCTGTTAGCTGTTTCTACAGGTCTAAGAGTTTCTGAGTTTTCATCCTTTTAATCAATGCAGATTCTGATATGATCTTTCCCCCGAAGGACTGCTTTGGCAGCGTCCCACAGCATCACTGGATTCACGTTCCCATCGTCGTTATAATCCAAATATGTTTTTAATTCCTTCTTTATTTTCTCTTTAAACTCAGGGCAATTTAGCCTGCTTACATTTAATCTCCACATTGTCAATTTAGGTCTAGTATCTAGATGTAATTTTAAGTGGACACTGGAGTGATCTGATCTGGTCTCTCTGGCTTATCTCGCATTCCTTTAACCTGTGCCTCTCCGAGTTATGTACAAATAGATAGTCAATTCTTGAATATGCATTGTGACGGTTTGAGTAGAAGGTATACTGTCTATCTTGGTGGTGGAAGTCCCTCCAAACATCCATCAGACCAAGGTCTTGAATTCTCCTTCTGATCCACCTTTCAGTGGGGGTGATTTTCCTTTTTTGATTAGTTGTGTCCAATTCCGGGTTCATGATCATGTTGAAGTCTCCTGCACAGATTGAGACTCCAACAGATTGGAATGCTAATAAATCAAATATCTTGTAAAATGTTTTGTTACTACCTGGGGGCGCATACACGTTCAACAGTGTTGGGGACCAAGAGTCTGGTTAAACCTGATTTTAACCAAAAGGCCTCAGATTAAACTGACCTCTGGATACAAGACACACATGTGTTCAGAGACAAGGGGGCATGTGGCCAAGACAAAGGAATTGGCCTGTATGTAAACCTCAAAGCCTGGTTAATTCACACCTCTATGTGAAAGGGCCAGCCAGAAGGGAAACGCCTCACAACTGACAGGAAGTCAAAGGACTACAGAAGTGTAGTTTTTCACCCTTTCAAGAGTTTCGAGTCTTTCTATTGGTTCAGCGGGACCATAAAAACAGCATGGGGCCTTAACCTATAAATAACCTGACCCTAGGAAACCTCCCTTGTCTTCCGTTGCAACTCCGTTGCTGAGGGGAGCGCATAGCGTTTGTGCTCAACTTCCATTTTCTGGAGAAAGTGGAGTTTATTTCGGTGGATCCTTGAAAAACGCACCAGTGTTTTTCATAACTGCAGTGAGAAGGAAACAACGTTTTCCTCTCAAAGTCGACCAAACTGTCCCTCCTCGCTGCCTTTTTGGAGGGAAGTTCCTCAGTTGCTGCTGACGAGTGGCCCGAGACCCGTTCTGTTTCATTTCGGTGGAAATCGATGGACAGGAATAAACGGACTGAACACACCGTAAGGAGGCTTACGTCTGGGCAGAGATAAGTAGTGTGTTTATTAATGAGCAAAGGGTTCGCTACCCATGTGCCATTAATGTGATCTGATTTAATCGTGTACTGGCCATATGCGATTATTAATCTGTTCTGTGAATGTATAAATTGATCATTATACTCGTTGATTTATGTTGTGTTAAAGTAGCTGGGTTAAAACCGTAATTGCTATCTGCTAAGTCACTCCTTTCGTGGAGTTTTAATTACTGTCGGCGAGAAACTCGCGAAAATCAGCTGGTAGCTACTGGAGTGGGTATAGTGACGTTTTCCTCAGCAAAACCAGAAGTCTCAGGATGTCCTAACTAAACGTTAGCCCAGACCTGAGTAGCTGAGGGGAACTGGGTCATTATCGATAACTGAGATCAGAGTGCTCTTTTCTTTACTCTTCTCCTCTTTCTTCTTCTACTAACACACACACACACACACACACACGACACACGACACAGACTAGCCGCATTAGCTCCCGAGCTAACGCGGTAGGCTAGCCTCACATGTGGAATCTGCAGGGAATCTACTTTACGTTCGTGAAAGAGCTAAACAGGAACTAGCAACCAGATCGGCTAAGCGTGGGTGTTGCCTAGCAACCCCCTTTGCTTCTTCAGCTCCTCCCCGTGCACCCAGCACCACTACCGCCCTCTTGAGGCTAAATAGTTTTGTGCAGCTCACAGGAGCAGCCATTTTTGGAGTTGTTCTGGGGGTTTAGAACTACACTCCGACCCCGCCCCTCCTTTTTCACTCACTCTCTCACACACACACACACACACACACACACACACACACACACACACACACACAGACACAGACGTGCCCATGTCGCTTTTGTTTTGCTTTGTTTTTTGGTTGTGATATTATAAAAAAGTATATGAGTTTATTATTGAAGAATTATTGTTTAGCTACTGATAATTGTGAAGTTAATAAATCTTATTATGCTTAATTAGTAGTTGCTTGTGATTATTAGTGTACTAGTTGTGACCACTGCTGGGCAAACAGGTCCGTTGCTCGAATTCACCCTTCCTTTATTTCCTTTTTAAAGGATTTACACAGAAATGAGACTGATACACAGTTTGATTATTGGTCCCTGATTTGCAGGGTGGTGCCCCGTTTTGATTGATTGTCGATTTGATAAAGTTATTAATAACCATATCCATAACTTTATTAATATTGATAAAACATCTTTGATAATTTGCCAATGATCAAATCTGTACCATAAGGAAACCCAACAGGGTCACATCCTTATCATCTAATTTGCCCTCTTTGTCTTTAATCTCTGAGTGGAGTTCAAAATGAGCTTGATTTGGCATCAAAATAGCTACGCCCCTCTTGCGTCCTGTTTTAGAGGACGAATAATAGGTATGTCTAAAACCCATTTTCTTTATCTTTTCGTGTTCCTGCTCCGTTAAGTGGGTTTCTTGACAGAATATAATTTGTGCCTTTTCCCTCTTTATTTTTGCTATGACTTTACTTCTCTTGACTGGAGTTGACAGGCCATTGACATTTAGGGTGATAACCTTAAACACTTTGTTACTCAACTATAGACTGGCATTCTCCTAGATACGCACACAGGCGCGGATTAATGCACAGGCTTACTAGGCTGCAGCCTAGGGGCCCCACGTGTGCAGGGGCCCCAGATTGTCCAGACAATTTATTATTGTTATCATTACTTTTTTTTTTTTTTCGGCCCATAAAAGTGTTAGGCCTAGATCGGCGGCCCATTGTATTTTCAATTGACTCTGGGCTGACCGGTAACTTCGCCACTGTTAGCTAGCTAAGGTTAGCTAAAGCTAGCTTGATAGCACGTCAAATTACGATGCAAATAAACGTTATAATTCGCGGTAAAAAATCATCACTGACTGCAAAATTAACCACAGATACATAAATAGGTTGCGTATATGTTAAACAAGTATAGCAAAAAGACTAATGTTGAACTTACATTTGGGTCTCGCTGTCGCGTATTCGGCCGCCATTATCGAAAGTTTTTCACCTTTTGTTAGCTCCGCCCCTTCCGCTACGTAGCCAAGATGGCGACCGTTGAGTGTGGAAAGTGTCCATAGACAGTATATAATGGACCAATAGACCCCGTTGCTCTGGACGGAGACCAGTGAAGGCTATTAGAAGCACTTTTCCGGTGATCTCTTCCCTTACTGCGCAGCCTCCAACTGCCAGAGACAACGTAAATGTGACGTGAGCAACGTGTCTGAAAGTTGTAAGTGTTCTGGTAGCTGTGCCAAGAGAAATCTCAATCATTCCCAATCTTACAGAGACGGAGAGCGTAGGTATATGTAAGGAGATAACATAAGCACAGGCTAATTATTGCTAACTAACATGCTAGTTAACATGCGTAATTAAACCTAAACAGCTAATGTAAGTCGAAACTGCCTGCAAGCTTCTCCTGTACTATACGGTAATTCCTCTACTGTGCGACAGTAAGTCACTGGGTTATGACACAATCGTTAGCGTATTTTTACAAAAGCGTCTGCTACGGAGCCATAACGTGAGGTACAAGGTAATGGAGCATTTTATACATTGTCGTGTTTCTTTAGAACTAAACAATGGACAAATAGAGTCTTTGAACGCTTCAGATGTAAAGTTATTCGCAGTCAAGTGACGTAAAAAAAAAAATGGCGGTCAGTGGAATGCTAACAAGAGGTGATCTCTTTGTAGCAACAAAATGGCGCCATCGGAGGTTCACGTTCTGAGGCGAAGCTTACCCCCTTGAAAGTGTCCATCGATCCACACTCAACTTTTTCACCGTTATGAGTGCACCATCCGGATACTTGTAGTGCACTGCATTTACCACACTTCGACGAGTGACATTTTGAGTGTACTCAAATAGTTAGTATAAGTACAGAAGTGTGCGATTTGAGACACACCACAAAAAACACTTTAGTCAAAAATATCACATAGACTATTTTTTTCCATACACCCCCTTATTTTCACATTGAAATGGACTAGTCCATAACGGTGCGCGGCGCGAAAGATAAACACACAGTGACAGGAGAGCTGGGAGTACACAAACAGAGACGAAGCAAGACGAGTCTAAGCGCGAAATTAAACTAAGTTACCCAAGCAGCTCAAATAAAAGAAAAAAGTCCCGATAAGTATTTGGCAACGCTGCCAAAGATGACAAACGTTTTTACGACTACTGTTGGGCATACAGACATGATGAACAACAGTCCAAAGCGATGAACATGCCGCTACAGCAGCAGCTAGCTGTGGAGTGGCGCTAGGTGAGGATAACGTTAACCAAGACAATGCAGAGGACGTCATATCTTTAAACAGCACCCTCTTTGGGATTTCTGCCTGCATGCAGTTTCGGGTGTGCATCTGCCAGGCTAGAATAGTGATAGAGATCATGGAGAAGAAACGCAAAGTAGGTGCAGAGAAGCTGCGTGAGAAAAAGAAGCGCTGCCAAATGTGCCAAATGGACAGATATGTTTTGGGCAGTAGCAGGACCTTCATCAGCTCCCGTGGCCGATGATAGCGGTGCTGGTGTCGGCTACAGTGACATGCACAGTGAGGAGGAGACTCAGGAGGAGAGGGACAGAGAGAGGGAGTGAGGCTACAACCGGCTGCGGTAAACACAACTCCCCTTAAAACCCTTAACCCCTTGATAAAACTGAGTGGTGGACAAACTGTTGATGATAACACTAAAAGAAATAGGCATGCTATACTGTATCATTGCATTAGTTTGGCTAAGTGCGCGGGGACTATATTAGCCTGCCTTTCATTCAACAAAGTAGCCTACATTTTAATAATAAGCAAAACACCACCTTAAGGTTCATCAAACCTTAAGCTTGTGCATTTGTGTCCTTAAAGTAGCCTAGCTAAACGTTGCACATCATGCAAGCTTTCTTAATGAGAATTGTAGCTTTTCTATCTGCATTGGCAGACAAAAACTCATGATAGACCTCTTCAAATTAAAGCACAGGGCCTCTTCAGTCATGAAATGATTATATATATATATATATATATATATATATATATATATATATATATATATATATATATATATATATATATATATATATATATAGCTTGTTTTATGATTCATGAGTAGTATACCGTTTTATTATATTAATAAATGGCACTTTTTTGTATTTAATGTGTCAACTCTCACTGATCCTTGCTTACTCATTACATGGCGTTAGTAGTTTTAAGTAGTAGGAGTTGCTATACATATTCAGGGGAGCGCAAGGACGTATGTGTGATGTGGTGTGCCGGTCTGGGCCAAAATGCCAGGGCCAATTTTTGGTCCCAGTCCGTCCCTGCTGCTACCTATAGCTTGGATCCTGCATGTGAATTCTAAAAAAATTCTAAAGGCGTGATGATTATGCAACAATATGTAGCCTACGTGTTGTGCTGCTGTTTCATTATTGTTGTTAATAACAGTGTTATGTGTTGCTGCTGCTGTTTTTTTATTTTTATTTTATTTACAGTTTAGTGTATTGCACAGTGGTTTGTGTCTCAGTAATGATCAGTGGTGGAATGTAACTAAGTACATGTACTCTAGTACTGTACTTGAGTCCAAATGTTGAGGTACTTGTACTTTACATCTGTTACAGCTTTAGTTACTAGTTACTTTACACATTAAGATTTCTGTACACAAAACACATGTAGTTTATAAATCTGATCTTTGATTCTAAAGTAAACTAGCCAACAATATAACGGCTACAAGTCCAGCTGAGATGACTAGTTGATTGACAGTACTGTTTGGTTTGTTTAAAGAATATGAGGATTTTTAGACATTCAGAACTTTCACTTTAACTATTTCAAGTACATTTTCCTGATGATACTTACATACTTTTACTTAAGTAACATTTTCAATGCAGGACAGTATGGTATTAATACTTTTACTGAAGTAAAAGATCTGAATATTTCTTCCACCACTGGTAGTGATGTTGTGATTTTGTTCTGCACTGATGCAGATGCTGTAGCCTACCTGTTGGTTTATAAAGATAAAAGTGATTACCAGCTTGCTGTTGAACTGTGACTCCAGGGAATTCTGCTGCTTTGCTGTTTAGTAGGGCTGGACCCGAATATTCGAATATTCGTTCGGTGGGTTGGTATTCGATTTTAAAATTTGACATCCGAATATTCGTTTTTTTATTTTTTTTATTTTGGTTTATGTATTTTCTGCATTTATCTCTCGTTCACACTCCAGTCCAGTTGTTGGCGGTAATGCACATTTAAGTTGGTTTGCCAACCGCCAATAAACTACAAAGAAGAAGAAGATACTGTCGGTACCTACACGATGACACCGCGCCCACTTCGAGCATTTAGCAAGCTGGGCAGAGAAGCTAGCAGCGATAACCTATATGTCAATGGCGATAACAAGTGCGGAAATGGAAAACAAAGTCACAAAGTGTCCCGTAGACGAGACGGTGATCCTTGAGAGGTTAAAAGGTTATTAATTCTGAACGCGTCTGGCCTGTCTATTTATATTGCACCAAATACGTCACTGCACTCCCTTGTCGTTTGGATGAAAGGTTCTCAAAATAGTCAACATGCAAACAAACAGACAGACACATTCCTGCCTTTATTAGAGATAATAATATGTTCAGCCCCCTCTCTCCGAAGCTTCGAATATTCGATGCTCATTACTACCGAAGCTTCAAAGCTCAAAAAATGGTATTCGGACCAGCCCTACTGTTTAGTTACATTTCAATTGTAATTGTTTTGGTGCTGTGGTGGCAGAGGATAATATCTGGTATTCTTTCCACTTACATCTCTGTTGATGTTAGTTTTATGATGTAGTTTTCTCATTTTACCTGTGGTGTGGTGGTAATTGGTGTGCGTGTGTGTGTGTCTAAATAAATTTTTCTAGTAAAGCGCAATGATTAACAAAGAGCAGCCTAGGGGCCCCTGACCACCTTAATCCGCCCCTGCGCACTCGCATCCCCTATCAACAGTAAAAAAGAACCATGAACAGTAAAAACAGAACAGTCACAGCAATAAAACGTGACAATGAACAGAGAATGGTCTTCCATGGAAGAGGCTATTCTTGGACCTCCTATGTAGGGGGATGCTTCAGCCGCTGAGTTGCAGTCGAGTCAAGTCATTTGTGTGGGTGTCTGTCATTCAAACATCACCGACCGACTGCCTTATACCGTTATTAAAGATGAACTAAAAATCTTGGCCTATGAAAAGCAACCAGTATGCTGTATTATGATAAAGAGCACTGCGTGTAAAATAAACCTTTAAGGGGTGAGGTAAATCCAGTCCGATATGACACCGATATCATCAGGGTGATATCCCGTGGGTAACCTACCCTCTTTGAAAAGAAATGAACTCTATTGTGTACTTAATCTACTTGCAACACTCACATATAGCTTTAAGGCAATACAGAAGCGCATTTCAATATGTATAAGGCACTAAGTTGTAGCACACCAATCAGAAGAGATAGCGGAGTGAAAATTGTTCAGATGATCTGAGAGATGTAGCCTACCGTCTCTATCCGGTGTAAGATAATAAAGACGGAAACGTCACGCTGTGCTCAGGGAAGCTGGTGTTATGTCGAGGCGGTGTGGATTAACAGTTCTCTGCGCGCGTTCCGGTCTCAGGTTGAAATCCGCGGAGCTTGTCTCGGATCCTTTGTTGATATTCCCTGCCGTCTCTACGCCGGGGGTGTGTCACCTGTTCCCAGCTAGAGCGGGGCCGCGCCATCTCCCTCGGTCCGCCCACGGGTCTCGGTGGGATCGGGAACCCCTTTGCTCGCAGATCATCTCCGGCCTGATACGCGTTATCATATGTAACTGTCCCAGAGTCTAGGAAGACACGCATTTTTGTCATCGGTGTGCGGAACTTGATTCCCTTTTCTTTTAGCACTTTCTTGATCGGGAGGTATTCCCTCCTCTTATCCATAACAGCTGATGCGTAGTCGTGGTCGAAAAACACCCTATTCCCATCCACTGTGATGGCCTTTTTCCACGCCGCGCTGATAATCCTCTCTTTGGTTGAGTATTTCAGGAACCTAACGATCGTCGATCTCGGGGGACCATTGTCAGCTGATTTGGGCCCGAGAGCTCTGTGTGCCCGTTCAATACCAAGATCATGTGGACCGGTGCCCTCACCCAGTTCAGCTTGAATAAGGTTCTCCACGAAGCGGATCATGGATGTGCCCTCGACTCCTTCTTTAATGCCGTAGATCCGTTTGTTATTACGGCGGGAATGGCCTTCGAGTTTGGTTAGTTTTGATTTCAGGTGGAGTTGAGTTTTCTGCATCTGGTTTAAGGTTTCATTAATTTCCATACTGAAAGTCTCCACCTCTCCTACCTGTTGCTCAGCTTCCCCCAGTCTCTGCGACACCGCCTCAATTTTCTTCACGGTCTCCTCCATCTTCAGATTAATATCCAATCTCATTTCGCCAAGTTGTTTTTTTAATATCTTCTTGAACGTTGCTCCGGAAATCTGAGAGCTGTTTAGAGATATTATTCTCCAGCTCAGATGTAGCATTAGCCATGGCTTCACTTATGGCGTTACGGATGGAAGCTAACGAGACCATCTCACCTAGCATAGCCTCATCGCCACCGTCTGCATTTTCCGTGTCAGATTCCTTCTTTCTGTTCCTCAACGACATACTGGGGCCACGTTTGTCTCCCCCCGACATTAGTATCTACTACTTAACCAACATAGGGCAAATATCCTGTATTATATGGGGGTTCACGGCAGTTCGGTCAGGAGCACAGTTCTCACGCAGCCATCACCACCCTCGAGCTCACCGGAAGTCCGACTCTGTAAGTCTTTGAACTACTGATACAATGAACATTGTGATTGTCGCCGAGTCCCTTTCCCTGCTTTTTCAATTGGTTTTAGTCACCTGTTTCAAAAAATTTCATTTTCCTCTTAAGTATTGTTTTTTAATTAGTATGTAGTACGTTTGATTGATAGATTTGTATTTTTTTGCACTGTTCTGTCTGCTACTCACACAGGTTTGTACCAGTTAAGCTGTGGATTGTGTTGTATTCTGCCATGAATTTAGGATTAAATTGTTTCTTAAAAATGAAACAAATAACAGAATTCCATAATCTAAATATTTTATTTATATTAAGTGTAACATGTACGGTTAGTATGTACCATAAATTATAATTTTACATCCAGAACATGACGTTTCATCTCTGTTGAGATGGGAATTGCTACTTCTATAAATTGCCATTATTTGTGTTTCTGATGAATTCTGTTATTGAAATAGCATTGATTAATTTCAGGAGCTTATGCAGCTGCTAAAATGGTAGCACGGTGGAAGTGACTTGAAAGCGCTGCGGTTACAATGACCAAAAACGTTTGTTTAAAATAATTCTACTGGCTAACTTTCAAGTGTGTCACAGCTCTCCGGTTTCTTCATCCTATTGACTTGCCAGCCAGGAACTTTAGGAAACTTCAGGTTGCTCATTATTTTTTGTGTGTTTGCAGATTAGTGATCAGCAGTGCTTCTCTCCAGATGTTAAATAACTCACAGGGTCATGTTACCAAAGATAACCGACCCCCTTCCCTTTCACCCTTATCTTTGTCCGATGATACCAGATTAATTATATTAAGATGTCTGAGTCATCATGGGGGCTCCCTATGATTAAGATTAGACTGCAAGTGAACTGAAGCCAAAGTTGGCCTGCTGTTAAACATATTAAATCAGAAATAGTCTGTAAACTGTCTGTTAATACATCTCATAGGACCAGACAGAGGGAAGGAGAGCTAGAGAATGGACCACCAGCCTTTAGCTTTTAGCAAACAAAGTGAACTGAGAAACTGGTCGATGAAAGTTCAACAGGACATTAGTTAATATTATATATAAGTCTTCAAGATCTAAATGATGAGGCAATTTAGAAATGATTAGTGGTAGGAAGAATTGGAATATATTCTTGTTGATGGTAAAACCTTTTTATAGCTCATATCTCCTAACTGGTGATGGTTTTTACTTAACGTTTTACAACTATTTTTATACTGAGCCACAGTTACAACAATTAGACTGGTGCAACAGGTTAATTTAAAGCCACTAAATGTAATTAAAATTGCAAGAGGAATCTCGATGAGTATAGATCATTTTAGGGAGCTACTGTATAAATCTGAAAAGCTCTGACTTTTTATTTTTATTTAGTCAGTAAATTGATTTCATGAGGACAATGGAAAATGAGGACTGGATTATCTGTGAGACCCTTCATACTGTCAGTGACTTGAATGACTTCATTGAGCTGTACAATGGTGAGTGGTGGACAGTTAACTCACCAAATCTGTTTTTACTTCCAGGGGTATTTACATTATCTGAATGCTGTAACCTTTCTGTAGCCTGCTTCAGATAATTGTTAAAGATAACTGTATTGTTTTTATGTATGCATACTGTATAACAGTTGCCCTTAAAGCTATAGTGCATAGTTTCTGTCGCCTCCATGAGGAATTCTAAGTAATGACAACAAAACTGTTGGCGCGTCCATGTGATACAAGCCTTCCGTGATCATGCACCGCCCCCACTCCTCCTCCACGCAGTTGCTAGTAGCCAAGGAGGACACGGAGGATCAAAACATGCCTCCCTTCCTCGCGTCTTAGTCCCTCCCACGAGGAGGCCCGGGAGAGACGGAGTAAATCATCGGAGGAGAGAGGTAACGAGCAAATGTGTTTTTAGAGAGATGAGACGTCCTTTCCTCTGAAGCGTCACATGAATACGTCAGCTGTTTGGGTGGAGTTAGCAACTCCTTCAGTGCATGGCTTCCGGGAAGGCTGATCTCGTGTATCCTCGACTACAGCTCCTTGATGATCCCCTCTTCGATGCTCGGTACTCAGGGACGAAATTAGAGCTTTGAGACGTCCTTCACCGAGGACGGACAGAACAACATCTGGTTCAGCAGAGGAGTCGAGGAGCTATCAAATAAGGGGAATGAGATTCAGCCACTGAGAAATACAAAGAGAGTTGTGTGGAGGTGATAGTCTTTATTAGCTTTGTAGCAACTCGTTATGCAATGGCTTGAATATGACGGACATTCATTAATATCAAAAAGTTACGCACTAAAGCTTTAAGGGTAAAAACCAAATTCAATCTTAAATGAAATAGTTTGAAACTACCTCACTGATTATGCATGCTCTTTATCAGTAACACCCTCTTTACATTCATACAATTATACAAATGTACAAACAGTACAGAGTATATTTCAGAATGCATTCAACATGGAAGAAGAACCCACTTTGCATGTTTTGATAAACACATTTTAAATATGTAAATGTATAGGGCTGTGTGTTGTTTAAAAAATAACGTTACGGGAGAAGCACGTGACCAGCACCCGCTATGGTTGCAACAGACTGAGCTCCGGCACTCACCTCCGTATTTCACTAAATAACCAGGTCTATTACGTTTTCTTTGACGCCAAATCGTTTTCTGTTATCATGGTGACTCGGTCCCAGCAAACATTGGTCCGACGGCAACGTTGTGTCCCTGGCCAAAAATAGTCGCGGTAGGACGGCATAAATCGGTAAAAAGATGTTACACAGAACATTTCCTAAAAATGCATTCAGATACATTTGTACATGTCAACAGTTCTGTGGGGTTGCATGTATAATTGTTATTTTTACTTTAAGCTACGTGTACTTCAACATACCATGTTGTGAATCAGTTGTAAGTGGACGTCCACTAAGTGACGTCCTTTACACGTGCATTTATAGTCCATCATGCCCCTCTATGAAATCAATTGTGATAAAGCTGCGCTAAACCCTTGCATGGTTAATACTGCAATAATTAATGTAATTTCGCCAAGTTTTTAAAAGGTTGTGAAGACGTCCACTGATGTCCTTTACACGTCTATAGTCAAGGCTGTGGATAGTCGTCCACCGACGTCTTTTACACATCAAGTCAACCAAAACAGAAAAAGAAACACGATTTGTATACAAAGTACATTTACTTTTTTGTTTAAATAAATTATAATTACACAGTGCCCAGTGTGGTTAAGTGATTGCAAAGCCACTGCATTTTAGTCATTATTTCAACTTGTTGTACCTGATGTATTCTTTGTTTTTTGTTTTTAAATGAATGTATGCATACATGTAAAACATAAATATATCCGGTCACCATTTATGTCGGAGTTGGATGTAATCATTGACATATATAAAATGTAATTGCCATTGACAGAGAAACTGCTGCCAAGATGTAGTAACAAAAGATCTTGCGATATTACAAAATCTCGCGATAGGATAGATTATCTCGCGAGATGTTAACGCGTTCTCCCCATAGACTCCGGAGCCAGTAACTTGAACGTTGAACAACCACGAGGAGAGGAGGAATTGAGTTGTATCGATAATATTATTAAAAATCTACTGTTGGGTAAGTACATTTTGTATTATTAGATTAACGTGCTTGAGTTTTACTTGTTTGACATGAATGAACCGAAAGAAATGAGTTTGGCTAAAATTAGCGAGCTAGCAAACGTAAGTAGGCTAAAAGTTACTTTGAACTTATACAACGGTATACCATAGTATAAAGTATGTTTAATGTTACAGTCAAAGTTGTGAAAGTGTATGTTTTAACATTGCATGCAATTGCTACGCTGCACTGTACTGTTAATCGTGATTTTTTTTTTTTTTACCTTATTTGGTTATTTTTTCTAAGGTGAAGTAATCCTACATTTTTTTTTCATAGAATGGGTTAGGGGGGATATATATATATATATATATATATATATATTAGGGCTGTCAATCGATTAAAAAAAATTAACTAATTAATCGCACAATTTGCTGTAGTTAATCGCGATTAATCGCGTTTTTAAATTGAGAAGCTTGTAGTAATGGATACTTAAATGCTAAATCACTTAACTTTGCAAATATGAAGAGAAAACAAACAAGGAAAGGTTCTGCTAAGTTCAGAATGTTTAATATCTTTCAGAACAGCAGCAGCAACAATTTGGCTTATTTAGTCCTGCTGAAGGCTGCTGAAACGGCTAGAAACTGTCCGACTTGAGAGCAGATTTTTGTCACCACCCCCAATATTAGCCACATACCTAATATACCATATTCTGAATAATATACAAATGTATATATATATATATATATATATATATATATATATATATATATATATATATATATATAGATATATATATATATAGATAGAATATAAATTACAATCTAGGCAGTACTTCATATCATAAATATTATAATATACATAGTGTTTAATCTGAATGACTAAGCAAAGCACATATATCTAAACACAGAAATGCACATCAATATCAATATCAATGTTACACATTAAACCAGTAACCCAAAACCACAAAGGTG
Organism: Perca schrenkii; assembly: GCA_025617405.1. Lineage (NCBI taxonomy): Eukaryota > Metazoa > Chordata > Actinopteri > Perciformes > Percidae > Perca > Perca schrenkii. Next base: position 2,975,476 of record CM046806.1, read on the forward strand.
TATGTTGGCCTAAAGTGAAAACAGTGAGTGTAGTTTTAGATAGCGACGCTGTGCACAGCAATCCATTACCAATGTAAAGCGATTGACTACATTTCCCATCCAGCACTGCAACCAGGAAGTAGCTTGTGTGACAGTGAGACGCACCAATTTCAAACATTTACTGGAATATAGTCACGGATACTATCGAGTCGACAGCGTTAAACATCAGACTGCAAATAAGGTTTTATCAGCGTGACCAACGTAACAGTTATCAAGCAAACAAATCGCGCACGTACATATCGGCAGCACAGCAGTAAGGCAACAGACAAATCAAACTTACACCGCAGCTCAGCAGCTTACCGGTGGCGCATCTCTCCTGACGAGACAACATGTCGGAACTAGTACTCGGTCCCGTTTATAGCCCGTGCTCATTCATTTCTGGATTCTAACACATCATCTTTTTTCTCTTTTGGGATCTTACTGGTCCATGTTTCAACTCTTGACTGGCCCGTAGGCCTACTTCAGTCAGGTAAGTCCCTCCTAGAGTAGCGCCGCCTGCTCTTATGGAGACGTATTACGTTTCTCAGCCGCCACATGAACTAAACAAACACAGCTGCGTTAATTTCGTTAATTTTTTTTAACGAGTTAAATATTAAAAAATTAACGCAAATATTAACGCGTTAATTTTGACAGCCCTAATATATATATATATATATACAGTACATTTCAGTTGACAATGTGGGAATCATTTCTTTCGGTTCATGTCAAACAAGTAAAACTCAAGCACGTTAATCTAATAATACAAAATGTACTTACCCAACAGTAGATTTTTAATAATATTATCGATACAACTCAATTCCTCCTCTCCTCGTGTTTGTTCAACGTTCAAGTTACTGGCTCCGGAGTCTATGGGGAGAACGCCTTAACATCTCGTGAGATAATCTATCCTATCGCGGGATTTTGTAATATTGCGAGATCTTTTGTTACATCTTGGCAGCAGGCACTTTCCCTGTCAATGGCAATTACATTTTATATATGTCAATGATTACATCCAACTCCGACATAAATGGTGACCGGATATATTTATGTTTTACATGTATGCATACATTCATTTAAAAACAAAAAACACATCAGGTACAACAGGTTGAAATAATGACTGAAATGCAGTGGCTTTGCAATCACTTAACCACACTGGGCACTGTGTAATTATAATTTATTTAAACAACATAAAGTAAATGTACTTTGTATACAAATCGTGTTTCTTTTTCTGTTTTGCTTGACTAGACGTGTAAAAGACATCAGTGGACGACTATCCACAGCCTTGACTATAGACGTGTAAAGGACGTCAGTGGACGTCTTCACAACCTTTTAAAAACTTGGCGAATTAAATTAATTATTGCAGTATTAACCATGCAAAGGTTTAGCGTAGCTTTATCACAATTGATTTCATAGAGGGGCATGATGGACTATAAATGCACGTGTAAAGGACGTCACTTAGTGGACGTCCACTTACAACTGATTCACATGGTATATGTTGAAGTACACGTAAAATAACAATTATACATGCAACCCCACAGAACTGTTGACATGTACAAATGTATCTAAATGCATTTTTAGGAAATGTTCTGTGTAACATCTTTTTACCGATTTATGCCGTCCTACCGCGACTATTTTTGGCCAGGGACACAACGTTGCCGTCGGACCAATGTTTGCTCGTTGAGAGAAATTTGCTAGCATGTCGGCGGCTAATGGAGTGGTGGCTAACGGAGTAACTGATGTGAACACGTTCTCTAATATGGAGGAATTAATCGACCGGGTCTTGGAGAAGCAGCTAAGTGTGCTTAAATCAGTGATCTACAGCGCAGTGAAGGGAGTGCTGGCTGAAATGAATGCCTCGCAGCAACACATCACAGAATCATGGTATGTGAACCGAACAAATCTGACTGCGTCACATTTACGATCCAGTGGCTTTGGATGCCTGAAGGGATACAACACGAGCTGCATGCTGAACACAACTTGGACGTGTTCATCTGCCGCGCTGCCCTGGGAGTGACCCACTGAGGGAGAGAGTTCGCCTTCGCTGCAGTCAGGGAACCGGCTGTTTTCTGGCTGGAAATAGAAGAGCTGGAGGACGCGCTGTATGTGGACATATGCACGGATTACCCCGCGAGGAACCGGAGGGCAGCGGCGGGACTTTGCGTTCGATGCCGGTGCCGCGACCCGGAGGACTCAGCACCTGTGGACTAACGGTATTTGGGCCACTGTACCGAGTTTCAGAATCAGAATCAGAATCAGAATCAGAATCAGAAAGGGTTTTATTGCCAAGTACGTTTTTTGACACATACAAGGAATTTGTTTTGGTGTTGCTGGTGCACGTCACACATTCTCTAAATGTAATATTAAACAATATAAGTATAGGTAAACAATATAAGTATATGTACACAGTATGTATTAAATTAAAAATAAAGATAGAAATAAAATAAAATAGATAAATAAAGAGCAAAGAGCATCAAAGCAAAGAGCATTAGAGCAGAGTTTGACTGGAGGACGCTGTGTGTAAGTTTTGGAATCAACCGATGAATGCTGGCTACTCAGTCTACAATCTATACTTTGAGAGGACACTTAAACGGGCTGAAAAAAGGGGAACATGATGAATCCTGAGGGTGCGCTATGTAAGTTTCGTAACTAAGCTTTAAAGGGACACTTAACCAGACTGAAAATACATGATAAATGCTGGCTGGTCAGTTTACAGTCTGTTAACATTTAAGCTAGACTGAAAGAACATGAGGGATACAGTCTGTTCAGCTCATAGTCTGCTTATTGTTCCAACTAGATTGGTCTGTTTTTCACATAGCTTAGTCCAGAAATTTTTCAAAAGGTGTTTATAATATTGTTCATGTTTAACATAAGAATTCACTAGACCTGGGTACTTGAAACACGTATGCGTGTAAATTTTGAATAGCTGAGCTTTCAATCCTTTCAGTTAACATCAGGGGGCTAAACGGGCCGATCAAACAAGCTAAATTCCTGGAAAAACAGATGTGGCGCTTATACAGGAGTCACATTTACATAAAAGAGATATAAATCATCTACAAAATAGATACTTTAAGGTTGCTGCCTCATCTAGGGACGACACCAAAACCAAGGGCTCCATCGTGTTGCTGTCTTGGAAATGCGCACTCACCGTAGACAAAAGCAGTAAAGACTTATCAGGCAGGATATCTTATATATGTACCACGATAAGGAGTAGTAAAATAGCATTTGTTTCGGTATATGCACCGGCTACATGTGATGAAAGTTTTCTCCCGCGCCTAACCAATGAATTGCTCTCTCTCAACAAATGTTAACTAATCATAGGGGGAGACATGAATGCAGTACTTGATTTAAATCAGGATAGATCAGGGGTCAATCACATGAAAGCCCCAAAATGCATATCTGACATATGTCCAATAATCATTTTGTTTAAAGCAGTTGTGGAATCCCACCATTTTACAGATATATGGAAGATACACAATCCTACTAGCAAGGATTACACCTTCTTTTCCACACACCACCTCACCCACTCCCGCATTGATTATATGTTGTGCTCCAGTGAGCTTAAGACAATGTTCCACACGATAGCAACAGAACCAGTTATTCTATCTGATCACAATGCGCTGATAACCACATTCTGTTGTGATATGTTAGGAGAAAGATCTAGGAGATGGCAATATAATAATTCCCTTCTCCAGAACACAACTTTTGATACAGAATGGCTTCCGTTATGCCAAAGAAGGGTAAAGATCCTATGGATTGCTCAAATTACAGGCTCATTAGCCTCATCAGGACTGATATTAAGCTTTATTCCAAAGTCCTGGCTCTCCGCTTAATCGAGAAGTTAGTCCACCCCGACCAATCAGGTTTTATACCCAAGCGTCATGCTGCAGACAATATACGTAGACTATTTCATGTAATAGAAGAAGCCAAAAACCTTCCAACAACGGCAGCAGTTTAATCAGTGGACGCGGAAAAGGCTTTCGACCACCCCATGCTATTTGCAATCTCTCTTGAACCGTTAGCCCAAGCCATAAGGCAAAATAAAATCTGTAATATGCAGATTAAATCCAGTAGCAGCTCAATATCATTATTTGCAGATGATATTTTGTTGTACATTGCTGACCTTGAGGACTCTCCCAAAAATTCTTAAGATTTTCAACGAATTTGGCTCGATCTCCGGCTATAAAATTAACTGGAATAAATCTAATCTTTTATTGAACAACAGCTATGTGGCATCAACCATTAGTGTTACTATACCAACCCAAAGCAAAATATACATATTAAAAATACATATTTGGGTATCACCATACACGTATCCCTACAGCGAGTTATCCAGGACAACTATGAAACTATAAGTAGTGTTCAAAGGGATCTGGTCAATTGGTCTGTGCTGCCGGCATCACTATCCTCCAGGATTGCTGTTGTTAAAATGAACGAGTGTCACGAGAGTAAGTAGCGAGGCTTGGACCCAATTGCAGTTCAGTTCCCAAAAAAAAGAGTTTATTAACTGGAAGCCAGGAAGCCAGGAATGAGCAGGCACACACAGTACATCACTCCAGAAAACACGAAAAACTCAGTGCAAACGCGTGTCACCACTGAACATAAACACATGACGCACACAGACAGAACGAAATGATCCCACAAGACAAAGGAAACACAGAGACTAAATACACAGGGTAATGAGTAAACGAGAGACAGCTGACCCAAGGAGAGTCTGGGCGACTGCACGTCAGCGGCGAATCGGGGCGGCCGCTAGCCAGCCGGGGTGCCGAGTGGCTGCTAGCCGGCCGAGGTTCTGGAGGGCTGCTAGACAGCTCGGGGACGCTAGAGAGCTCGGAGACACTAGAGAGCTCAGGGACACTAGAGAGGCTGCCGGCTAGTGGGGAATCAGGAAGGCTGGATTCTGGGGGACCGCTAGATTGCCTGCATTCAGGGGGACCGCTAGCTAGCTGGGACTCAGGGTGGTGGCTGGCTAGCCGGGACGCAGAGAGGCTGCTTGCTAGCCTAGGGTCAGGAGAGCTGCACGTCAGCACAGGGTCAGAAGAACTGCACGTCGGCCCAGGGTCAGCAGAGCTGCACGCCAGCCCGGGAACAGAAGGGTTGCACGCCAGCCCGGGAACAGATGGGTTTGCACGTCAGCCCGGGAACAGAAGGGTTGCACGTCAGAATGGCCGAAAAACTGCTGGGTCCATTGTTGGTAGGATCATTCTGGCACGAGAGTGAGTAGCGAGGCTTGGACCCAATTGCAGTTCAGTTCCAAAAAAAGAGTTTATTAACTGGAAGCCAGGAAGCCAGGAATGAGCAGGCACACACAGTACATCACTCCAGAAAACACGAAAAACTCAGCGCAAACGTGTGTCACCACTGAACATAAACACATGACGCACACAGACAGAACGAAATGATCCCACAAGACACAAAGGAAACACAGAGACTAAATACACAGGGTAATGAGTAAACGAGAGACAGCTGACACAAGGAGAGGGAAACAGGTGAAACACATTGGGTAATCACAAGGGTGGGAAAACTGAAAACAGGAAGTATACTAGACAAGACAAGGGAGACAAGACGGACTTCAAAATAAAACAGGAAATGGGAAAACCAACAGAAACATGAAACCAACTAAAACAAAGAAACTTGACACAAGGACTGGTGAACGGGGGCCTGTTTCACAAAACCAAGATAAGGGATTAAGCCGGGATTTCCTGGTTATCCTGGATGAATTTAGCCTTGACTCGGTTTCACAAAAGCAGAGGCACATAAATCACCATGGAGATTTATTCTGTGCAGCTAGCCTGGTCCTGACCAGGCTAACAGCCAGGATTTATTTAATCCTGGAACCGTTTCTGTTCACTCAGCAGTGGTTTTACCCTTTTGTTATCAGCCTGGATTCAAATACAACAGTTGCATATTGCTGTTCATTTAAGTACTGTTATTATTTGAAGTTGTGACCATTATTTTTTTCTATAATTATAAATTTGTCATTGTTACTGTTATATTGCTGTATGAAGACTGCTGTTCATATTGTTGTAAGAAGTTTGATGAATATATTATGGCAGTTGTTGAGATAATTAGAAAAGGCTGATAAAATTTCAAATGAGTTTTAAATACATACAATGCTGTACATTTCTATAGTTCCCCAATGCACCTTAAATTATTTTAGTTTATAATTTCTTTTTTTATTCTTTAACAATAAGGATCATGTTTGTTCTGCTTCCATGTGCATTTGTATTTGGCATTCTTAGCACACAATTTGTGTTGTCCAGTAAACTGGGACTATAATTTGGGAGGATTGTACAATTTTAAGAACATATCCTAACTGTACAATCCTCCCAAATTATAGACTTCGTTCACTGGACCAGTAACTATCTAGTGATGTAGGCTACTGTACATTCATGTAACAACAGGGAGAGGACACCTTAATGGTTTTTGACCTTATATTTTGCCTGGGGGGAAATAACTGATGAATATACGCTGTTCCATTCATGTTTATAGTGTGCATGGAATTTATCACTTTATTATCTTTATAGTTTCTAGATTTTACAGTGCAATTTCTTCAGTGTCTTTATTTTCTATGTCCATATACTGTATACCAGGGAGCAAGGCATATAATATGTAGAGAAGGAAACTCGTCCTCTATAAAAAATAAAAAAACGCGAGAAAAAGCGTCACAGATAATAGCGGACAGACTAAATGATAGTCTAAAAATATACATTTATGAACTACTGCTCTTAAATGAAACCATTCAATGTGTCAGTCATTTGCAAAAACGAACACCTGTACACTTTGCATTAAAAGCGAGTAGTGGAAGTTAATTTGACTTAGGAAATTAATATTTTAGCCAATGAGAGAGAGGGAGGAACAGAGTGAAAGAGATATTTACGCTTCATATTCTAGTGTTATAGAAAATGGATCTTCATGGTAAATTTCCTGAGTAACGTTATCTTCTGATTACTTTTAAGGCAAAGAGTACAATTGTTAATTTGTGCAAATGATTAGTAGCCTAATCATTGAATGGTAGGATTATGACGGTTTCCATTCAGAGCAGTGGTCAGTTAATGTAGATATTTAGGCTGCTTACGCATTCAGTCGGTCCGTGATCGTCTGCTACACTTTCTCACGCTGTTTCAGTACAGCGGCCGTGTTATTTTCTTTTTATTCAAATAATGTGTTTCACGTCATCATACTTCCACAAGAAGCTGCTGCTCACTCTGTATAAAGTAGCCTATGTACAATGCGTATTCTCCATTTTGGCATCAGTAAATCTGTGATCGACCTCGCGGTCTTTTGAGGAAATCCGTGGACGCGCATCTATCTGAATTAGTTCAGCCTGGCTCGACCTAGTCGCTCCTCCTCAGCCTGGCTTGGCCTTCATGAAACGCACCAAGCCAGGATGCACAGATTAGATTAGGTCAAGCCTCGCTTTATCAGTTATCCGGGATTTATATATTCTGCTTTTGTGAAACAGGCCCCAGGTGAAAGACAGACAATAACAAAGGTGGGAAAACCAAAAGACAGGAAGCAACAAAACAAGAAACACTAAGCAGAACAGCAAAACACCTAAATAAAACAGGTCTAAACACACAAAAAACACCACAAGTGCGGGGCAGGCATGACAACAAGGGCTTTGACTTTTGCCCAAAAATCATATTCGAAGTTTGTTTGTTTATTAATATTAATATTCGAATATATTCGAATATGTATTAATTAGGGCTGTCCTCGACTAAAGAAATTCTTAGTCGACTAACACTTATACGATTTTGTCGACTAATCGATTAGTTGATTTAATTGACAGAGCTGTGCGCTTTGAGAGGTGGTTAAGACTAGAAAAGCACAATATAAATGTAGTTAATTAACCATCTGTAAAACTGAGTTTCTCCACAATTAATCCTGCAAAAGCACCACTTTAAATCTTGTGTTTACCATAAATGTGCTCAGAAGTTTCTTGGAAATAAGTAATTAAGCATGAATAAGCATAAAAAATGACTAATCGACTAAAGAAATCTTAGTCGACTAAGACCAAAACGACCGATTAGTCGACTAATCGACTAAGAGGTGGCAGCCCTAGTATTAATAATATTTTGACCAGTTAGGCATTTAATGATACCATGATATATTGGTATCAAACTTAAGTAAAAAAAAAGAAGATGAAAAGTCAGACCCTGGACACAAACCGTATGGTTCTGACAGGAAGTTCAGAGCTTTCACCGTAGTGGTCTGATGTTTATACTTGTGTGCTGGTGTGTGCGTCTCTCGGCGTGTATGTATGTAACTTTGCAACTTTTCAGACCCCCTTAGCAACTTTTTTTTCACAAAAGCGATTAGCGACAAATCTGGCGACTTTCTGTAGAAAAGACAGCGACTTTCTGTAAAAAAAAAAAAAAATCAGTATTGTCCAGCGGTCTTTCTCTCCTGTGGCCCCAAAACCGTCACCTCTCTCTTCTGTTCTGTGACTGAGGAGCAGCCCCGCCCTCCTCTCTGTGCTCTTAGTTCAACATCTTGTCTCCTTAAGTCTTTTAATATTTCCTCATTTATGTCATCAACATTATTCATGGAAATGTTGTGTAAAACACAACAAGCCACAAAGAATGCTGCAACTTTTTGAGGACTGTACTGTAAAGTGCCTCCTGATCCAAACACCTGAAGTGCATTTTCAGTAATATTTTTCCTTGTAATTATGTATGGTTTGCAAAAATGGGAACTGCTGCATCCGTGTAGATGAGAGAAGCAAAGTTTATGCGCGATGTGCGCACGCTACATTATGGCCAAACATGCGGCCCTAAAATAGCATCTGAATAACACGCCACTGACTTTAGACTAGCGCCACTGACTTTAGACTAGGTTTTTCCTGGTCAGTGACGGAATATTGTTTTCTGAAACTGCAAAATAGAACTAGGGAACGTTTGCGCCTGAACACATCTCTTTTCGCTGAACCGCCCCCAGGAGCGCAAATACATTCCCTAATGTATTTCTAACGACGTGCGTCTGTGGAGGGAAAAGTCTGCTGTGCGTCAGGTGCAAAATAGGAATGATACATGCGTCATTGTACAAAGGCAATTGCGCTGAGTGCAAGATAGGGCCCTAAATCTGCTTTAAAATGTATTCCAGATGTATAGATGAAAAGTATTGTAAACTGACATCCTATTTAAAATAATTTTAAAACCCTTTCTTTCAATTCTTTATGTGTTTAATCTGAATATTACTTGCTTGCAGCTCCTGTGCGTGCTGAATTATTTTCTGTGGCTTTTATTATTGCACTGATGCTCTCTGCTTGTTTAGGTAACACACATACCTCTGTTTGATTTTCCATGCCCAAAGGTTTTCCAAACGGATTAGCCAACCCTGTTAGCTACAGTAATAACCTGCCTTTAAAGTGCCCATATTATGAAAAAAACACTTTTTCTGGGATTTGGGGTGTTCTTTTGTGTATCTGGTGCTTCCACACACATACAAACTTTGAAAAAAAAAAAATCCATCCTTGCTGTTTTGAGTGAGATACGGTTTCTGAATGTGTCTTGCCTTCAGTCTCCTAGTGAGCTGTTCAAAATCGGCTCGGACTGTGACGTCACAGTCCGAAATGAGCTGGCTAACCACAACCGTTAGCTCGTAGCGTTAGCGTTAGCATGCTACCGCTAGCGTTAGCAGTCTAATGCTAACGCTAGCATGCTACGTCGTTCTCAATAGCAAAGCACTGCTACAACACACACAAGTTCACCATAATCTACAAAAGAACTACTTACATATGCGCCCTCATTTAGAAGTCTCCCAGCTAATCCTGCCTTGTAACTGACCAAAGTTGGAGAAACAGGCTTTCTTTTACTGTCTCTAGAGTTAGCTAGCTGACATGCTCTACATCTGAGCTACTGAGCATGTGCGAGTGCAATCAAAGATAGTACAGAAGAAGAAGATGAAAAGATACTCTGTAACTAAAACAGAAACCAGGTGAAAAGAGGATCTGCAGCAGTGAGCGAGAGCAGTGCAGTACAACAAAAATATGGTGGTTTTTGAAAATTAAACCATGTAAACCTATTCTGGTACAACCTTAAAATACAGTTATGAACCTGAAAATGAGCATAATATGGGCGCTTTAAAAGGAAAAGTTATTATGGTCTTAAACACCTGGCTAATTTTCCAATAGGTGTGCACCTACTGCCTACTGTTGAAATGAATTGCACAATGAAAAAGTAAGGGTGATGTAATTTTTACTGAACAAATGTGAACTATTTTCAGGCCATCAGCTTACTCCAGTAAAGAAACATTCGTTGATGCTGTGTGCTTTGATTTGTGCTTCCACTCGGTCTTCCATAACTATCCTGGAAACTCAGTTTGTCTCGTCTCTGTCTGTTTCACCCTCCAGAGGAGCCATGTTTTACCACTACATGAATGCACGTGTGTTTCTGGTTAAAGTTGACAGTGTCTCAAACCTTTAAATGAGAAATAAGGAAGTTTGACCACATATTTGAAAATGACAGGGTTTGAGGTCTGGTTTGGGGGTATTTTATACGAATACAGCATAGAAAATCTGCTTAGAAATATAGGAAATATTGGATAGGCTAGAACAACACATTGTAATTCTGCTAAATAAAACATCACATTTATTATTAATTTCACTTCTTTTAATTTTAAACAAATTGTATATCCGAATATCGTCTATATCAAGGACAATCTGACGAATGTCCCTCATTTTGGCCGGATGTCAGTCACCTTCCACTTTCTTTGTTGGTATTCTAATCTCCGGTTGATTTATGAGGACTATGGTTAACTGCTCCTCAGATCTCTGCAGGGTAAATCCAGACAGCTAGCTACTTTTGAACGAGCACATGTTCTACCAAAACAAGTTCCTTCCCAAGACTTTTTCTTTATTTTGTCTGGCGCTAAGTGCCGAATGTTGTGTGGACTAGCCAGAACTTCCTCCGCAGCACATTTTCTATAAGCTCAGTCTGTCACTTTGAAAAACAAACAATGCAGTGCTGGTTCTATGGTATTAGAATTTTGGATAGTCATCATGGAAACGTTAGTTGGTCATGTGACAAGGGCTGGTAAAATTGGCAGAACAGGCAGCCAAGTAACAGTACTCTGATCCAATGGAAATCACAATTGTCAGCTTGACAGCACTCTAGCCCAATGGATTAGGGGAGGCAATTAATCATATTTCAGGGGTAGCCGGTGCCCCCCTTATAGCCCCCCCAGAAGTTCATGTTTCACGTAAAAGTACATGGAATCTTAGAAAATCCTTTTTTTTTACCGTGGTATCGAAATCGGCAACAAGAATTGTGTTATTTTACTGGTATTAGCACCGACTACTGAATTTTTGTTATTGTGACACCCCTAGTCATGATATACATACATGATACTTGACACTTGTGTTTCTTCTTCTTTAACAGTGGAACAAGAACAGATCCAGAAGAAGACCTTCACCAACTGGGTCAACGCTCAGCTGGCAAAGGTGAGCATTAAAAGCATTAAAGGGGTGATAGAATCGTTATATACGGTATTTCACGCTGTTCCTTAAGGTCTCCTAATAGGGTATGTAACATTGGTTGGGCTGAAAATGTCTCTTTTGCAGTTTTTTTGGGCCCTAATGCTACCCAGTTAAATGGGACTGGACTGAAAGGAGAGCTTTTCTGCCTTATATAGTCTGCTCATGAATATTTAGATGAGCTGCACGCTGATTGGTTGAGCTTAGCACGCACACACACAGACACACACACACACACACACACACACACACACACACCCACACATTCTCCTCTATGAATAATGTATAACATTTCTGAGATTTGCGTGAACGAGATTTAGAAGACTAACTGACCTCAGATCAGTTAGTGGCCTATGTAAATTTTGGGGCGTTACAAAGATAGAAGGTAGAGCCAAATGAGGAGGATTTGAGAAGTTGACGTCAACTTTTAGCTTTGTTCAGATTCGCCCATTTTCAGAGGCTGTTTCAAATTGTGAGATTTGCAGAGGAAAGAGGTGTGAATGGGATTTTGAGGTTCTCTGTATGTCCTATTTACCCATCAAACTGTCGTTTTTCAACAATGACAAGGTAAAATCGGTTTTGCATTCTATCACCCTTTTAAGAAAACATCTTACACGAAAGACCTGTAATGTGTTGAGGTATCAGTTTACATTATTATGGTGAGAATACAAACGTGCATCACTTCCTGCCTCAAAGCTTTATAGATTATTAACAACTTAACAGTGAGTCTACTGATAATTAACACACATTGTTGGCTACGTCACACAATAAATGGAGGCTTGAAACAAAACCAGAGAAACACAAACACACCAGTAAGCTTAAAATGTTGGTCATAAATCAAACTCTCCTCAATGTTTTATCACCTTTTATATTAGCACTTATATTCAGTCATAGTATTGTAATTTATACAAGGTAATTTCCACTCCTAAGCTGAGCTGATGCAGCTAAATCAAACCTTCTTATTATCAACATTAGAGGGATTTTCCCAGTTTTGTACAGGAAATCCAACATGCCTGAATTTGGATATTTGAGACCACTGTCTTTTTCTCACTCTCTTTCACTCTTGGGTCTTTTTCTCTGACTAGCTCCTAACATGAGTCAGCAGCAGCAGGTCAGCTATGAGTGTGACAGTGGAGGACAGTGGGATGTTGTGGGCGGAGGGAGGGGGGGGCTGGGGCTGTGAACATAAATATAGCATTGAGGAGCAAGGTTCACAGCACACAGACAGACAGCAACAGACGGCCACCACCCTCCCATCACCTCCACCACTACCCACCAGTCACACCCCCTTCATGCACCCAGCTCTGGGCGAGCTGAGGCACTCAGTGGGTGAATGCTGGAGATAATTGTTAATCCTTTGGCGGTTGTTCACATAAGAGCTCACATTGGAACAGTACCTTGTGTCACGTGAATCTTTCCATAATTATCTGAGTCCGCTTTGGAAGGTCCTAGGTCGCTGACATTCAGCAGGCAGTGTTATAGTAAGCACAGGTTATTTTGGGCTGCAGGAAACAATACGATACAACTTTATTGTCAGTTTACACTGAAATTAATTTTGCGTTCCCGAGCAAAAAGAAGAAAAAAAGGAAAAAGAAAAATACACAGTTAAAAAACAATGACACATACAGTATAGTTCAATGATGAAGACGTATCAACAGCCATGAAAAAGAAAGATGTTTCATTATACTCTCAGATCTAGATCTTAATTGATATCAAACTGGTTTTGGTTTAGCAACAGGATAGACTGATGTATAAAAGAGTTCTTAAGCCTCTTGTATCTAAACGAAGAGACTCTAGAGGTCCTGTTAGGAGGCAAACGTTGGTATTCATAATTTAAAACATGCATGGAATCAGAAACCTCATGATCAATTGTTCATGAGAAAGTTGTTTATTATTCTCTACTGAGTAAATTACTCTATTGTTCATGTCATTTATAGGCTACTAAGGGACGTTTAAGATGTTGTTTTCATATCTGTCTGTCCCTGCTATATGTCACTTGTGGATGTTAATAAAGGTCATGATCTTCGAGGCTCCCATTAAAGATGATTTGCAGCTAAAAAGCTCTATTAATTAGGTAGGAGAAATAAGAGGTGTGTGCTGTTATGGATAATTTTATATGGAAAAATGTAGCTGTTACTCAACTGCTGAATATCCAAACATAAGAAGACTGAAACTGAAAATTAGATTATTGAATGTTTTTGTTAAACTAAACCAGCTAATAATAATGATAATAATATAACCTGAAGGATAGGCTGATACCTATAGTGATATTTGATTGCAATTTCTCAGCAAATAAGTATATGTATTTTAAACATTAAACACATGTAAAATGCGTTATAGCTGCACTTTATCCTACTTTGTACTGCAACTGCTGCACAAACAATTTCTCTTAATTAATCTTATGTTATCTTTAACAAACAATTTTAGGAGATTGCTAAATATAATATAATAAATAATAATATTAAAAAATGTGATCAGGATACTGTTTGTACTGCACAGGACATAAACATCCCACTGCTCTCTGATTATGTCATGGCTGCACCTTAAAGGAACACGCCGACTTATTGGGAATTTAGCTTATTCACCGTAACCCCCAGAGTAAGACAAGTTGATACATACCCTTCTCATCTCCGTGCGTGCTGTAACGCTGAGTGACGGTTCCAGCATTAGCTTAGCCTAGCACAGATCCTGCAGGTAACTGGTTCCTACTAGCCTGCTGCTCCAAATTGTGACAAAAGTGACAAAATAATGCCAACATGTTCCTATTTACATGTTGTGATTTGTAGAGTCACAGCGTGTACAAAAAACAACGTAACATGAGACACAGCCATCTTCTAACAGTAAACAAACCGGGAACTATATTCTCAGACAGGCTTGCTGCGAGCATATCACTCCGCCCAAGTACTATATTCTTCCACCTGAGAATATAGTTCCCGGTTTGTTTACTGTTAAAAGACGGCTGTGTCTCATGTTATGTTGTTTTTTGTACACGCTGTGGCTCTACAAATCACAACTTGTAAATAGGAACATGTTGGTGTTATTTTGTCACTTATTCGGAGCAGTAGGATTACTGGAACCAGTCACCTGCATGTTCTGTGCTGGCCTGATGCCGCTGGAGCCGTCAGACAACATTACAGCACGCACGGAGATGAGAAGGGTATGTATGGACTTGTCTTACTCTGGGGGTTACGGTGAATAAGCTAAATTCCCAATAAGTCGGCGTGTTCCTTTAAATACCTTTAACATATCTTTGGCATTTCTGTGCTGCAACTTGTTACCTATCGTTATACAGTATATGCTGACACAAATATATCCATGATCAGATAACCTCAGATTTCCTCTGTCAGTGGGCCACATCAAGCAAATGACAACTATGCAAAAATTTAGATAAATGGCCTATAGTTAAACATTAAGTTGATAACTATATTTACCAAATAAAATAAGAGGGCAAGGCCACATAGTGTTTGTTGTGAAAGACTATGGGGGTTTATTAAATAAGTGCTGCCCTGATTGGTTCAGAATTGGGGCAGAGTGATTTTATTATAATGTTGCAGTCACATTTTGATAAATAGTGTGTGTGTGGCCAGCTTGACAATCATTTATTGTTGCATGACAAAGATCAAAAAGCTGATTTATGAGCTTTCAGATCCAAATACTAAAACTACAATAATCATCATTATCTGGAGATTTACTATCTCCAAAATCTCAGCTTCTCAGAAACTTAACAAACAGCTTTGTTGAGCTTGTCCACCACGTGCTTTAAAATGTAACTGATTTTAATAGGATGTCCCAAGTCATCTTTTAGCCCCAACCGCATAAACAGGGAAATTTCAGAGCTGCATGCCTCACAGATTTCTGTCCTAACAAATTTTCCAACAGATTGTTGTACAGAAAAATGTCTTTGTTCATCAATTTTGGTACATATTCTACTGAGTGTGATAGGAAAGTTCATGTAAGCGAGTAAAATCACCAAGTTGTTGTAAAGCTTATTTTACAAAAACGTAAGCAAATGTAGATGATGTACATGTCTACATGCTAACCTTCCATTAACAGAATAGATGTTGAAGCCTTGGCAAAGCTCTTTGAGTGTTTTATATCTGCAAATTAATGTAAACCTAAATGTGTGTGTTGTGACAGCGGAGGCCACCATGTATGGTCCTGGATTTGTTCAATGATTTCCGTGATGGCTCCAAACTGCTGGACCTGCTGGAGGTGATGAGCGGCCAGCGCCTCGTGAGTCCGCTCTCTCAGTTCACTTCACATGCTTTCCAGCCAACAGCTGACCGTTGTAATGAACCAACTGACTGACTCTCTGGTTGGCTTTTGCAGAGTCGGGAGAGAGGCAGGGGAATGTTTCAGCACAGGAGCAACATTGAAAAGGCCCTTTCCTTTCTAAAGCAGAAATCGGTAAATGACACACTAAAGCTCTAACTGCAGTAATCACCAGCCATAGTGATAACTTTATTACTGGCATTGGAAAAACCACAGGGATGATGCATTTTGGCATCAGATTTGGTCATTTAACATGCCAGAAATTGTTATATTAAAGTGCCCATATTATGAAAAAAACACTTTTTCTGGGATTTGGGGTGTTCTTTTGTGTCTCTGGTGCTTCCACACACATACAACCTTTGAAAAAAATCCACCCATGCTGTTTTGAGTGAGATACGGTTTCTGAATGTGTCCTGCCTTCAGTCTCCTGGTGAGTTGTTCAAAATCGGCTCGGACTGTGACGTCACAGTCCGAAATGAGCTGGCTAACCACAACCGTTAGCTCGTAGCGTTAGCGTTAGCACCACAAAAAATACTGTGTTTTTGAAAATTAAACCATGTTAACCTATTCTGGTACAACCTTAAAATACAGTTATGAACCTGAAAATTAGCATAATATGGGTGCTTTAACAGGTCAAAATTTTTAACTACAAAATGTGATACCTGCTGCGCCATCTTCTGTTTTTTTTCCTTCATAATGTATCAAGACGGACTTTGCAAGTTTGAAACATATCCTGTTTTCTCCCCCAGATCAAACTAGTCAACATACACATTCCTGACATTATTGATGGTAAACCGTCGATCATTCTTGGCCTTATATGGACAATCATTCTACAGTATCATGTGAGTTTAATGTTTACTTTTCTATTCGTGTTGTCTGTTGTTTCATATTTCCTTGTTGGTTTTAGACTTTGATCTTTCTGTTATCTAAACTGACCAAAATAAAATCTCAATGTACTGAATGAAAAGGATCAGGGTCTTCCTGCAAAAGAGAGGCTTCCTCTCAGTGACCCTTACCTGAATAAATAAAGGTTAAAAAAAAAAAAAAAACCTGTGGGAATGGAGAACAGTTTTCTCTTTTTTTGTACTTCTATAAATTATATTTCTGTGGATACCATTATTAGGTTTAAGTAGATTTCCTGGGGGTGGATTTGTCCAATGATCAGACCAAAATATTAGAGCAACAGAACTAATTATGATGCTGAAGCACATTTATTGAACCATAACAACTAAAACAAATTGTGGGTAACACTTTACAATAAGGGTATATTAACTAGCATTAGTTAATGCATTAATAAGCATTAACTAACAGTTATTAACAGTTAAATTGTTTAATTAACATGTATTAACAGTGCTCATGTGAACTAAGGTATTAATTGATGCATTATTTACCGTTAGTCAGTGTTGTGCTTGAACGCGTTCATTGAACGATAGTTCATGAACTAGTTCATATTTTGGGAGAACGTGAACTGAACTTACCGTATTACTGCCTGATGAACGTTACTGTGAACTCGTTCATTCTGGTGTCTGTGAACGGCACACTCTCTCTGTTTAACTTCGTTCAATAGGGTGCCAGATTTCTATAGAGCCTTCCAGGCCAAAACCCGGCTAAAACACACCGTAAACAGGCCTTAATATGTAGCGTAAAAACACCCATTCTGGCAACACCATTGACATATGTATAATGGACCAATAGATCCCGTTGCTCTGGACGGAGACCAGTGAAGGATATTAGAAGCACTTTTCCGGTGATCGCTTGCTTTACTGCGCAGCCTCCAACTGACAGAGACAACGTAAATGTGACGTGAGCAACGTGTCTGAAAGTTGTAAGTCTTCTAGTAGCTGTGCCAAGAGAAATCTCAGTCATTACGAATCTCGCAGATACCGATGGATCACGAGAAGCAACTTTTGGTAAGTATTATGATTAATTAATTGGTCATTTTGCATAGTATTTATTTAATTTCAAATATAACGCCAGTACGTCAGATTAAGTTATATATCATTTAAGCTAGTTGAGGCATCGGTAAAGATAACATGCTTGCTTGCACATGTTGTGTAACGTTAATTTTAGACAAGCAACTTTTGTTAAGTATTATGATTAATTGTTTGGTCATTTTGCATAGCATTTATTTATTTTAAAATATAACGCCAGTACGTCAGATTAAGTTATATATCATTTAAACTAGCTGAGGCATTAAAGATAACATGCTTGCTTGCACATGTTGTAAAATGTAAATTTTGGCCGAATAAAACCACAGAATGGCGTCAAATAATAAAAGTAATAATTTATTTATTATTATTACTTTTTTATATAATGTTTTTATTTGTGTTTTACTATTTCAACTTTTAATAAAGCAATATTATTAACCAAATGATTCAATATTTATTATTGAAACACACAGTAGACATTCAAGTAGACATGCTTTGACAGAAATGTCATGTGGTTTTATTACTTATGTCGTAGAACTTTATAATGATATATATTCAAAGTCGGTGGCCTACACAGTGAATATTGATAAGGGAGGTGTCAAGACACCTTTAGATTAGATTTGATTATATTTCTCTTCAATGTCATTGTGCAGAGTACAAGTACAGAGACAATTCAATGCAGTTAATGTCAAACCACAAGTGCAAAAAAAGTACAGTATAGACAGGTAGTGTAGTATAAACAGTATATGGCATAGTGCAGTGTAGACAGTAGTATACAGTTAACCAAGTGGTATGGTTTACAGTAAGGCTAGTGCAGTGTATTAAAAGTAGCATTATAAGAGCAGAACACATGGATATGCAGTGTGAACAATATAGAAAGATATGTACAGTATGTATAGATATGTGCAGTGTGTAACAGTAACATTGTATGGGTGGTGTGTGGGGGGAGGTGGCACACGGATCTGTAAATAAATAAAGGAATAACATTAACCGCAATTGGCTTTAAGACGTTTTTTTTTCTCCATTGGCTGTATAATTTCCCCATCTCCTGTGTAGCTATACCTCCTAACCCTCATTATTTCACAACATATACATTTCTTAAAATATCATAGCCTACTTGTTCGTGGATAAATGTTACTTCATATGAATTCATTTGCTACATATCGAAGTATGAGTAATTCCAATCCATCAAAACGTTGCTGAAAACTGAAATATTATATATAATAAAGCTGAAATATTTTGTTCCGATGCTTTTCATAAACTCTCTACGGGCTTCACCTTCTCACTTGACTGCATGCCTCCACGCCCACCCGATTGCCTGCGAGCTTGGCCGTCTATGGCTTCTCCCTTCTTATGTTATATACTGTCTATGGCTTCTCCCTTCTTATATACTGTCTATGGCAGGGGTCATCAACTAGATTTTTCCAAGGGCCAGAATTTTTCTACGCAGACACTCTGGGGGCCGGACTTTCAAGTAAAGAAAATAAAATTAATTTTAACCTAATACGCCTATTTTTGTTCGCAATTTTCACTTTCTTACTGAATTAATGCTATATTTCTTTAGATGCATTAGTGTGAGCAAACTCCTAAAAAACATGGAAACTCCATAATGATAACTGGCTCTTTAACTAGAAAATGATCTCAGACTAGGAGGCAGTTCACTGAGGAGTGATGGTTAAAGTCTGCAATTATGGAAACATTATTGTAGTATGCAGCATCCTGATTGGTGGAAAATGCTTGCAGAAAGAAACAGTGCTTGTCAGGTAAGAATGTCACTGTCAAAGAGGCTGAAGCATGGAGAAGTCCAGCTTTAATGATGAATGACTGATAAGCAGGCTATGCACTCGTCATGTATGCCTCATTTGCAATGAAAAGATGCTGTTGCAAAATAATACAACCAGCATCATCATCATCAAGAATGAAGAACAGGAACATAACGATTGCGTCATTCACGTGCATATTAAGTAGCCACATGTATTTGTTTTGGTCTTATTATACCTCCATATATTTACCGCTCCAGAGGAGAGTTTGGTTTGTTCAGCCTCCAGTGAGGTTTACAAGACTTTGTCCAAATTTCCAGATTCCCGGCAAACTAAGATAAACAGTTAGACTAAAAACCGACAGCTTTTGTTTTAGCTTGTTTGTAAAAATTCGGTATTTGCAGAGTAGAGCTGTGTTTGCGTAAAACAGTGCGGTGGACTGAGCAGATTGAAATATCGCTTTCTACATGTTGATGCCGGTCTACACAGGTGAGTGCATTGATAAGTATTGACTTTTTAATCACGAAGGTTTTATTGTAGCCTAGTAACGAGACTAGCGTGAGTTCATCTGCCCCAGCGGCCGTTGGTAGCCTAATCCTCTTTGTATCGTTCCCAGTCAGGTGCTGTGTGTTTTAACGCACACACGTCTCGGCTCAGCGGTGTGTGTGTTTTAACGCACACACATCACGGCTCAGCGGTGTGTGTGTGTTTTAACGCACACACGTCTCGGCTCAGCGGTGTGTGTGTTTTAACGCACACACATCTCGGCTCATCTGTGTGTGTGGAGCTCGGGAATCGCTGTACAAAATCCCAGCATGTGAATAGAGATGCAAATACAGGGGGCTGGGTTTTTGCTCTAAATGTTTGAAATGATATATAACAGAACGCATTTTTTCCTCTTTACATTTTGTGAATTCATGATTATTCTGCGGGCCAGACTAAAAGCTTTGGCGGGCCGGATGTGGCCCGCGGGCCGCCAGTTGACTTTGGCTGGTCTATGGCTTCTCCTGGCAGTACGGTAATTTTTCGACTATGCGACAGTAAGTCGCCTTGTTATGACACAATCGTTAGCCTATTTTCAATAAAACATCTGCTACGGAATCATAACGTGAGGTACAAGGTAAATGGAGCCTTTTATACATTTTCGTGTTTCTGTAGAAATAAACAACGGACAAATAGAGTCGGTAACGCTTTAGATTACAACCCGGAAATTAATGCGTAAGTACTCGGAAATTACAGCGTACTTTTCGGTAATTATAGTGTACTTATAAAGTAAGTACGTGTAATTATAAGGGAACAATTTATAATATTTGGGTAATAAAGGGGTAACAACCAGGAAAAGTATGGCGTAAGTACACCAAATTTACAGCGTACCTTTCAGTAATTATATTGTACTTATAAAGTATGTACAGCGTACCTTTCAGTAATTATAGTGTACTTATAAAGTATGTATATGTAATTATCAGGGAACAATTTATAATATTTGGGTAATATAGGGGTAACAACCAGGAAAGGTACGGCGTAAGTACACCGAATTTACAGCGTACCTTTCAGTAATTATAGTGTACTTATAAAGTATGTATATGTAATTATCAGGGAACAATTTATAATATTTGGGGAATAAAAACCAGGAAAAATATAAATAATATGCAATATTTCATATCTAAGGGCTAACTATTTTAATATTACATGGTATGTAGGCTATGCTTAAAAAAATATAGGGCTAAATGATTTATACAGTAATTCATAACTTAGTGGTAACTATTCAAATGTTAGGCCTATGTGATATAGCCTATGCATGCAAAACAACAATCTTATGTTTTTAAGAGCAATAGTGAGAACACACATTCACTGAAATTGCTCTATCACACTTGTCTCCATATAGCTGGTGTGTGGTGATGGCACTGGTGTCGTTGTACCATGGCTGCTTTCACATCATCCAGTGGTTTCTGCAAACTGTGTTGATTCAGAAGAGACCTCTGAAATGGTTGTAAAGTGTGCTGGGTCTTCATTCAATCATAAACCACATACCTTTTTGTATTAATGTATTAAAACATATTTAGGCCTAAGTACCACGGGGTACATATTCATTTCATAATGCATAATGGATATTACTGAACAACAAAACTTGAAATTCAGGGGAATGAGTGTCTGCTATGGTTTTATCTAGAATTTTCAATAGCTTACCTTAAAGTAAAAGAGTACAGGATTTTGTTGGGTCATCAAGCAATATTAAAAATAGACAACTATGCTGAAAACAAGGCAAGCAAAACTATAAATATTTTCTGCAGTTACAGTATAAATATACCATTGTTTTTTGTTGTTACAGTGTAAGTCAAACTTGTTACCCTTTGTTTCACATAGTTACAGGGTAATTACAACATAGCGGGCTGTAAATTAAAGTGGCACTTGTTACCCCCTTGTTTCACGTAGTTACAGGGTAATTACAACATAGCGGGCTGTAAATTAAAGTGGCACTTGTTACCCCCTTGTTACACGTAGTTACAGGGTAATTACAACATAGCGGGCTGTAAATTAAAGTGGCACTTGTTACCCCTTTGTTTCACGTAGTTACAGGGTAATTACAACATAGCGGGCTGTAAATTAAAGTGGCACTTGTTACCCCCTTGTTTCACGTAGTTACAGGGTAATTACAACATAGCGGGCTGTAAATTAAAGTGGCACTTGTTACCCCCTTGTTACACGTAGTTACAGGGTAATTACAACATAGCGGGCTGTAAATTAAAGTGGCACTTGTTACCCCCTTGTTACACGTAGTTACAGGGTAATTACAACATAGCGGGCTGTAAATTAAAGTGGCACTTGTTACCCCCTTGTTACACATAGTTACAGGGTAATTACAACATAGCGGGCTGTAAATTAAAGTGGCACTTGTTACCCCCTTGTTACACGTAGTTACAGGGTAATTACAACATAGCGGGCTGTAAATTAAGTGGCACTTGTTACCCCCTTGTTTCACGTAGTTACAGGGTAATTACAACATAGCGGGCTGTAAATTAAAGTGGCACTTTAATCAAACAAACAACTTCAAAACAGATTGTGAACTTTTCAATTTTAATGATATAGACATAAGTTAACATTTTTCCCCCCCTTTTTTTTTGCTCTTCCTTGGTTTCTTCATTTTTTCTTCTTCTTTTTCTTCCCTTTCTCCGAGGAGTCTGATGATGAGGAGCTGGTGGAATCCCACGAGTCTTGCTGTTCTGTATTATATAAAAAGAGAAAAAAAAATATTTACGAATATGTTAAAAAACCTACTTTTGCGAACTAGTCCCTTTTTTTTGGCCAATCAGAACCAGACCAGTCTAGGACACCTCTCTGGACTCTCTAGATCAATAATTATCGAATTATTGATGTTTTACTTTTGGATGGCTATAACAGAGTCATTTAGAAAAAAGGGAATGAAACAAATTGCACCCACAACCAGTACTACTTTCAATTTGAGATTATGCAAAATAATCTTTTACCAGAAGTCTAGCATGGCTAAACTAAATGATTCAGTATGGTAATCAAATTTAGATAAGCCAATTAGGTTCAAACCCAATGTACTCAAACCACAACTTAAATATCAAAAAACAAAGAAAATTAGAAATATAAAAACAAAATTAACCAAAAACTGAGATCTCTCATTTCATAGAGATAAACAGGGAATACTAAATCAGTCTTTGTTCAACCCTGTTTCATTAGTTTAAGTGCACTCAAGTTCCTACCACCACCCTTAGCAAGGTAAAACTGTCCATCCTGGCTCCTCAGAGAATGGAGTAGGGAAACGACGGGAAAATCCTGTGAGTAGTGGAGATGATGATAGCGAAGATCGAGTGAGCGGTAAGAAGATGGTGATGATGAAACCCAGAAGGCAGTATGACGACAGTGACTTGAGCAGCACAGTTCTGTCTCTAGTAGAGTCTCACCAAAAAAACAGCCTGCACAAAATAGTAGAATAGTCACTCACTTGTCCATAGTAACAGTTCACTTGTGTTTCTCCTCAAGATACAAAATATTCTTACATACTACACATTTTAACCACATTTCACTTAAACATTTTAGCTTAAACTCAATGTTATTTGTCCATCTTAATTGACTAGCTAGCTTACAGAAAACATAGCAGTCACAACTAAAGGACGGAAAAATACATATGTGTCTGTAGCTGAATTAACCAACAGCTAAGTTAACATTTTCCTAAATGTACAATGACAACAATTTCAATATTAACCATACCCTTTTATCAGGTTCATCAGGTTAGTAGCTAATTCCGACTGGCTTTTAAAACACAAATCAAGCAACAATTCTCAAGGTAAACAACACCAATAGTAGTAATTTGCTGTTAGCTAGCTAGCAGCTAAGATAACTCACCGGAATATTCAATTCACACGCCGTTTGGACGGGGGTCGGCAGCTCCACGACGTTGTATAACTTCTCTTTCACCCTTTCAAGAATCTCTCCTTGTTTATTGTTGCTAGTTTCCTACTTTAATCAAAGTGGTTAGACCATTTCAACAACACAGGAGCTACCTGCTGGCGCTACTATTGTGTCCACGTTCACTCTCCAGTAGCGGCCGGGGGAAGAGTTGAATGACAGGTGTTGAGAACCAATCAGATTGGATAAAATAACATATCTCCAATTCTGATTTGCCAGGGGACGCAGCGAGGTGCGTCCGGAGGAGAATCTTTAAGAAACCAATTAGAGACTAGCTTCAGGTCACATGCTGGCCGAAAGTTTAAGGACTCACATACACATCCATTTGGCCGGCGTCCCTGCAGCCAAACCGGAGGAAACATATCGAAACATAGAAAATAGTTAACGGATTAAAGCCAGTTTTTATTAAATGCTGAGGCTCTTACTACCAGCCGGCATATCGTATGAGTAAACTATTTTATTTTATTTTTCATTTTTTATTTCATTTTTGTATACATTTATATTTCTGGAATTTTGATGTGGGCGGCGCCCCAGCGCCCTCTATTGACAAGCCGCCACCGCAAACATAAGATTGTTGTTTTGCATGTATAGGCTATATCACATAGGCCTAACATTTGAATAGTTACCACTAAGTTATGAATTACTGTATAAATCATTTAGCCCTATATTTTTTTTAGCATATGTCATAGCCTACATACCATGTAATATTAAAATAGTTAGCCCTTAGATATGAAATATTGCATATTATTTATATTTTTCCTGGTTTTTATTCCCCAAATATTATAAATTGTTCCCTGATAATTACATATACATACTTTATAAGTACACTATAATTACTGAAAGGTACGCTGTAAATTCGGTGTACTTACGCCGTACTTTCCTGGTTGTTACCCCTATATTACCCAAATATTATAAATTGTTCCCTGATAATTGCATATACATACTTTATAAGTACACTATAATTACTGAAAGGTACGCTGTACATACTTTATAAGTACACTATAATTACTGAAAGGTACGCTGTGGTACGCTGTAAATTCGGTGTACTTACGCCATACTTTTCCTGGTTGTTACCCCTTTATTACCCAAATATTATAAATTGTTCCCTTATAATTACACGTACTTACTTTATAAGTACACAATAATTACCGAAAAGTACGCTGTAATTTCCGAGTACTTACGCATTAATTTCCAGGTTGTAATCTAAAGCGTTACCAAAGAGTCTTTAAACGCTTCAGATGTAAAGTTATTCGCTGTCAAGTGACGTAAAAACAAAATGGCGGTCAGTGGAATGCTAACGGGAGGTGATCGCTTCGTAGCAACGAAGCGATCCCATGGGAGGTTCGAGTTCTGAAGCGAAGCTTACCCCCTTGGGCAACACCAGCCACCAGTATCGCACCGCCGCATGCGTCATCAAAACAAAAAGCAGCATGGAGGCGACGAAGCAGCAAGGAGCCGTCGTGTGATCCTTTAAACGAGTTTTATGACGAGGTCGGAGACGGACCAAGATGGCGGCCGCGTAAGTGCGCTACTGCTGAGCTCCTGCACAAAAGTTTTATTTTGGTGGAAACTTAAAAAATACTATATCCTTACATTGTCGGACTGATGTCTGTACTTGTGGAAAACGACCATATGTCATCCTGTGATAGAAAAAGAATGAACAAGAGTAAGAAGAACGTCGTTCCTGAAATACAGGCAGGTAATGCTCTGATAGCCTCGTGCCACAACTATGCTAGCACAACCTTGGCTAGCAATATGTCGACGGTAGAAGTCTCCATGTCAGAAGATTTCCCCCCTCTTCCTGTGACTCCGTGTGATTCCCCAGCTGCAAAAAAGGCTCTCTATGTAACAAAACACGACCCAACACCCCAGGATAACGTCGTTATCTCTACCCTCTCTCAGCTTATAAAGGAGCAGGCTGACTCCATAAAAATGCTGGTAGCACTGCATATTACGACTCGGTAATAAGATGGTAATAGTGGGGTAATAGTGAGATAATAAAGAGGTAATATATAGGTAATAACATGTAATTACCAAAGTAATAACATGGTAATACATCACAGTAATAAGATGTAATACTGGGGTAATAAGGTGATAAGGTAACAGATGTAATAACATGCAATTACCAATGTAATAAGTAAGAAAGGGTTTGACAATAACCATATGTATATATAGGTAATGGTAATATACTTATATTTATATTCTAATAACGTGGTAATAATGGGGTAATATATGTTGATGTTTTCACAGTATTATAGGCTACTATCAGCGTAATACCTTCCAAATTAGATAAAACTTCTTGGAATTTAAAATTGGTAATTACCATATTATAATGCTGAAATGTATCCACCCTTTATGTTCCAAACATTTCCCTTTTGTTTCAAGGTAATACTTTATGTTAATGATGTTTAATCTTGTGGCTTCTTACCTGGAAACGCTTCTGGTAGTTTCTGTGTAACAACCATGAATCAGTACTGTAAAATGCAAAACTGCCTGTTTCTATTGTATTACATGGTAATATTAGAATAACAGAGGTGTAGATATTACCTGGAAACGCTTCTGGTAGTTTCTGTGTAACAACCATGAATCAGTACCGTAAAATGCCAAACTGCCTGTTTCTATTGTATTACATGGTAATATTAGAATAACAGAGGTGTAGCTATTACCTGGAAACGCTTCTGGTAGTTTCTGTGTAACAACCATGAATCAGTACCGTAAAATGCAAAACTACCTTTTTCTATTGTATTACATGGTAATATTAGAATAACAAAGGTGTAGATATTAACTGGAAACATTTCTGGTAGTTTCTGTGTAACAACCATGAATCAGTACCGTAAAATGCAAAATTGCCTTTTTCTATTGTATTACATGGTAATATTATAATAACAGAGGTGCAGAGATTACCTTGAAATGCTTCTGGTAGTTTCCAGGTAATCTCTGCACCTCTGTTATTCTAATATTACCATGAAATGTTTCTTTTCCTGCATGCATGTAACCCTGTGCAATCTGACCAACAGCTAAACACCATCCACCATCAAGCACTGGAGACTGGGATTGTCGTAACTCAGTTTATTTAGAAAGGGTGAAACTGGGAAATGAAACACAATGACCAGTTGCTTACGTATTGATGAGTCACAAACATTATACAATCATAATTGTAAAAAACAATATAACTACACAACACTGTAATGCAGCAGTATATACAGTAGCTAACATGTAACCTGAAATAAAGGAAATACGTAATGTATTGTTATACAGTGTACATAGAATAACCTATATTGTTTATCTAAATAAACTAAAATACACTTACATGTAGCACAACCCAAGATAACAGTGGCAAACTAGCTTAATGAAGCGTACTGATAGTCTAATATGAGCTATCAATCATCATCAAAAATATACATATTGCACATCAAACTTTCTGACAATAATTAACAAAGATATCAGAACAGTATGTCAGCATCTGTTTCACATACCGAGAATGCTACCAAAGGCATGGAACGTCGAAGATTGAAGCGGATTGTATGGAGCGATAACACATGAGGCTGTCCTGCTCACGTTCAACTTCCTGACTGAAGTCCCATGGTGCAAAATGTCCTACAGTTCTTAAAGGAACACACACACATGTGGAAAAAACTATATACTATATATCAGGATAATGGTAATATAGTTATATTAATATTGGAATATGATAATAATGGGGTAATATATGTTGTTTTCACAGTATTAATTTTAAATATTTGAATATATATATATATATATATATATGAATTTAAAATAGTTATATAATATTATTATTCTGAAATTCATCCACCCTTTATGTTCCAAATATTTCCCTTTTGTTTCAAGGTAATACTTTACAAGTGATATATTTAATCTTGTGACTTCTTACCTGGAAACATGTCTGGTAGTTTTTGTGTAACAACCATGAACCAGTGCTGCAAAATAATTACCTGTTTCTATTTCATTTTGTTCTGTCCCCATCAGGACATTAGTTCACTTACATGTTTTTCTTCTCCCATTGCTGGCAGTAGTTTATTCCACGTGTGTGTGTTCCTTTAAGAACTGTAGGACATTTGCACCATGGGACTTCAGTCAGGAAGTTGAATGTGAGCAGGACAGCCTCATGTGTTATCTCTCCATAAAATCTGCTTCAATCTTCGACGTTCCATGCCTTTGGTAGCATTCTCGGTATGTGAAACAGATGCTGACATACTGTTCTGATATCTTTGTTAATTATTGTCAGAAAGTTTGATGTGCAATATGTATATTTTTGATGATGATTGATAGCTCATATTAGACTATCAGTACGCTTCATTAAGCTAGTTTGCCACTGTTATCTTGGGTTGTGCTACATGTAAGTGTATTTTAGTTTATTTAGATAAACAATATAGGTTATTCTATGTACACCGTATAACAATACATTACATATTTCCTTTATTTCAGGTTACATGTTAGCTACTGTATATACTGCTGCATTACAGTGTTGTGTAGTTATATTGTTTTTACAATTATTATTGTATAATGTTTGTGACTCATCAATACGTAAGCAACTGGTCATTGTGTTTCATTTCCCAGTTTCACCCTTTCTAAATAAACTGAGTTACGACAATCCCAGTCTCCAGTGCTTGATGGTGGATGGTGTTTTTCGTTGCTGGTCAGATTGCACAGGGTTACATGCATGCAGGAAAAGAAACATTTCATGGTAATATTAGAATAACAGAGGTGCAGAGATTACCTGGAAACTACCAGAAGCATTTCCAGGTAATCTCTGCACCTCTGTTATTCTAATATTACCATGTAATACAATAGAAGAAGGCAATGTTGCATTTTGCGGTTCTGATTCATGGTTGTTACACAGAAACTACCAGAAGCGTTTCCAGGTAATATCTACACCTCTGTTATTCTAATATTACCATGTAATACAATAGAAACAGGCAGTTTTGCATTTTACGGTACTGATTCATGGTTGTTACACAGAAACTCCCAGAAGCGTTTCCAGGTAATATCTACACCTCTGTTATTCTAATATTATCATGTAATACAATAGAAAAAGTCAGTTTTGCATTTTACGGTACTGATTCATGGTTGTTACACAGAAACTCCCAGAAGCGTTTCCAGGTAATATCTACACCTCTGTTATTCTAATATTACCATGTAATACAATAGAAACAGGCAGTTTGGCATTTTACGGTACTGATTCATGGTTGTTACACAGAAACTACCAGAAGCGTTTCCAGGTAATATCTACACCTCTGTTATTCTAATATTACCATGTAATACAATAGAAACAGGCAGTTTTGCATTTTACGGTTTTACGGTTAACAGAAACTACCAGAAGTATTTCCAGGTAAGAAGCCACAAGATTAAACATCATTAACATACATTAACATAAAGTATTACCTTGAAACAAAAGGGAAATGTTTGGAACATAAAGGGTGGATACATTTCAGCATTATAATATGGTAATTACCAATTTTAAATTCCAAGAAGTTTTATCTAATTTGGAAGGTATTACGCTGATAGTAGCCTATAATACTGTGAAAACATCAACATATATTACCCCATTATTACCATGTTATTATATTATAAATATAAGTATATTACCATTACCTATATATACATACGGTTATTGTCAAACCCTTTCTTACTTATTACATTGGTAATAGCATGCTATTACATCTGTTACCTTATCACCTTATTACCCCAGTATTACATCTTATTACTGTGATGTATTACCATGTTATTACTTTGGTAATTACATGTTATTACCTATATATTACCTCTTTATTATCTCACTGTTACCCCACTATTACCATCTTATTACCGAGTCGTAATATGCAGTGCTACCAAAATGCTGGTGAGTGAAAACTCCAAGAAAATTGATGGAAACGCACTGAAAATCGAAGGGCTGAAGAAAACTCTAGATTTTGCTTGTAGCGAATTAAAAGAAACTCAACAGAAAGTAAAGAGTGTTGATGGTCGTCTTCTAGAGGAAGAAAAAAAAGTGGCGGCACTTCTGACTCGTGTGTGCGAACTGGAGACCTACTCAAGAAGATGGAACCTGAAACTATATGGAGTGGCCGAAAACTCTGCAGAAAATGTGAAGGGAAAAGTTGTAGAGCTTTGTCGGAGTATTCTGCCAGATGAAAACAACAAGCTCCCAGCCGCGATCAACGTCGTTCATCGTATCGGAAAACCAACACCTGCCAGCTCTCGGCCGAGAGCAATCATCATCCGATTCTCCCAGAGATCCTACAGAGATGCGCTATGGAAGGCAGCCAAAAATCACCCTGTCATCCGCTTTGTCGAAGACCTCCCGCAACCTGTCAAGGAGGCCAGATTGAAGATGTGGTCTTGGGTGAGTAAGGCACGTAGTGAGGGAAAGCCTGCTTACTTTGTTGGAGCCCAAGCCTTTGTCGATGGGAAGGAAATCACCTGAAGTACTGGACTACTGACGGTGACTTTAAATCACCTGAATGATGAGCATAAGACCTAACTTTTATATTTTTTTGGCACTCAGCCAAAGTGAGTATCCAGGCTCTTGGTTTATTTTTACTGCCTTATTATTGAGCCTAGTCCTAAATTTTGTTTGAAAACGTTTCTGTTGGATATAATATATCTCCTAAAGAATATACTTTTGACCAACTTTTTGAAAGACTATTATTTGAAATATGCTGGTCTCTCTTCTTTTTTGAAACTCAACACTTTTTTTTTCCACAAATAAATTAACTGTTATTACTCTAAGGTGCAGCTTGATGCTTGGCATAGCTTTATTAGGTTATTTGTTCCCTAGTATCTAATAAGCCTTTTCTATTTGAAATATTTCATTGTCTATTGTTTCTTTAAATGCCAGGGGGTTAAGAAATATTACTAAGCGTAAAGCGTTGTTTTTATTTGTTAAACAGCTGAACACAGATTTATCGTTTTGTCAGGAATCTCATTCAACTTCAAGTGATGTGAACTTTTGGAGAACTCAGTGGTGTAATGAGTTATGGTTTTCTCACTGCTCAGAAATATCTGCTGGAGTCTTAACGATGAAGCAAAGGTATAATGGTGACATTTACACACAGATACGGATCTAAAAGGGCACTATATTTGCCAAGTGATTAGTTACAACAAGATTGTTTTGATTATTTTTAATGTATATGGGTACAACTCTAATCTAGAAAACATTCAACTATTTGCTGACATAGATAATAGACTCAAACATTGGTTAACAAAGTTTCCAAACTCTCATATTTTGCTTGGAGGAGACCTTAATGTTACTTTAAATTCCGAGCTTGATACATGGCCACCTGTGCGTGATAGCGGTAGATATACATACTTTAAAGTCCCACTCCGATCATATTTTGAGCTATTTTTAAACATTCTCAGTGGTCTTTAAATGATGATTATGCCATTTTTAGCCAAAATCACAAAACCTGTGCCGTTTTCTGGGACTTCGCTTCAGCAGAGCGGCAGTAGCTCATTAGCAATTCGCCTCTGCGTTGTGGGCGGAGCCGTTGGCACGGAGACGACCCTCCCCCTCCTCGTTGCTGAGAGCTCTCTCTCCCTCCCGCTAGCTGTCACCTAGCTTTTCACCCCCAACCTGTCATTACCGTTGCAACAAAAATGAAGAACAATATTGGAGCTATCCAGCCCTACAGTTTTGAGCCAGATGCCAGCTCGGACGAGGAACAAGATGAACAAGAGGACGTACATAGTTCAAGTCGTCTACAAGTGGATGTATCAGAATGGTATTGTTTTTGTAATGTCTTGAATTGACTATTTTCAGGCCAATAACTCCTAATAACATGTTAGTAAATAAATATGTTTGTGGACATGCTCCAAACATTTAGTCAGATTAGCCTTTTTGAAGTTTTCATAGCTATCACACAAAGAATAA